>VZRQ01005066.1:72984-176567 GCA_013397975.1 Machaerirhynchus nigripectus
TAATAAAACCCCTTTTGTCTCTTCAAAAAAAAAAAAAAAAAAAAAAAAGCATTTGGAAGTCACATGTATGGCAAATTATTTGGCAGGAGCTATCGGAACTATGGATTATGGACAATATTCTTATTTTTCTGCTGTTGCTGCAGCTTCGTTAAGTTCAGCAGATTTGAGAGGTTCATTGCAGCCTGAAAGAGCTTGACCTTGAGTTCAGTCTGACTTCAGTATCTATAAATAGAGTTACAGTCAGTGTCCCAGATTTACTCTGAAGTTTGCCTGGTCTTCTATGGATGGCATCTAAGTTGATTTCTTATCAGAAACCTCTTCCTGTAAGAATTCTACTAGGGAGTGAGAAGACAGATGTAGTGGAAGGAAACAGCTTCATTCTTCACTGGAGGAGAAAAATAAGCAAGGCTGAATGAATGAAAAATAAATGTAAGGCAGAAAACTGTTGGCAGGAGAGGCTGGATGCCGCCAGCAAAATTCAGTACTGCAGAACCACCTCTCATGGATTTACAGGCTTCAGATTGAAGTCATTGCTGTGGAGAATATAACAGTATCTGCAATGTGTAGAGGGCATTCCAGCCTAGGTCTTCCTCTTTTACTGAGATTACCTGGAAATACAATTGGTTTGGGTTTAGGTTTCTTTGTTTGTTTTAAACCATGTAAAATTCTTTCCTTGAATTATGAGCCTTGGGGTTAGGCTCCCATGGCACACACAGAAACCACCACTAGAGGGTTTTTACTGAGGTGACACTTTTTACCCACTTGGAATACCAGTGGGATTGTTGAGAAGGCGCGGCTTCCCCTCTGCAAGTGAACAACATGAGCAGGGTCTGGATATGAATGTAGGAGGTGTGAGGGAAGCAAAAGGTCCTCTCCTTTCTGAGACAGTATGAACCTTCTCATTACTTAGTCCTAGTACAAACCTGTTAACAGTTGTGTATTTCTTATAAAGAGGAGGGTCCTAAGTTGAGTAGCTTTAGAACTAATTTCAGAGGGGATTTAATATGCTGGGAGGAAAATCATCCAGAGTCAAAAGTAGAATGATAATGGAGAAACCATGTGCCATGGTAGCTTATGTTATTTCATATGCTGAGTCCTACACTGCAGTCCTGTCCCTCCCTTACCTTTTATGCAGATAATTAGGATGATGTAGGTGTCTTGGGAATTCTGTTGGTTGAAATGCAGGATTTTCTATTAGTATTAACCGTTAAAAAGCACCACCAATTTTGCATTGTTTGAACTTTTTTTTCCTAGTATTCAGCAAGTATTTGGCTGCCTTGTATAGAATAGCAATGTCTTGCCAAATGATACGTGTTACTGTAGAGGCAGAGTGCACCTTAGGAAACATAAGTTTCAGCATTCCAAGGCCAAATGCTCCTCCTCCAGGTGCATCAAGAATTTTCTTTTCAAACAGTGGATGCCAAAAGCTCTAGTAGTAAGAACACACAAAGATCATCTCTTGTTTTCTCTTAAATCCTGTGTGCTTTCTCAGTGGGAGATGGCCCCATAGAAGGTCTGCCCGAGAACTTGGCAGTCAATGGAGAAACATCATTTTTATTTTCTGCAACAGCATGTCTTTATTTTTCAGCATATACTGTAACTGTCCCAAGTATTAGACACTGATGCAACAGAAGGCCATGGAGTGGCAATTTCTCTCATCCTGTGCAGAGCTGCCTTGAGGGCAGAAGGATTCACTGTAGAAATATGGGATGTGTTTATGGCTTGTTCTGTACAATTGGCCTCTTGGAGATTAGTGCTTGTTAAAATAGTAACATGTTAAATTCCTCTTGCTGATGTTACTTGCGTGGAATGGTGCTTGAGAGGAGCATGCTGAAAGGATAGTCGAACGATCATATTTTGTCTTGGAGGCTGTCAGTAAGGTGTGCAGCCCTGAATACTGTGGTGCTGGTATATAAGGGAAAAATCAAAGAAAACTATTATGAAATTCACTTTACTAGAAATGTTTATGTAGGTACTTTGTTTGAATGGGAAGATTTTCTTTACCAGTACTAAGTGAGAGAAATCAATACATTACTCAATATTATGTTTTCTATTTAAACTCAAATGAACCTCTCAATGTTGACCCATTCCAGGCTCTGTATGCTTTTGAGTGTTGTCAAGTTGATAATTCCCACAGTCTCAGTTTAGCTGTTAATTGCCATTCACCCCCAAATATCTGTCAGCAACGGAACTGTATGATTATAAAAAGAAATTATAAGAACCATTTTGTAATGGGAAGCTACCAGCTTCCTTCACTCATACATACACACCACAGCCTTCCCTGAAATTTGTATAGTAAAATGTCTGTCTGTAGATACGCTGATCCAATTAATAAGACAATAAGGATTGGAAGAAAGTATGGATCTAAGTGGGTTTCCATAAGCTGCAACCAATGTGCTTAAGAGCTAGAGAAAAGCTGTGTGTTAAGCAGTGGACTTTGCAATAATCTCTTGGGGGCAGGATGTCTGCATCTTGCCTGAATCTCTGTTTGGGTCACTGGAGAGCTCAAGAGAGGGGCACGGAAGGTGTTTGTTTGAAAGACCTCTGAGGGTTTTCAGCCCTGAGACTGCAGTAAAAAGGAATCCATGCTTACACAATTTCCAGCCCTGTGCAAGCAAAAGCAGGGCTGGGGTAAATTCTGTAAGCTAATGAATGTCAGTAAGAAATATCATGATTCCATCATCAATTTCCAAATTGAACTAAAACAGCTTTGCAAAATTAATTTTGACTGCTTTTGGCGAATGAGGCCAGGTAAAATCTTTCATTAAAGCCCTTCTGTCCTCTCACAAGACAAAAGACATCATTATGATGGAAAAATCAGATGCCAACAAATGCCTCACATGAACTGATCACTGTCGCATAAATTCTGATCTCTTTAATGATTTTTAGTTTAGGTAGTAATTTCTGAATTGCACTGTACAGTTCTACTGATTCATTTCAGAAAGACTGAGCATGAAGATTTTCTTTAGTTGCAAATGGTGACTGATATATAGATATTAATATTATTTCAGAAATTGGACTGCAAACCCTGCTTACAGAAGAATGCATTGGATATGTAGCTGGAATGCAGATAGAGGTGATCTAGGAAGAAACATGTCAGTGAAATAGAATTAGATGGGAATTTGTGCTGCTTTGCTTTGTCCCAAGTCAAAAGATGTCCCTCCTGTGTGTTATTTTGTATCCTTACAAATAAACAAATATAAAGGTGCTTACACAGTTGGCAAAGTTGGGTTGGTTTGAATGGCTTTACTGCCAAGCATAATTTCTTCTGAGCCATTATTGTTGGGATAAACAATGTGTAGCTGATGTGGTATTCCTCCACTGTGAGCACTGAGAAGCTGCTGACTGAGTGAATATCTCTTTTATGACCATGCATTCTTTACTGTCAGCTGATACCAGAAGGAGAGTGTATTCACACTGAGCACTCAATTTCTTCCTAAATTAAATTTCATGCTTAGTAGTTTGGGGTGATTTTCACATCTTCAGTGTTTGGGGAACACCATTTAATGAAATGCTGTGCTAAGTGTGTGGCATTTTTTCTTAGATCACTGGAATTGTTGGTTTGAAATATGCCTCAGGCTGAGAGACTTGATGCATAAAGGTTATCATAACTACACAGGTCCTATACAATGCTCTATTTCTGCATGATAAAATTGGGCATGTATTTAAAGATAGAAAGTTCCTCTTTTCACATTGTTTAACCAGCAAACACAGTGTTATGATCACCCTCTCTGCCTGTTTCTGTACAGAACCTGTAGTAGCTCTTCCTGCTGGCAGTACAAGGAACACTTCAGTACAGATCAAGACAATATGGTCTCAGTAATCCTCAGACTACTGGTGTGAAAAGCTTGCAGGGCAGGTGTTACTCTTTGCAGGAAGAGACAGAGGCAGATGACTTTGAAATGCAATGATCTCCTTTTATGAAAGTGTCTCCTACTTGAAATGGTAGCTTGTAGAAATACACTTCATACTTTTGAAGGCCTGTCCAGAGGGAAGCAGAAGGTGACAGCTGTCTGGCTGATTTTTAGTTAGTTTCTATAACTGGACCTAAAATTTCTGAGTGTGCACAGAGGGGAGAAAATAAATCCTAAATTTATGTCCTAAGTGTAAGAAGGGGCACTGCTGCTCCTGTGTCTAGTCCTGGTTTTTCCCGCTTTTGATTATAAGGACACATCGCTTCGTCTGTGTCTACATCTCCAAAAAGAGATGTTGTAATACCCATGTGCTGGCTTTGCAGATGGAAGTGATAAGTGTTTACTGTACTTAATATGAGCAAGATTTTCCATTTACTTCAAATGCTTCCTCCTAACTGCTCTTAACTGCCAGAATTCCTTCAACTTGAAATCTGATGTTTGTTTTTATTTCTCTTCAAAAAATTTGTAGATTTAGGGAATCCAGCCATCCATTACTTTGATAACTTGCAGAACCTAATTTAGAGCAGACAGATTCTAATCTTAGCTGCCCCCCCAAAAAGCCTTGCTCACCCCCACTACCATAGCAGGAGTCTGTGGAAAGTGACTACCCCGGGCTAAAATTAGAATCCGTGATTATTCCTTAAGCATCTAAGGAAACACTCGTATCTTTTATAGGTATTGAACACCCAGGCATTTCCAATGACGTCAGGAGGAACTTCTGTCTATTTTGCACCTTTGAAAATCAGCCTGCTATTTTGGCAGTCACAGAAAGGCTTAACTATCTAGCAATAAGTGATTTTTTTTTTAACTCCGTTTTATATTTAATCTTGGCATCACTGTAGCTTTTCACTGCTGCAAGACTTAAGACATTGCACTCTTTAATGTGAAGAAAACTGGTACCCAGCTGCATTAAATTAAAATTTTAAAAAAGCAAAAAACCCCAAACACCCAAGTGTAAATTATTGTGTAGCTCTGGGGTATCATTTCACCCAGAGGAGTTCCTTTGGGCTGTGAAAACCTCTGTAGTCCAAGCTCATCTCCAGATCTGTTCTGGAGAGTAAGTTCCACCACCCATTTTCTTTGTCAGAGTAGCTGACCATCTTTGACTCTATTACTATCCATAGTCTTCCAGTCCCCTTCGTTTGCTGGTACAGTGATCTTCTGCTATATACCAGATCATGGAAGAAATTTGAGGCAACCCTCCCTCTTCTTAATACTTCTTAATCCTAAATAATTTCAGTAATGGAGTTTGCAGTGCAGGCCCACAAGCAGCTGTATCTGTGCATGCACGTATTATGTATAATGCACTTATCATCCATCTGGCATTAATATTAAAAGACAAGCAAACACCATACATGAGGCTGAAGTTGGTTTTCTTCCCTTTTGTCTAAGTTCTTCATTTCCATGACCAAGCACAGGTCCCAGCATGGCTCCTGTTGAGAAGAGATACACTATAAACAAAGAACTGTTTATTTAATTGATGAAGGAGTTTGCTTACCACAAACTCTCTACTGTCTAAAACTGTTGTTTACGCTTTCAGCAGTTAGAGTCATCGTTTATTTACCCATCTATTCTTAGTTAAGTGCTTGAGAACAGGTTACTTAGTTAAATTTCTTATTCATATATAATCAAGTCATCCAAAGATTCTGAATAATGTTTTGCTATTTATTCTGGTTTAAAGAAAAGATAAGTAATTTAGGAATCTGAGCCTCACTAAATATTATTTAGAAACTCTGAAATTCATCTGAAAGTCTGCTGGCTTACAGGATATTTTAAATGTTTTAGAAAATGTTATTCTATAGATAATGCCTCATTAAAAAAAAAACCAAAAACCTTAAACAAATTAACCCAGTGTGTTTAAGTGGTATCTTTGACCACAGAAGTAACTAAATTCTTTAAAAATCAGTTTCTTGAAACAAGCGTTAAATAAAAATTGAATTTTTTTTTAGTCATCACTTACAATAGTGAAGTAATTCACATGGACAAATTATATGCTTTGCGTATTGAGAAATACTAAATTGAGTAACATGGCATATATGCCACAGAGAACCCTTTTGTTGCATAATTGGGAATTAATGTATGAGGTTTTCCTTTCTCTATAAGAGTCTCAACTGAAACCTTAGTTTAGATTACAAGTGAAACTAGGTTTGGTTATCTCCAAATGTACTACATAACAGAGTGCAACATTTACAGTGTAAATATTTTGGGATCTGACTATTGACATATTTTCCCATCATTTATTAGTGTCAGGGACTTAAGGATGTGTGTTTTGGTGAGGCTAAAATTGAAAAGACTTCCAATATCTGTCAGAAGAACTGCTTTTATGATTATGGAAGGGCTTTAAAGAATGTTGCTAAATTGGATAGGAACATACTTTTATCCCACTCTGACTGTATTGACCAATTTATAATGGATTTACTTACTCACCTGGCAATGTAGTATATAATTACTGTATAAAGATAGCATGGTGAAGAAAATCAACAGAGAAAGCAAGGAAAAGACATTTGGAAATCCAGTCAACTAAATCCTGGATTAGCCTACTTTAATTAATCCTTCTATTTCCAGAGGGCATACCTTTAGTTCCTTCCATACTGTAATGTGTGAATGCTTCTTTCATCTTATCCTAAATAGTATTTGGCCATTTAAAAATATATCTGCTGAAACAAAACTGTTAGCCAACACTATCTGTGCTAGTTCATGAGCTCTTGGGAAACTAGGAGGAACACTGTAGGGTACAGCTGATAGAAGAAGGACCCAAGACTGGAAATAATAGGAGATCCTATCTCTTAATTAAGAAGGTTCATTTGGCACTGACAGGGTAGTGGTAATGCATGTTCTTTGTTAATACTTGAGAGAACGCACCAGGCAGAATGAGGGGCATTGACTTCCCCTTTAAAACCCACCTGCAGATTACTCCCTTGAAGATCCACCACAGTATGCCTTTTGGGATTATCTGTATTTCATTTGCAACTCCTCAGAGGGAGAGGCAAATGAAACAGAGATTATTCTTTTCTTCTGTAACAGTAAAGAAGTGGACAATTGGAAAAGAATATCGAGGGAGAGAGAAAACAGTAACATGGCTGGTCTCAGATATTTTATCATTGCTGAAACATTTCTCTCCAAACCTGTTGTCATTTTTAATGCAAATCTTTTTCTAAGGAGGCCTTCTAGTTTGTTGATACTCTTGTGAAGCAAAAGTACAGGAAAGGTGTGCTCCAGGGGAAAGGTGTGCTCCAGGATTAACTCATTCCAAGACACATAGAAATGGGTGAATTTCTTTTGACCCTATCACATTTCAACTTTTTGTTGTATATTTTGGTCCCATGACATATGAAATACCTTTCCCTATCCTTTTTGTTTCTTGGCTTTTCAATACTTAGATCCTTTGTCTTACTAGCACTTAGAGGGAGACCTCCCAAATGTCACTTTGCTCAAAAGTGATCCAGAAAGCACCAGAATGCAAATAGGTCTCTGTTCCATTAATTGAGCACACCTTTGAAAGTATCAGGGGTTGTCTTAATTTTGTTCACCCAAGATCTATATCTAAAAGTCTTGTAGAGAGTAAGAGAGAGGGTGCATGGAAAAGAGATATTTAGGAGCATGCATCAGTATTTTGGAGTTTCTAACAGAACGTATGCACTTCATGCTCTGCAAGCTTTCCGCTTAGGTCCCTAGTGCCCAGCCTGACTGGTTGGGGAGGGGTATTTGGAGAGCACTTTATGAGATATGAATATGTACCTCTGTATAAATGCAAAGCTGCAGTCTTTATTACATGGGTGACAGAGTCCATTAAAACTCTTATAAAAATGTGTACATTTCTTTGCTGCACTCAACTTTGTGCAGTGTAGTGGCAAATCTATTTTAATGCCCTGACAACTGGGCAAGAACTAATTTATTTCTAGGCATGCACTGTAAGGTTCTATGGCGTAAAATGATCAGGAATGCTGTGTAAGATGTTAGTAGCCATACTACCTCAGGTTGTAATGTCAGGCTTACTTGTTTATAGAGTGTACATGCAAGCTCTGCAAAGTGCAGTGTATCAGAGCAGAGAATATTTGGTTAAGATGCCCTAAAGTTAGCTTACCCTGTTAGAGGAAAATACTCTTGTGCCATGCAAATAGCTGGCAGTTCTCAGAGGTTCAGGCTGGATGCTGTGAATTCCCTACCATGCCGTATAGGAGTACCCTGGTTCTGTCAGAAAGGCACTGGTCCTTGTGGGTGATGGTCTCTATTTCTGCAGATTTCAGTAGGATGCATTTTGAAGGGCAAAATTCAGCAGTGCTGCATGTAACAAAAAAAAATCTCCCATCATAAACTCTGTTAATTGTTGAATTATAAATGCTAGAAACAATATGGCCAGTTTAAAGGGATCGGCATGTTCATAAACTTTTTCGTTGAGGGAAATACAAAATCAATGTCTGAAAAGAAAAGAGAAAAAAAGCCATTGACCAAAAATAGATTATTCAAAACTTTGCATTTGTGTTGTTCCACTGATTCCTTTTTTTTTTTTTTTTTTAAATTTGGTTTTGTTTTTAAAGCTTTACTGCCATTTAAGAACTGTGTTCTGAATATACTTGATTCACAGATAATTTTTTCACCAATATTTGTTTTTTGAGTATTATGAAACACAAGTTCTTTCACTTACTACAGCATTTTAAATTTTCAAAATGTACATGAGACTGTGAAATACACCCCGTTGTAAAGAATAATAGAGTCCATCTAATTCTGCACTTAGGGGTCTCAGTCCATAGAATGTATTTATATTTCACCTCTACTGTGGAATAAAGGTTTTGGACATGTAAAAAGGTTTTATAATGTGAAAGAAGTTGTACAGAAAGCTGTGGAAGAGCAAGAACTCAAACACTGAGTCATTACTCGCAGTCTGTCTTTTCACTCCCATTGGAGAGTGCAATTTAATATGGGGGCTATTATAACTTGGAAATTTGTTAGTAATGTGAGAACTTTGTTTACTCCAGAGACTATACCATTGTTTACCATTCTACATTGAGAATGTGCATTGATTGATGGTATGTAATCCAAAATCCAGAGCTATTAGTTCTGTTATGATGAGGTATTAACATACCTGTGGTTTTACATAAAAGGCAAAGAGAGCAGAGTCATCAAAAGACTCTTATGTAACTCTAAATGATATCATGCATATTGTTACTGAAGTAGAAGGGAAAATGAAGAGGTAAGATCATTACAAACAGCAAGGGATTGCTCCCCATTACTCATCTAGCTAGTATGAATTGCCCAGGACTGCCATAATACAGCTGGACTTATGCATTTGGACAAGGGGGTCTCATACGATATTGCCTGGATGCTGTTAGGAACCATCTTTTTCCAAGGATTCATGCATATTGTGTGCATGAAGAAACTATACTACAAAAACAGTCGTTCACATCCAAGAGCTGACTTGCACTGCTTAGCAAGGTGGTGACATTATTAATTAAAAGTCTCTGTATTGCAAAGCCTTCTGAGTGGAATATTCTGATAGCTCCGACACTCCAGCTCATGATGAAAGATAACCTTGTGCTGAAGATGGACTTTTAATTTATTGGTTGGGAATGTGTGGCTGACGGGAACCTTTCACTTTTAGGTCAGTGTTTTGAACCCAGGCCAGGTGAGTAAGTGACAAGGTTGCTAACACATGCAGACTGTTTGGTAATATCTATGAGGTGAGTTGTATGCTCAGTTTAGCTCTCAGCAGGACAGGTGTCCCCATCACTTAAACCACCAGAAATGGCAGCTTCATTGGAGGTGCCCAAAACTGACCTTATTAGTGAGAGGTAGGGACAGTGACTTTTCATCCTAGAGGTGAAAGCTAAAAAAATTTCTGTATGTGAAAATGCTTTCTCAGATTGCATCTGCGGGGTTACTCACAGTCATTGCTATTCTTAACAGTTCCCTGAGCCACTTCTTTCTCCATACTGGAGGGGCTGGCACATTCACTAAGAGTTTAAGGAGGGACGGGTAACTAGCATGTAACTAGATTTACAGTAGTAGGTAACTGGTTTATACTAAAAAACTCTATTTGGTTTTTAAATGCAGAATTAACTTTGGATGACAGCGAACAGATTCTGAAGATATTGGTAGTTGGTATGTGTTGTTTTCTATCTGTTCACAGTAGGTTCCGGTTTTGATTCATTTTTTCACCATTCTATATTTACAGGACTTTTATAGTTTTGTCAACTTTCTAATCTCTCTTGCTACTGTTTCTTTATTGGGCTTTTTTTCAGGGTAGTCTTTGAGCATCTCAAAAACAATGGTTAATTTACCCCCAAAGTGTTGCTGTGGAGAGTTTATTATTATCCTTGAAGTGGGATGCTGAAAAGCACTCAGCTATGGCTAACCTTTGCTCCCATTGTTGTTGAAAGGATTATAGTCCCTTGTGAGGAATCATGGGTCATAATTTGCTCAGCATTTAGGACAGTAAAAACATCTTTAAAATTCATGTCTTAAGTGCCTTAAAGGCTGTTGCAAAGCTAGGGAGAAAACACAAGTGTCAGGGTCTCTTCTCAAGGGTGATAATGCAGACCTCAGGAAATGTGCATAGCCATAGAACAGATCATGGAATCCACTTTCATTTTATTTAGCTTTCCATGAACACTCTTCCGCCTATTGACTTTGACTCTCCCTCTATCCTCTGTTTCTTCAGCTTTGTTTCATTATTATTCTCTGTCTTCACCATCTTCTTTTCTTTTTCTCCAATATCACTGACAAATCTCCAATATTAGATTTCTTTTTGCTAAGGGTATTTAGAGGGTCATATGAAAATAGAAGAGGGAAATGGGGATCACCACTCAAAGAGCACCCTGACAGAAACAAAATTTACAGCTCTCTGTTGCTTGCCAAGTGCTTGGATTCCTACCAGGGAGTTGTTTTCCACAGAGTGACTTCTTATTTTGTAGTCTTTGGATCACTTGTATACCTAAGTTTTAAGGTTTCTCAGACACACAGTCTGGCAGGAAAAACAGTCTTCTTTCTATTCTCCCTTTTCAAGGCTGCAGTGTAGATGTCAGTTAGGATAGGAATCTTCCATGAAGATCATAGAAAGTATGATTGGGAGAATCGAGACTTCTTGCTAATCTGAATCTGGCTTTCTTCAAGTTACTTCACTGATTTGTTAAGTTCAGTTTGAATTGTAGCTCTGTCACGAAACATGCTTACAGACCCATCGTTTTGCTGTCTTACTCAAATGTGATAAGCGTGCACCCTGTTCTCTCATCTAAGTAAGTAAGGGTAGTATAGGAAACGCTTCAGGGCAGATTCCTACAGAATTCTGCTTAATAAGCCCTTCCACTTAGAGTGGGCCACTAGTCAGCACTAGTAAGAATAAACTCTCTGACTTGCTAAACGTACTTTCCGCCCCACTTTGGTTTTGTGTTTAGTTTTCCTCTTTGATAAATAGCTGGCTGCTACTGCAATCAGCTTAGATACATGACATAAAAGAGATCGCTTCAGTAGAGTCTGGGTAGAGGACCTTTAAAATTCTTTGGCTTAACCAGTGGAACTAGGACTAATGACTAGAGTTTAGATTGACAAAATCATGAGCAGAGGACATGTATGTACCTAAATGCAGGCTTAGATCTGTAGTACGATGTAAGTTTTGCCTGCTTGTCTGTGGAAGTTTAATTTTTAATATAAGATTTGGTTTAGCAAAAGTTGATGCTTGCTTACCTAGTTTCCCACTTTCATGTAAACAAAATATGCCAAACCCTTTATTGCCTATAAGACTGTGTTTCTCCCTTTTTTATTAAAATTGCCACATGTAAATTTGCCACAGACCATTCTGGTCTGCTTAGTGATAGGAGTGTGTAAAAAACCATTCAGAATTCAGAGAACACATCAGAACGAGGCAGAAGAGGGATTTTTTCCCTGGCAGTTCCTTTGTCTTTCTAAGTCCTTCACCTTAACAAATTGGGTAGGTTGCAACTGTTGTAAAGATAAGAATGGGTAAAGATATCTTAGTATTTTTATAATGGAAGATAAAACCATACCCATGCTTTTACTACAGGTTTTCATAGGATCCCTACCGCTTTTATTTCTGTGTTATTTTTCTGAGCAGGCTCTTCTTAATTGCAAGATGCTTGAAATTCCAAAAATCAAAAGTAGATTTAGACCAGCATTTCCCTATGGATCCTGAGTACCTTTTAGTTTGAAATGGGATTTTTAATATTGCATGTGTTCCTAGTTCTAAAATATCAATGTTTTTGTTTGAAAATACATTTTAAATAGGTAGAATTATTTTAAATTGAAAAAATACTTGAACAGACAACCCTATGGTACTGCATGTATTTTGAGAAGTCCCATAGTTGTATTGGTACAGATGCTTGTAAAGGTTTCTTAAGTGGGTGTCATCAACACTACTGAAAAAGGAAGGGGCTTCCTTCACGGAATAGAGCTGTTGGAGCATTATGGTGATGATGGTCCATCAAAACCCTGAGTTGTCTGATCACTTACCTAAATTTTCACACTTAAGCCTGAGGCTTCTCTCTTGCATGCAAAGATGGGCTTATGTGCCTAAAACTTCTTTGTCTTTTTCAGCTATCTCAGGTGATCCAATAAAGATATCTGGCTGCTGTTAACAAATTTTGCAGCACTTTAACTGTTTTAGCCTCTTCAAAGACCTTGTGAAACCTCTCCACTTCCTTTCCTTCCTGTTCTATCCTTAAGAAAAAAAGGCTGATGTGAAGATAGTGCAGCCAGTGACCCATACTAAATTTTCCATGCAACTTGCTACCTCTTGAATTTTTTTCCAGTTTAGACCACTGGGACAACATAAACTTTCTTTGTTGTCTCCTCTGAAAGACCTCTGAAACTAAGATCACTCACTTTGTAACAAAAAGCCTAATAATCTAACATTTCTTGGGGTTCACTTGCCAAATTATTTTTCAAGGGATATTTACATGCTCTGGGTGGTTTTTTTTGGTAATACTGAGCACTGTAAAACAGACGTGCAGTCATTCAGTACTGGAGGGAGTTGCATGTTTTACAGGAAACCCTAGATTCGCACGGGATTAGGCCACCTGCCTTGCAGGGACTGAGGTCTCCCCAGGCTCTTCCATGCAAGCAAAATCCAGAGTGCCAATAAGACGTGCAAAGTCCTGTGTGATGAATGCATCCCTCTGGTGACTTCTCCTGTGAGTGATAAAACTGCGGGACTGGGAGGAAGTTCCCTTGGTTTGTAGAGCAGATATGCTGACAGTGCAGAATATGCCAGCATTAACATCTCTGACACCATCTGTTCAGCTCTATGGACGGATGTGCTGGAGCAGGAAGGGCTTTCCCCAGTTTTGGATTTGGGGTCCTTGTGATGGAGCTTCTACTCACTTCCACTGTGAGATGGTTCTGTGCTTATCCTTTCTGTTGTTCCCAGGAATTTGGCTTCGACATAGTGCCTGTGATTTGAGGGTTTCCTTTTAATAACCTTTTGGAATATGCTAAATATTTCCCCTACCTTAACCTTCATGTCATCCTTCACCATGCTTTCCCTCTGCTTCACTCGAGTTGTTGCTATGCTCTGGTACATTTAATGTTAAAATCCCACTTTGGTTCCTGGAGTTCTGGCTGTACTGGTGAAGCACCTCTCCTGTTGTAGTTATTCTGGTTATTTTACTAACATGTGCCAAGGCATTTAGGTTTCCACTGCAAGGGAAAAGAAGAGCAAGGGAACAATTAATAATAATTCAAGCCAACAACTAAAATGTAAGATTTTATTTACTATCAATTAATAAAAATGTACTCCTGTGTGTATACAAGTATAGCTGCTCTAGATGCTGTAGGAACAGCTGAAAGATACCGTGTATAGTCATTGGTTTACATCAAGCTGGTTTAATAAACACTGTGCAATTTTCTGGTGTGTTTCACCTTCCAGCCTCTTCTTATGGGAACAGAATAAACAGTTAAAAGAATGAGGGCCAACACAGACTGTATCCTAAGCCCAGAGAAAACCCCTGATTCTGCAGCCATCAGAACACTCTGTGGACACAGGAGCTAGGAGATCATGTTGCATGTTCACAACTTATATTTTAAAACATGGATAACAGTCAGATGGGAAATTCTTCGAGGGGAAACCTCAGCCTGGCCTACTGGGAATGTTCTGGCAGAGCTCCTTCTGTAACACCCTTGCCATGCACTCAGAGCCCAAGAATGCTCTGTATAATTACAGAGTGAATCACTGCATCCCATTTAGCCTAGAAGTAACGAAGACCCTCAGCTAACACAAAGAGAGAGGAAAAGCCCTTTAGAATCAGGGCTGTAGTTTCAAGAAACAACTCTATCAGACTGAAATAATTCAGGATAATACATATGTATGTAAACAAATGTGTTCATTGTGTTTGTATTTGAAGCTAATTTTAGTCAGGCGTGTTCTCCTGCTCTAGTTATTAGAATTTAAGGTCCACAAAAAACAAGTTGTGCTTCTGTTTTCCTTAGCAGGCACAGAAAGCATTAAATTTCCAATTCAAGTAAAACCAAATGACTCCTGTGAGCAAGTAGCTTTTCTTGGGCTACTGGTAGGGGTACAGACAAGCAGACATACGGCTTTTGAAATAAATACTAGTTTTGAACACTTATAAATACTACAGCAGACAGAAATTGATTTGAGTTGGAGGGAGTGAAAGGCAGAGTTAACCTTGATATGAGATGTATGTACTAAAAAGGATACAGGTCCCCAGTGCTTCATTAGGTTGGATCCCCTTCTCAATTTCAACACTGAGTGTAAGCAAATAAATCTTTCTGAACTTGTGGAGTGTATCCCCTGTGGACCCTGCACAAGTTAGGCTGCTGCTTTAGTGATGTTCATTATGGACTTGCTATCAGTGCCAAACTAGAAATTTACTTTGCACTTTCAGGAGGTGGAACAAGTTGTCTTGACTCACCGGTATTCCAGAGTGTGGTGACTGGTGCTTCCTCAATTGTCTTTATCCATATTAACACGTGCACATGTGAAACTTGTTATCATAGCATCTTGTTTTCTGGCTTTGAACCACTATCGAAAGTAAGTTATCATTACACTCACATAAAAAGGACACGTGGGCTTTCTCAGAAGTGTAGGACAACTCAGATCTCAAAGACACCGTTTTCCCCACAAATCATGTCCTTCATTGTGCCTGTGTAAAAAGTATTTGTACAAAGTGGGCATACCCTATTCTTTTTTTGGTATTATCGGCAGTTGATTGATAATTAGGGGTATCTCCTTTTTGTGCCCCTTGTTTGCAATTCTACTTGTCAGAGGCTTGTAAAATTAAGTGGCCTGAGTAAATTATCAGGTAAGAAATTTTTTCCCATAGGTATACACTTTGCCATCACAGATCTGTGAATTATGGAGAATATGCTATTGGCAGTCTTCACAAGGAGGCTAAGTGGGCATAGCACATAAACTGCATTCTCTTTCCTGGAGTTAGTGTTTCCAAAATAGACCTGTGACAGCAGTAGACAATTAATGGTGCATTAAGAGAACATTCACCTGTGGGACTTCAAATTCTTTGGCTTCCTGCCCTGCATCCCTTCTTCTGAGGTCTCTCATCTAAGAATGTTAGCAAACTTTATTTTGTAATAACAAACTTGGAAAGGAGAATTTTTTAATTTATTTATCTTTTCAATTTGTGGAGCCACATAAGGCAAATAAATTCTAAAAAGAAATGTCTAGCTTTGTAGACACATATTTGTATCCTTCCTGGTATTCAGCTTGGTGCCTTCTGTCCTGCCTTGTTTCTCTGGGCAATCTGATACTCTGAAATGTTCTGTACAGCTCAGCAGAAAAAGGAATTTGCTTTGTCTAAGTCATTTAATAGCTTTTAAATCCCAATGGATTACAAATTTCCAGGGTACTATATGCTGGCTGTATCTTGATATCCAGGACTTGAACATGCTTTGAATTGTTTCTCAATAACTATGAATAGAACTGTTAGTTAAAGCCAAAGCAGTGAGAACAAGTGGTATCACAATAAGAATAGAGGGATGAGGGCTAAATAAAATGTGGATTGAGGAAACTGTTAAAATTTGCAAGTGAAGTTGTGCAGTAGCCTTCATGCAGTCACTAATGAATTGTATCACTGAAACATAGTTAACACTTCCCTAAGTATAATTTCTATAACCATGTTTAGTCCTAGGAAAAATAAGCTAGTATGGAAGGCTATGGAGCCACATGCTGAGAGTCTGCTGTGAAGTACTGCGGTGGCACTTCCATGAGGCACAGGACAACTGTCGGAAGGGGACAGATAGCACCATGTCATGCCCTGGGGCACTGATAAACCAGAAAACTCTGAGCAACTGAGTTTAAATAAAACATGTAACTCTCTTATTCTAGATACAGCAGATAATCGAAACTATCTGGGTGTAGATGATCTAAAGTTTCCAATCACAGTAGAGTGCTTCAGCAGAACTTGTTATCTCATGAATGGAGGCCTTGTGGTAATTCCAAGTTTATCCTTCTGAACGCTACAGATGCAATACAATTGGAAAGAATCTTAAATAACCCACAAATATAAAAAATAAGATCATAAAAACACTGCCATCAAACTATATATTGGAAACAGCTTGACTTAGCAGTAGCAGCATCTTTTCCTTGTCTAAATCACAGTGACATTGGCTGCTTAGTGTCTGCAAAATGAATGAGATGAGAAAACCATTTGCTTGAATATCTCAATCAAATTCAGTGCCATAAAAACATCCGTTTTCAAGAGAAACTATTTAGATTATTTGACAACTTTGTGATCTTTGGATACAACATGTTTTGTGTCTATCAGTGCAGCAACAAGTAAGCTGATAAATAAATAAATAAATAAATAAATAAATATATGACCTAAGAAGTGCCAGGATCCATTTCTACTTAAGAAACTGAGAAGTAGCCTTCCTCACAGTAGGCATCAGATTTGTATTTAAAACTCCTCAACCACTGGGCTTGTTGACATTAAACTTAATTAAATGAAAAATGAGGAAAACTCATTTACTTGAGTGGTACAAGGTGACCATTTACCATAAATACCTCAAAGAAGAGATGGAAATGGCTGAAGTTTTTTTCCAACTTCCTCTCTGAGTTTAGTATGGTGTGCTTGGAACAGTTCTACACTGCAATAGCATCTGCAAATAAGCACGTCCATCACTTAAGCTTAATTCATGAAAGGCTCATTTATTTACAGGTTCAGTTTTCTAATATTTATTGCCAAATTGCCATGCAAGGTTCATGTGCATTTACCCTTGAGTGCTTTCAGCTCTTTTTTCTGTTTTGGCATAGTTTTATTTCTTCCAAGATGCTTGTAATAATTTTTAGTGTTTGCAAATGACTTTATGTGGTGCTGTCTTTTTAGATACATACCACCAGAACAAGACACTTCTTGAGGCAGAAAAATTAGTCTTATAAGCTAGATCCTAACCCCATGATGATCCAAACCAAATGCCATCCTAACAGGCCATCATGTCATGCCCTGAGGTTGGAGGTGCCTAGAGTCTGTGCTGTGAGGATTGGCACTCTCTGGTTTCATGAACTCAGAAAAGCTAGTTACCTTAAAAGGAGAAACGTTTTGCCTTCCTGTATGACTGCTTTTCAAGCTAAGATCCCCTGAATACATCTAAAATAGATGTATTTGCAGATATGCTTCAGCTGCAGCCTTGCATATCCCCATCTGCACACAGAAAAGCTTAGGTCTCTACCTGCAGTTCATCCTCTGCAGATCAGCAGGACCCCTGCCCAGAAACGCTTCCAATATTTTCTTCTCTCCTCTCTCCTCCTTTTTCTGGGTGTGTAGAAGCAGGGATTTCACTGCACAGGCCTGCAATATCCGCAGCACTTCTTGCTTCTTTTCAGTTCCATGGGAGATGATGATAAAACTAAAATTTAGGAAGCTGTTCCTTGTCAGTGTAGGAGCACTGAGAAAAGAGCCCAGTAAGCTGCCCATCAATTCTTCACATAAACTTAGTCAAACCCAACAGTAGTCCAAATGCTATTTTTTATCAAAAAGTTGCTTTTGGAAGATTAGACCATTTGGGAAAATTCAGTCCATGTTTTCTTAAGGTATCAAATCTGTCTAGAATTTACAGAATTCAGTTCCAGGGAAGATTTTTGTCTTAATCTACTGGACTTCCTTATTCTGTTTCTGAGACATCAGAAACTAAATAGTCTAAACAAACAGGCAAGAATAAAGAAGACCAAAGAGAATTTCTTATTTACAATTGGGATATATTGGTTTTTTAAACTATTTGAATTAAATGTTTTTAAAACTGGAAATTTGATATAGAAAAAGAAGTTCCAAATATCTGACAATTTTAAGCAGCTGAAGTCTAACTTACTAAAAATGTTTAGTAACAATGGCTTTGTTATATAAATAGAGTTAAACACCTGCTAAAATACCTAGTAAATACAATCTTGCTTTATATATCTTAACAGACACTGAAAAGCAAGGACAATTTGTCAGAAGGCTGAGAGAAGTAACGAATATTTAAAACCAGACTAATTTAACTACTATGTTTTATAGTGGCCCGTGTTTTGACTTCATTCATACAAAAGTTAACATGTATATGACCTCTGCAATGGAATTAGTTCTGCTTTTCACCTCTGCAAGTAAAAGCTGACTTGGTTATTCTCTATGGACAGAAAATTGTTCATGATTGTTTTTGTGATAATTTCTTCCCTGCAGACTAAAGTATCTACATTTGTGTGCAAGTTTTGCCTTTATCTGTAGAACTTTTGTCTGGAGATGCATCTGCAAGCAGAATCTAGAATCTAGAACTCTGTTCAAGAAATACTTTGCATCTTCATGAACATCTGGGATAAGAATTTTGTACTTGACAACATG
The DNA here is from genome assembly GCA_013397975.1 of Machaerirhynchus nigripectus. NCBI lineage: Eukaryota > Metazoa > Chordata > Aves > Passeriformes > Dicruridae > Machaerirhynchus > Machaerirhynchus nigripectus. Next base: position 91,697 of record VZRQ01005066.1, read on the forward strand.
TATAGCGGGAATGGGAGCTGGACATCCGAATTTCAGATGCAGTGTTTACTTAGTTGGCTTAGCAGTTGTTTGGAAAACGCCTTGTTGATAAGTTTTTTTTTTTTTTTTTAATTGCTATTACAGACGTTTACAGCCTGGTGCAATTCCCACCTCAGGAAAGCAGGCACACAGATTGAGAACATTGAGGAGGACTTCAGAAATGGCCTCAAACTGATGCTCCTCTTGGAAGTTATCTCAGGTTAGCTAAAATAAAGTTTTCTTTGTATTTACAGCACACTAACTGAAACCCTCTTAAAGGAACAAAAATTGTTAATGATTCAAAAGAGTGAACACAAACTCTAAGTAGACTGAAAAATGAGAGATGAAACACATTGTAAAGCAAAAAGGAGGGGAAAAGAATCTCTGCTTTTTCCTTGTCTCCAAAATTTTCTGGTTTGTGCTTGTGTTCCAGGATTTTACAGTGTATCAGGGCATCACTGACATCACAGTGTTGTTGGACAAACCAAAAGCATTGAGGACCTTGTCTTAGCCCCTAACAATTAAAAAACCTTTACACTTAGGTTACACATTCATTTTATTCTGCTTTTAGCATAAAAGTGTTGCTTTGCTTTTAATGACTTTATTGGATGGACCAATGCTTTTGAAAGTGAGTGCCTAAAGCAAACCTAGATCAATATTTAGTCACAAAGAAAAGGTCTCATTTTTCAAAAGCGGAACATCCAAGAACTTCTTTTGCTAACTGATGTAAACTCACTCTGTCACTTTTGTTATGCATAATTCAGAGGGGCAGTCTCCAAGGTAAGATCAGAATGCCCCTGAATGGGAGGGGAATAGCTGAAGCTACAAACACACAAGACAGTTTAGATTTTTGCTGGAGATTTCAGTGCAGAAAGAAAGTCTTCAAATGATCATTCCTCATGAAATGGAGAATCTTTTTAGAAATTATTATTCTTTGTGATCATTTGAAAAGGTAAGTTTGTTCACACACATCAGCCCTATGCTCTGACATGAGCTGCTCTGGTGGATGCGGCTGTTAAAAGCCATTCTTCTTGGTCAGATGTGCAAGGATGCTATGGCTGATCAGCTGGATAGAATCCAGCCTCTCTTTACAGTCAGGCAGATAAGGATAATGAGCTCTGAGAACATTCTGCCTTCTTAATAGTCAGCTACTGTAACAGACAGTAGCAATGAACCAGAAGTGGAGTAGCAGGAAGTACACATATCTTCCAGATGTTTAAGGCAAACAAAAATGTTACTCTGCTTTTACTGCTATATCAGAAAGATCAAAGTCAGATGCTTCAACATTTGAATTTTCTTTTTGGGGTTTTGTTCAAACCCCTTTAGCATTCTTTCAGAAAAATACCTATTAAAATAATTGCTGACTTTTAGGTAGTGTTAGGGCACATCCACTCTTGATTTCTAATCACTTGGGTATCTGTAGCAAGGTGCATGTAACAATAAACACATAAAATTTGTTGTTCTGCAGGGGAAAGGCTACCGAAACCAGACAGAGGGAAGATGCGCTTCCATAAAATTGCTAATGTCAACAAAGCCCTGGATTACATCGCCAGCAAAGGAGTGAAACTTGTGTCAATTGGTGCAGAAGGTACGTGCCAGATCTTGACAGTGCACCTTACTGAGGTCACATTTCAGAGCGGTCTGATGGAGACCCTTGGCCACATTATGTGCACTGTTCTCTACATATGGGTGCCTCAAAAATCCCTTAATGTTGATTGCTGGGCTGTATCTGTGAAAGGACAAGATCTGTTCTGGACACCTGGAGAAGGATAGGGGTGTAAATGAGCACTAAGCTTAGTCTATCTCCAAGGTTAAATTGAATTGTCTGTGTTTCAGTGGGTGTTCGGATAATGATTTTTTCTTACAGAACATTGTGGTTTTCCTATAGATTTTTAAGGAACTCCTTTAGAAACGAGGTTGGATTCTAGGGTGTGCTTTATACAGCCTGGGATCTTCAGGAGATATTACTGAGACAACAGAAAGGCTGACATCGCTACAGAGTGGCTGGAACCTACTCCTATTTTATTATGAGATTTTCTGCAGATGTGTTTCTAAAATTCAGATGTAGTGTTAAGGGAGTGATCAAAAGAAACTGTGGTAGCTGGGGAGAGATTGAACTTATGAAGAAAGTGGAGTGGGATGCTGTTTACTAAAGTAATTGCTTTTTTATTGTTCTGTTCAGGTAGCTAAGTACAAACGTGGTTGGCTAGCTAGATTCTGATAGATGTAAACTGAGCTAAAGAAGGCAGGCTCTCACGGCAAGTGAACCTATGCCTCCCTAGGAGGTTCAATTAATTGTTTAAAAATTACAAAGGTGTGTGTAGAACTCATTGCTCCATGAAGATATTTGCACAATGGTTTGCATAGCCATTATCATACCAAGAATGATGTGGCTAGCATGATATCCAACTATTTTGGATTCCATAGCCTCAATGATGTGCTTTCTGTCCTTTTTTTTCCCCACTCCAACATGTCCTTAGAGCAAAATTTTGGCTGTAACCTCATTATGATGATGATATGCACTCCTTTATTCTACTGACATGTTTAGGCCTTTTTAGATTGATTTATGAGCCTCTTCCTCCTGTTTCCGGATTTCTAGAGGCTTATGTGTATCCTTATTCTGGCTCCCAAGCCTTGATCCCAGGGAGCTTGCTGTAAATGTGCATGGAGCAGTAGATGCATTATGTGGGATAAGGGTGTCTGTAGAGATAATGGAGAGATCTGTTAGCATTCACTGGCTTTACTATGGTTTGACCTAGCCCACTTGGTTCCTCAAGTATTGTTCACCAAATGTGTTCCATTTCTAGATCTAGAACTCACAAATGCTAAGAAATGTGCTCCATGGGCAAAGTGTTTGTTTGAACTCACTCTTTATTTGTTTGAGACTGAACTGGGTGGGTCACCTGAGTCCTAATCCATACCATCTGTCTTTAGGCACATAACAGAGACCTTTTCTGGGGAATATATCATCAGTAGGGAGACATGGGCAATTCCCACAGGCACTTCAGATGTCAGAAGAGCTCTACTGCATTTCAGAGGTGCCTGGCTCCCTCCATCAGTTGTGCAGGCTGCTGGGGCAGCTGGGCCCTTGGCTCAGTTAAATGAAATGGGGTGGAAAAATAAGCTGCTACCTTAAACCTCTGCAGTTAAGGCTCTTCTGAGAGCGACATGGCATTGAATGGACAGCAGAGGGTACTGAAGAGACAATTTATGTGTGGAAATGAAAATTAGGACTACAGACACCTGTTGGATAGCTGGTGAAGAAATGCTGAGATTACAGAGTGTGGAGCAAAGGAGAGGTAGTCTCTGTCATGTTGTGCAGGAGACTCTCAGGCTTCCTAACCAAAACTAGAGTGTAGCAAAAGGAGTACCTTGTGGGACAGAGTGGTTGTTCTCTCTGATCCCAGTTTGCACAAGGCTGGAGTATTTAAACCAAGATACATCAGCTCATATCTGCTCCTGAAAGGAGCAAGCCAGTCCTCTGCACCCTAATCTCCCTTATTTTGCCCTGTATATTACTGATCACTGCCAGGGTGCTCAGGCCTAGGGAACAGCATTTGGGCACTTTCCATAGCACCTGAAGGCAAAGCATCTGGGATAGCTCAGATCAGACACTGAAAACATTTAAACTAACCCTGCTGTTCTCCTTGGCAGCAACTGGCATGAGTCCAGATGCTCTGTAATTTAAATGCTCAGTGATAATTCCCTTTGGGAAGGTAGCAGGAAAAAAGGGCAGTAACCTCTTCCAGCTTTTCAGCCACTTGCTGCAAGTTGCCTGTCCATGCATCCAGTATTTATTCTTGCATGTAACAGCAGGCCATACCTAGTAACCCAAGAGGTTAGGGTGATAGTTTTAGCTATTATTCCCTGTTTCTGGAATTCCTAATCTGTAAAATGAATGTATTAAAAGCAAAAATGAATTAATTATAATTAAAAAAATTTAAATTCTTGGATGGAAGCATGGGAGAAAAATTCACATCTACTATCATAGCTTTGGTGCAGAGAGGAACCTGTCATTGTAAGACATTACACTATGTTGAGGATGGCCTGATGCCCACATTAGATCACATCCACGTGGGCAGGAGCAGACAGATTCATGTACCTTCCCCTCCCACTCTAAACAGGCTGAGCACAAAGCCAGCTCTGGCACAGACTAACTTAATTAGTGCCCTATTAAGTTTACTGCATCCCCTCTACTAAACTTGTTCCTAAGGCACAGGGTGGTGCTGATGCAGCAGTGCAGTGTCACATCTGACTGGGTATGGTTTCACAGTGTGGGACCTCTGGCACCAGTGTGTGTTTAAAGAGTCCCTGTGCCCCCTGGAACTGCATTCTTGCTCCCACACTTCACAGCCCTGCCCTCTCACTTGGGCTGACAACTGTTGCTGTAGCTCTGCTGGAGACTGGATCAGCAATCTGATCTGTTTTTAAAACACACCCCAGTTCTTTTTTTCTTTTGTTGCATTTTTCAGCATTGTTGACCAGGCAGTCATTATAGTAGGTTGGAGTGAATGCCAGCAAGGAGGCAGAGCAGAGTCTCCTTAAGTTTGTTTTGTTACCAAAGTCCACAACCCCTTAACTCTCTGCCCCTGTGTATGAGCACAGGGCATGTGGGCTTGCCCGCACCCATCTGTTTGGGCATTCTCTGAGTTACGTGGATGCTTGGAATGCTTTAATTTCCAAAGCATAAAAGTTTTGTAGCTAAATCTGCTGAGGATCATGTTCCATTGTCTGACATACTGAATGGTGAAGAGCACATAGCCCAAGGGGAACAACTGGAATTTAAAATGGGGCCTCAAAACAGTGATCGCTGTGGGACATCAGTACAAAAATAAAATTAGTATTTTTAAGGGTCCAGGGATATTCTTTAAAGTCAGGATTATTGTTCTAAGCCTGACTTCTCTGGCCTGTCTGTAGAGTGGAGAGAGCTGATCACTTTTAATTGTGATGCTGAGCAGGAGCCAAATTTATCTACCCTGACCTGTCTTGTCATAGAATCGCTCTCCCCACTGGTCATGAAATGAGACTAGAGAGTCAAGGACCTAGAAGAAAAAAACTGAAAGTAGTCCTTTTGAGCCATTTACAGTCCAAGAGTTAAAAGTTTTCCTTTAAGTTTTAAAAAGTGCAGTAACTCCATTTGCAAGGTACTTGCATCCTGAATGAAATCAATTAGATATGAAGAACCACAAAGGACAAGTATCCTGTTAATTGGAAACACTTCTGTATTGCTTTTCTGGGAAGTGGGAAAAATGTTAAAGACCAAATGATCTGTGAACCTGATACAAGAAGGTTAGAATAAAAAAATTTAATAAATAAAACTGAAGCAGAATTTAAAAAAAATGGGACTCAAACCTTTGAGAACTTGCTTTGCTTAACATTTTCCCTAGACAGTTTTTATTGTTTCACCTTCATTTTCTCTTCTCTCCTTTCCTGCCCTCATCCCCAGAAAGCTGTAGCTTTGTGTATGTGTGGGGTAGGAGCTGTATTCCTGCCAGAGCAAACGGGCAGTGTGATAAAATTAATGAATTCTTCTACTGAAAATTATAGGGATTAATCAATACCTTTTTGTCACTGGTACTTTTCAGTATTTTAGCAACTTTTTCCTTCTTGTCTTTTATAGGAGTCTTTTTTTTTTTTGGTTGTTTTATGCTGTCAGTAGATAATGAGAAACCAACGCTGGAAAATCACTTGAAAATCCTCCTGAGGCACGACATAGAAAATTCCCTCTCTTGCTCTTTCATTCTGTATGTGTGTACATATGGATATGTAAATCAAAACAACGATGTAGTGATTATGCAAATCTATGAATTGATTGCCTGACAATCAGGAATGCCTCCTGAGTATTTAAATACATTTATTTTACATTTGAAGAAATTTGTCTTTACTGTATATACATATCAGACATCTGATCAAAATAGTGAAGTACTTGACCCAGGAGGAGGAAAGGAAGAGAAGTAGCTACACACTCTAATTGCCATTTGGTCTTTTTTTGCCTGAAAGGGTTTAGTTTTGCGATTTGAGGTCTTTCAGGGCCAATAATGTATGATGCATGGAAGGTAGGAAGAGTGGTGTAAGAAATATGGAAAATTACTGCAGGATCCGAAGGGGAAAGTGGAAAATTAGTAATTTATACATATATAAACTTGAATTATCACACTAAAAAAAAGTATAGGGTAGTGATGGGTTACATATTTCCTATCGCATTTGTTAATTCCATAGGTTCAAATGACAGCTTGTGTCACGTCCTACTGCAATTTAGCATGTATCTCAAGTCTCAGAGACAGCAGCTGCTTTGTTCTGGAAAAGTTGTCCCTGGATTCAGGCAATTTTAAGTAGCAGAGTGACTGCATTTTCTGTTGGCACTTCCGTTGGCATTTGATGTTAAATTGAGGAAATTCCTCCTGCTGCAAGTTCCTCCTGCTCCTTGCCCAGAACACCAGTGGGCCCTCAGGCAGACACAGCTGCTTCAGATTGTGAGAAAGGCTGGAGGTGACTTTTAAGTAGGGGAGCAGCTGGTCCCTTCCCTGCTCCACTGCTCTTTTCGGTGTGAGGTGACTGGAAAGTCAGCCTGCAGCTCCCATCTCTGACTGTCCCATCTCCTCCCTTCCCAATGCTGCACCCTCCTGATAGTCTCACTATGTTTTTCTGAGTCTACTTACTTTTCAGAATGATTTAACATTACCACCACACTTGAGTGATCTGGCAGTACATTTTTTGGTGTTGAGAAATTTAAGTGGTATCTGTGGGAGCAGGGGATTACAATGTGCGAGCAGTGGATTCTGACCTGGCTTGTGGCAGGGATTCCCATGTTCCCTGTTTCAGGTAGTCTCAAGCAGTCTTGGAAAAAATTGAAATCCCAGAGGTAAAAAACCCCATTTATATTAAAGATACACAAATGTGTGCATGCTTCAGAGCTGTGAGGCATTACAGCCTCGTGGCCGTGGCTCTGAACAGCTTGGCAGGAAGCTGTGTAGCTGTGTCAGGAGGTGCTGTGTCTCTTGAGCTGTTCTTCATGTCTTGTCTGTGCTGTCACTATAGGTAAATTCTCAAACATATCTAAATACTATGGGGGGAATTCTGAGTACCTTTTTATTAAAAACCAGTACTGTTAATGTCCTGTAGTTTCTTAAAGATTGGAGTAAGACCCCAATGTTTTTTGGTTCTGTGTTTGAAAACTTTTAATACTGTTGATACTGTTCAAACTTTCAGTATTTCCCTTCATGCTCTCTCTAAAACATCATCCTAAAAGGTAAAGATTTGAAACTGTTACAACTACCTGGAGAGAAGCCTTTTAGCATGGAAGGACTGAAGTGACCTTAACCTCAGTAACCTTCAAGTCCTACTGACAGAGTAGTGCAAGCATGAGTTTGTTGAAAAATGAACCCAGGTGAACTCTGTGTGAATAAAGAATTATAGTAGAAGTGTAATTAATTTACTAGTTCCATTGTATTATTTACTGAAATTCATTATTAAAATGAGAGGAAATTGAAAAAACCTTTTAAATTACTGCTACATCTATTTTTCACCTTAGAAATCGTGGATGGCAATGTTAAAATGACACTGGGTATGATCTGGACTATCATTCTTCGTTTTGCTATTCAGGATATTTCAGTGGAAGGTAAGAGTAATACAAGTATGTTAAGTAATTAAGAAATTTGTTTAAAGACATTTTATATGAATTGTGTACAAGTGAGAGGAATGCTTTAAAAATATTTTTTTTTACAGAAAATGATACTGTAAGTTCTCTACCTGGTGACAAAATGAATTTCTGGAAGGAAAATTATTTACTCTCCTTATCTTGACAGAGACCTTGAGCTAGCTTTTTAAGTGTAGAAGTTCTGGTCATGTCTCTCAGCTACAGAGACAGAAACATGACTACATTTCTGAGCTTCTGATCTGTACCCTTTTTGTTTGGTCCTATTTCCAACATACATTTTTAGTCCTGTCCATTTGTCATGTTCTTTTCAAATAAATATTATCTGATTATATCCCTCTTCTTTCTATCTATCACTTTTTCCCCCTCACTGTTTCAGAACTTTTTTTCTCAATTTCCACTTGGTAACTGGCTCCAAAAAGCTTGTTGTTACAATACTTTTTATATCAAGTCCATGCTTTGAAAATCTAGAATTCTAGAAACTAATCTTAATTTTCAACAAAAGCAGAATAATTTCAAGCTCCGCATGTTGTCCTGCCCACATAATTTGTGGGATATTAAATGTGGATCTAATGGTTTATTTAATAATTCATGACCTTAACTTATGCATTCAGATGCCCATAGGGTTCAGATAATAAAGGTATTTTTTGGGCACTTAAAACTCCCCATAAGCAAATGAACTGAGACTACAAGCATATTTCATGTAGGCAACAACACAATCTTTTATGTCTACTTGTATTATATTTTTATTGGGTGTTTTTCTCCAGTGTACCGTCTGCTGTCCAACCAATATAATTCCTTCAACTTCTAACATCCCAGAACTTTTGTGCAGGCTGAGACTCAAATCTTAACTGACCTCTGTATTTTAATGAAGCCCCACTAGTCCATTTAAATTACTATCTTTTACGATTAAATGTTGGTTTATACCATTCAGTTTCAGGTGCCCAACCACATTTAAGATGACAAGAAATTAATTACTTGAGCACTTTTTAAATTTTTCCTTTTTTTTTAATCCTTTGTGTCTTTTACAGAGACCTCTGCCAAAGAAGGGCTGCTGCTGTGGTGTCAAAGGAAAACTGCTCCTTACAGAAATGTGAACATTCAGAACTTCCATCTTAGGTAAACTTCCATTATTTCAAGAGGTAGAAGCAATCTTGAAAATATTATGTCAAATTTTTCCACACAGTTTCCTACACAGTTGTGTAGGTATATATTTGACAGGAGAATTTTACCCTTCACTGTTAACTAGACCTTTTTCAAATTCTCCTGCTCTATCTTCATAGTATTATTTGGGTTAGCCTTCAGCATTATTTGCTTTGACTTCCAGAGTTACTATTTAAAAGAAAAAAATCCTCCTATATGTGGAATGACCATATTACATTTTTAGAGGTCCTTCGTATTATATGGGAATTCCTGAGAACTGCAGCATAGTGGCAGACGACTGCTTTCAAATGAGAGCCACAGAGAAATTCTGCTGGCAAAAAGACCAGTTGTGTTCAGTGTGTGAATATCTCATTATGATGAATCAGCCTTTTTTATTTTACAACGTACATTACTATAAGGAGCATAAAATGCACTTAGTACATACACAACAGCAGCACTGTAAACACATTTACTTACAGAATCAGGATCATAACCTAAGTCGGAAAATTTAGTGAAGCTCCAGCCTTGTGTTTCTGTGTTTTCATTAAGAGCTAGAATGGGAATTCCAGGCTGTATACAGCTGCCTGGTTTGGGGATTTCACTGGGCTAGTTCCTGACGCTGTGCCACTGGCCTACCTCAGTAAACTACACGACTTGCCATTTGCACTGTGTAACCATGTGATCTTCCCTTCCCTGAGACCCTTCTAGTATTCAAAACAAGAGCTCTATATTAGTGTTTTGAATTAATTCTTAATGTAGTACCTGAAGCACATTTAGGGACAGAGAAGATACAGTTCATACATGCATTCCAAGATAAGAAAAATTCGTTTGATTTACAGTCTCTGTATTGCCTTTTAGAGATCTGAAATTTGGAAATCTACTTTCCTAGCATATGCAAAGGTATATTTAGTAGAACTCTATATGGATCGATGGTGTACTGCAAGTTACAGTATCAGAATCTTAGTGTATATGTGAACACATACTGGTCTGATACATGATATAGAGAAAACATCTTGAATGGAAGTACCTTGATTTATGTTTGGGTGGATTGGCTCTTACAGTACTATGCAGTGGGCTGTCCAGATTATTTCAGTTCACACCTTTTGGAAAAAAAAAAAATGTTTGGTGCTCAGTTTGATTCGGTTTTACATTCTAGATGATTTTATATTATACAGTGTAGGTATATTCTTGCTTGATTGTGTAACATTTTTTTGGAGATGGTTCTGTTATTTGAAGGACCTACCCAAACCTCTCAGTGGTAGGGATTTTAACAGTCTTAACATGTTTATGCTCACACAATTACTGCACAGGACAAGACCTCAAACCCTCAGTCCCCATGATTGCCCAAAGTGTTTACATACAGTATCTTTCAGAATAATTGCTTCTGGCTGAAAGAAACCTCTCATAATCTTTCCAAAAATATGTTATTTGTAGCTCCATTCATTTCCTGTTCTTGCCACAAAAGCTAGCAGGTCTGAAGGCAGGATGAAGTGTAAGAACTCAGATGAAAGCTGTCATACGTGTGAAGTGTTTTAAATAAACGGAGCTGATTTATGATTTCTTACTTCTCTGAGCACATGGTTGTGCCAGTAAAATTCTCAGAAATAATAGAGGAAAAGCAAATTGCTTCAGCAAATTCAAGTAATTGCAGGTTTGCTCTCCTTTTATTTTTTCACATACACTGTGAGTGTAATGGGAGATGATGCACTTTCATGGATGAATGTGTACTTGAGCTGTCCTAGAACACTGCATGAATTAAGCAATTGAAATCAAGGACTGTTGCACAAAGTGTGCATTTCCTAGAAAGTATATGGAGTCTTTAAGTGTGTGTGGACTGTAGAGTAAGATATGTACTATAGTTAAAGGAGTACAGTAACAGAACACCTCAGAGAAAGTTGACGGGACATAAGTGTCATGATTTGACAGAATTCCTGCTTTATTTTAAGCCTTGAGCAAGGATCAAACTGTAAAATGCCATGACTTTATTAACTAATTTTTTCCCATTTTATTTTTTTTGTTGTAAAGCTGGAAAGATGGCCTTGGATTATGTGCACTTATCCACAGACACCGACCTGATCTTATTGACTACTCCAAGCTAAATAAGGTCATCAGTCTGGGTGGTACAGCATGCTGTCCTGCAGTGATTTGGCTGGCTTCTGGTTTGCTTAGCATGTTTGCTAAAACACAGGCTGAGGAGTGCATACTAATTCTGACTGACTTTCTAAGGTCTTTCCCAAAAAAATCTCAGTGACACAATGGAGATGACCTCCTGACTGTCCTGTGTCCTCTCCTTCCCATTAAAATGACTTCAGCATTTAATTGCAAATAATCTGGTCCTCAGATGCTGTCAGTTGATGAAGTCTTTACACTGCCCAGTATGGATGTTAAATCAAATACTTTGGAATTATCAATTTCCCGCTGATAGTAATGTCCATTCTGTTTTTATCTGGTGTAAATGACTGTAGATTGCAGACCAGTAAACAATGACATGACAATTAATGCTAAGATTCCTTAGAACAATCACTACTCTTGCTAATTAGGAATACACAGTAAATTACTAGTCTTATATACTCAGAAAGTATTCACTGATTCTCAGATTATACTTCTACCCATACTTCCAGACAAGTAGAAACAAAACTGATAACCTAACCTCCTTAGGTAGTACCCCATGGGGATTACAGAACTATTTTATTACCGTGTGCTACTTATGGCAAAATGCATGTTTTCTAAAAGATACTTTGGTTTGAGAGGGAGGAATGAGGAATGAGCAGTAATGTCAGAATTTCTTGGTATCATTACTGAAGAAAAAAAAACCTAGAAAGAAGTAGAATGTTGTTGTTTCATGTTAGGTCTCAATACACACATGCTGTTTTCTCCTCTCTGGAATGAATGCTTCTTGAGGTCTCATGTAAACACCAGTGCAACATAAATCTTAATCATGGTTTTAATCTGTTGTGTGCAACTTTGCATTGATGAGAGACACTGGTAAAACATCAACTGTATTTTTCCATGCCATGCCCTTTCATCGCAAATTGGTTTACTAGTGGAATCAACTGTTTTTAGAAAGTCCTTGGTGAAGGAAAAGATAAATGAATGAACTGAAACTATTTTAAAACTTAGTCTGCTTTATATATATGTTCAATTTATGCCAGGGTCCCTGAAGTGTGCAGTGATGAAAATTAAATGAACTTAGTACTGAACACATAAGATTTTAATTTAGGCAGCTGTTAAGATAACTTCAGATCTGAACCAACAGGCAAAATATTAGCCATCAATACCAGCTTGTTCTCCAATTCTATATACAACCTTTCCTAAAGATAAACAGAGTAATGGAATGACTAAGCTACCTGTCTCTGTGCACACATGCTTATTATGCATGGCACGAGCAGAAGTGAGTTTGATTGAATTTGTGCTTTGAGTAGTGGTACGTGGTACTGAAGAACATCACAGTATAACCGTCCCATAGATGAGCGCTGAGAAAAGGGAACAGAACATAAGCAGGTCTGCTTCAATGTTACTATTTCCCTCTTAGAGATTTCCACAGTAAGAACAGGTCAGGTTTCAAATTGAGGCTGAGCTGAAGCACGTAAAGCACATGCAGAAAAAAAAAATCCTAAAATAGATCTTGCTTTTCTGACCTGGCTGTGTTTGACTGACTCTTCATTTTGGTTACATTAACAGCTGTCTTGGTGTCTTGTTTCTTATCTCCTGCATGCTGTCCTTTCCTTTTCTCACTAATGTGTTTTGTGTGAACTTGTAGCTGGAAAGATGGCCTTGCTTTCAACGCCCTTATCCATAGACACAGGCCTGATCTCCTTGACTATGCCAAGTTAGATGAGGTATTTCTTTAGCTGTAGCAGAGATTTTTAGTTACTGTGGCTTGTAGTTCTGTTTAAAAGGATGGGTGATGGAAATCTCCAATTATTCAGAAGCTGCTATGATTTTAAAGCAATCCTTTACCAGTGGAGCACTATTTACTCATGCACTCAGTACCAAGCACAAAAATAGGAGGTGCTCATCACTCATTCATAAGCAAAGTGCTTTAACCTAGTCAATAGGTCTCACTTAGATTTACTGTCTTTTTTACTTTGCTTTTCTGCATCTTATTTTCCCAGTCTCTCTCTGTAGACACGGGCATTGTTCAGAGTGGCTACGACCAGTTAGCAGTTTGTGACTATGTCAAAATAATAACAGCATTAATGGCATGAACTGCCATTTCACATAGCATGTTTTCCCTCCAAGCTGATACGGGAAGGCTGCCTTAATGGCAGCCCTAATCTGACACACTCTTTCATTGTCAGCAACAGCTGCTTGTAATGTAAGACACAAAACGTGTGCTCTCTTTCTGAACTGTGCTCACTGCTTCCTTTCTCTTTCCTTCAAAAACCAAAATCTCAAAACCAGAGGAAGTGCTTGAATTTCCATAACCCTAAAATTCAGTTTATAGAGGCATAACAGACTTTTATTTCCAAGCCCAAACTGGCAAGTTTTGCTCCTTCTGGAGAACAATTCTGTCTGTGCTTGCTGCTTCTCATGCATGCACCTAACCAGAAGAGAACTCAGTAGAAGTCATATCCCTGTGATGTACTGTATAGTGGATATAAAAGAGGCAGGGCTAACTCTGTGTTGAACAGTCTCGTTTAGCCTGCTGGTCCAGTGGCATTTAGTGTCTATACTGCTGCTGTACTTCATTCAGAATTAGCTCAGAATTGAGTGTACACTGCATATGTTATCTGTGTTCACTTCCAGAATGTATTTCCAGCAGAGTTCTAGTGGTAGATAATAGGTTATTAAAGTTTTCTTTTGAAAGCAAAGCAGCAGATGGACCAAAAGTTCATCTACCTAGACCCTGTTTTTTAAAGAACAATAGTTGTGACTCCAGTTTACAGTTTGGAAAAGCAGAAGCTAAATTTTAGTGTACCTCCTCTAGTCTTGCTTCAAAGAAAAACTTCTATCTTTGACTCATTGTATTTTTTTTTCTTTAATGCAGGATGACCCCATAGGGAATATCAACCTTGCCATGGAAATTGCTGAAAAGCATTTGGATATCCCAAAGATGCTGGATGCAGAAGGTGAGAGTTATAGCTTACTGAAGTTTGTGTTACTCATAAGCAGGACACAGTAAAATTGTTTTTTTCCCTGGCAGATCTTCAGTATTCCTTCCTTACAAATCATAATGTAGCAACCTGCTTCGTTTTCAAAAAATATTGTCATTCTTTTCCCCATGCATTGGATATTTTCACTCACTTTTTGCTTCATTATTTATTGTTTGTTAATGTTTGCATTTATTATAGTACTTTGGACCTTAACCTAAGCACATGGCCCCGCTGTGTGAATTGAGGTAAAATGCAGGATCAAAAGTTAATCCTTGCCTTTAATAATTAAAATTTAATAAAGGGAAATATAACTGTTAGCAGCTTAAAGCATATTCAGTTTTTTAAATGTTTAAGTGAGGGGCCAAAAGTAGAAATAAAATACAAAACTTTCAAAATAGACTAACACATGCCTCGCCTCCTCCGAAAGAGAGCTCAGTTGAAGGAAGCATTTTTTTGGTTTATTTTAGTTGTAAACTCTTTGTAGTGATACTTTCAACAAATAATTTGTGTGTGTCCAGTTATCTTGCAAGTTTCCTGAATTTCTTCAAGATAACCAAACTTTTGTACTCTGGGCAAAAAACACTACCAAAACTATTGGAATTTGCCTACATTAGTGCATTCTTCTCCAAGAATGGAGACTCAGCTCGGGTGGCTTGTCAGTAGAGCAGTGGTAACTTGAGAATTATCCAGAGCACTCAAACTGACTACACCTGCACCTCTTGAAGTCTTCATTTGGAAAGTTAGACGGAATGATTTTGAAAATCCAGGTTGTAACCTCTTCATTGAAGAGTAGTTTCACTTTCATGCTTTAAAACGAATTGTTTTCATCTTTTGAACTGCAATTCCCCTTTCAAGCACCACTTAATTATTTTGCTCTGAAATACTGTGCAAGGAAAAAACAGAGAAGTGCTATCTCCTTGCCATTGAGCAGCTTCTACTATCATTCTGCTTTCTACATTTTTTTTCCTCTTCTCTTCTCTTCATGGTCAATATAAGAAACCTTTTATTTTCCTCACCAGATTTTCTGCACATGCTATCCCTTATCTTACTATTCTCCTCTTGGCAGGGGAGCAGGTAACGAAATTTTATTTCTTCTAATACCCTCTAAGAGTTCATGGTCACTTTTTACTACTTTAACTTCCACTGTGCTCTCCATGGAAATTTTGCAAAGCTTTGTTCACAGCTACATAAAGTAGATGCAAAATCAGTAAATATATTGGTCCTGAACCTAGAAATCTCACTGTTAACGTTATAAATTGTCCCATCATTCCTGGGTCTTTTCAAGTCAGTATCTTCCCACTCCTTACATTGACAGGAATCCCTGCAGCTTGCACTAGAGTCATTCATTACTCAGCCATAACTGCTGTAAAAACACCTTTTTCTGTCTCTCTCTGTTAAGTATTGAAAAGGTCCATTTTTACCCATGGATGCATACCTTGATTGCACCCACTTTATATTTTCACTCTTTCCTGCCATGGTAGGGACAAAGCTATTAGCCAGCCAAGCCAAACCCTCCTGCGATTTATGCTGTTAACTAAAAAGATGGGCTGGCACAGGGATTGCAGAACTGCTACTATCCAAGCTTTTCTTAGCACAAAATGTATTTCTGGACTGCAGGAGTTGTACAGGTTTCCAATATAAGCCAGTACCCTGTCAGCCGCAGGGACCCTGTGCTGATACTGTGTGCAGTTCTGGTCTGTGACTGTCAGTGGCTGTGTTTAGCTCTGCAATAATTGCACTGATTCAGATGAAGTTGCTTTGGAATGGCAGTGAAGCTGAACCCAGGAGATCTGCCAGCCATGCCATCTGCTTGGAAGTTTCCACAAACCAGAAGGTAGCAATACCCTTCTGTACAGTCTCAGCCTTCAGATGTTTTGCCATTTTAGGGAGAGTTGCATATTTTGTGTTTGTTGATTCCTAAAGCTTAGGTGGCTTTGCAGTCATATCAGTAAACAGATGCAACCTGAATAATTGTGTATTTATTTGGAATTCTTACAGCACTGAGGTGACACCATCAGCATAATCAGATGAAAGTACCTTGTGAGGATTTCTGAGCAGTTAACCCTCTTCTCTCCACACAGATGTAGTAAACACTGCCAGACCTGATGAAAGAGCCATTATGACTTATGTTTCCTGTTACTACCATGCATTTGCTGGTGCTCAGAAGGTGAGACTGTAGATGGATCAGATCTCATCCTTCACCTTCTGTCTTGTTTCTTTCAGCAATTTTTCCTTTTCTGATCTTTTCCTCACTAGTTACTAGAACAGCATCTTAGAGCTGAGCTCATTTCCTGTCGCCTCTTTTCTCTGTGAGCCACTGTTTTGGTAGAGCCAGTAGTAGTCTATCCATTTGTTCCATAGAAACAAATCTTCCTGTCTCATCTTTCTGCATATTTACTAATAATATCCAGTAGGTTTTTGACAGCTTGTTACTGAATGGGATAGAGGATGATATTCCCTTTAAATGAACTTGTGTGCATTGATTTGAAGCACCATTAAAAATGCAAGATGAAAATAAGCTCAGAATGGAAAACAATTTCAACAGTAGAATGCCATCTTTCTCTTTCTGCTGGATATTATTTCTGCTACAGATGTCAAAATCATCATAACATGCTCAGAAAATAAACCCTTCTCTTATGCTTTCAGGATTGTTTTTAAAATGTTAAATGCTTAATGGTAAGTACAAACAGCAACATCAAATGAAGCTACTATGCAAAACAGACACAGAAACATATAGACATCTCAGACAAGCTCTGGAATCATGTCCTAAAGAAAAGAAGGAAAATTCTAAAAAGTAAGGGGGTTTGGAGTTGGGCATACTTCAGGTATTGGTAATACAAGGAATACTGATATGTAACGCTAAGGTTATAACTAATCCAGGTGCAACTTCCAGAGAACATCTCCCCAGAGAATATCTCCCCAGCATGAAATGTAGTCTGCCTTTCCTGTGTCTTAGTCAAAATCCCCACAATCTAAGTCACCAGACATATGTATGCCAGTTCTTAAGCAGACAGTCCAGGTAAAATTAAGGTTACTTTCCCTATGGCAATGCTGCAGGATCAAGCTTATTAAAAAAAATCCTCCTCTTTGTATGAGCTTATACTGGATTTTTAGTGTACTTTATATTCTGTCAGCACCCCTCAGTCTAACACTAAATTTATTACAGCTTTGTAGAGTTTCTAGAATACAGAGCTATGGACAAGAAAACAGTAAGAAGGACATGAAGTTATGCATTCATTTATTCATCCTATTTTCTACTCCTCAATTTCTTTTTTTCTTGTTTTATTTTAACTTCTCCCCCCTCTTGTAGATATTGTGAACACTCCCAAACCTGATGAGAGAGCTATCATGACATATGTGTCCTGCTTCTACCATGCTTTTGCTGGAGCAGAGCAGGTATTAATCAACTGTCCCTTCAGGTTGCTGTGTTTTTGACTGGTTATTTCACATTTCCACTAGCTTATTTAAAGAAAAAACCCCAACTAATCTGGTACTATGTGGTTTTAATTAACATTTGCAAGTATTACTTGAGCACTAATACTTGTTTTTAACCAACTCTCAAACCTGTTTTAGTTAAGTGTTGTGTAACAAGTTAACTTCTTTAATTCAAATAGACATTCTGTTTCTAATTTTGGGTCTTTATTTGGTAATTTTAAGGACCGTTTCAGAAAAAAAACGTATTTGAAGATATTGTTACGTGAAGTTGTTGCTTGTTGCTACAACATCTTATGTGTTTACTGCAGAACAGAATGTTTGACTTTTGGAGACTGAGACTTACTCATGCTGAGTAGTGATTTAGGGCTAGATTTTCAAAGATGCCAAAAGACACAGAAAGGCACAGAAGACATCCAACACAGTATTTGTGCCTGGTTCCCACTAGAGCCAACAGAATTATTTATGGATGAAAGTGCTAGTATAAAAGGCATGAACATCAGCAGCAGACATGTCATTGGTGGGATTGTCACTTACAAATGTGGCATTTCCTACTCTTCTGCTTCATACATTTCTAGCCTACAAATGGACATAACCCAACTTACATTGAAAAAAAAAAAAAAAGAACCTTTAAAGTAGTTGATATTTTCCCTTCATCCTCAGGACTGAATTTCCCTTCCTGTCTGCTAGGCTGCCTATACCTTACCAGAGCACCACTACGCTGTTGCACTCTCTCGCTTCTGGATATGAAGGTTTTGCTATTCATGCAAAAGGGGAATTCCAAATACTCTGTAACACAGGAATCTACATAGATATTTATTTGATTAGATACACTCCAGAGTCATACTTGTGTGAAAGTATTGCTCTGTGATATCAAACTAGTAAATTTTAAATATGGCAGAGCTACACAGCGCCTTCACATATAAATTTGTCAGGAGGGATGAAAAGATTTGCTGTCAGTGGTTGAGCTGCACTTATTCTCAAGGGTGTATGTACATATGCTATGCAGATATGGAGTGGTCTGAGACTCCTACATCACATGTGGTGTCTTTCCAGTGTGGCTAACTAATCTAATACTTTTTGGATGTTATTTTGAAAAATAACCTAATCGGATATCTTTAATACTTGCCTAAGTTGTCTTTAAAAAGAAAAGATTTATTAGACAACTTTATAATAAGGCTTCATTGTACAACAAGGGGACCTCTGTGCTGATCCATGCCTCATTCAGGCCACTGGAATCTATGGCTGCAGAAGGAGGGAAAATGAGTGTCTAAGCAACCTAGGAGCATAAATCAACAACTATAAAAGAATGTGATCTTCTATTTGCAGCAGCCACATTCTCTCTCCTTCTCCAAGCCTATACCTTTCTTAGAATGTGTTTATGAATATGTCCTGTTTATTTGCTGTGTCTTACAGGCTGAGACTGCAGCTAACCGGATCTGTAAGGTGCTTGCTGTGAATCAGGAAAATGAGAGGTTGATGGAAGAGTATGAGAGACTAGCAAGTGAGGTAAGGATGCTGTATCTGTAACGTGGTGACAATTATGTTCGTGAAATACTGAAAGCTGAAAGATTCGTGCACTCTCTTCAAGACAGCAAAGTGGAGACACTGTCAGGGTAAATCTCATAGTGGCAGGTTACAAAGCCCAGTTGCCCAAGATACCAAGTTTCAGGTGATTCCTTTGCCACAGACTTCCTGTGTGACCTTCAGCAAGTCAGTCTGTCTTGTTAATGTGCCCAAAAGGGTGTCTTGAGGATTGTCATCCGTCTGCCCCAAGACCAAGCTTCCTGTCTCTCTAATCTTTGAAGACCGTCATCCTTGACCGCATGTGGAACGTACCAGATCCTGTCACTCCAAGCAAGCCCATTGGCTTTATGTACTGCAAAGCACACCTGGAGAGGGTCTGTCAGGTTGTTCACAATTAATCTGTGAGCATAGACAGCAGATGAATATACAGATGAATGTGCTCCTCCTGTCCTTTCTTGTTTAATGGCAAATATGCTGAGCAGGACTACAGATACACAGTGCACATGTGAGAGCTTTCTTATCTTTTATGCATAACCTGCAAAAACATACTGAGATCACAGCACTACTTTCAGTATCTAAATTTGCACTAATGGCCTTCCAAGTGAAGATTTTTATATGACTTGAGTCTGGTTTCTGTCCTGATCCCATAACTACGACTACCTGGAAAACCAAGACCAATACTGTTGAAAGTGGCAGATGATACCAGGTAACTCAGATTTTGAGTAATTAGAGGCACCTTACATGTTTTTTAATCAGGGTATTTCTAGAAATACCTAGAATATCTGGGCAAATTTGCTATAAAAGTATTGTTCAGCTTTGAATATCTTGTGCTTACTCGCCATTAAGGCATCAGTACCACCTGAAGTCAATAATATTAAAATGGAACAAACTTAATTAAGATTTGTATGTTCAATATAGTCTCTTTTTTTGTTGTTTTTCCATTGCCGTTATTTGACCTTTTTTTTGTTGATTTAAAAGCTTTTAGAATGGATTCGCCGGACAATTCCTTGGCTGGAAAACAGGACCCCAGAAAAAACAATGCAGGCTATGCAGAAGAAATTAGAGGATTTCCGCGACTACCGCCGCAAACACAAACCTCCCAAAGTCCAAGAGAAATGTCAGCTGGAGATCAATTTCAACACCCTGCAGACAAAACTGAGAATCAGCAATCGGCCGGCTTTCATGCCATCAGAGGGGAAAATGGTTTCAGTAAGTAAAGGAGGCATCAATATTCTGTTTGCTTTATCAATGATCTTCCAAAAATGTCAGTGTGACGGATTGAAAGGCCATTCTAAGTCATCTTCAGAAACATCAGTTTGTTGGACTTTTTCAATACCAAACACTTTTTACATATTCCCTTTCATTCTAGAATCTTGCTTTCTAATTAGCATGCTCCTGCCTCTTTGAAGACTTTCAAAAAAGCAAATTATCTGGAGATGCAAGATGATACAGAGCTTCATTTGGCAGTATTACGAATACCCCTGTATCAGTGAGGCCAATGATTGTTTATTTAAGCAAAACTCAGTGGTTTCATTGACATTTTAGTCATCAAACTTAAACAAACAGACATTGCTCAATACATGTTTCTGCATTTTTCTATTCTACTTTTTTTTCTTATGTCTATGAAGATAAGACTAGTCAGTACCAAAAATTCTCATCCGCTGATAAGTACTGTGACTTGACCATGGGTCAAAACATTTCCTGTTGAATATAGCAAACCTGTTTCTGTACTCTATTCTATCATTGTGTTTTGGTTTCTCAGATTTCATAAACAAAAAAAATTGCTCTATCTGAAAAGGGCCATTTTCCACTCCCCGTATGCAGGAAATAAGGGCCCTGTTACTTCAGCTTCCCACTCATGTGTCTGAGTTTGCGAGGAAGCTCAGAAAACTTTGTGTACTACAGAAGGTGAAATGAATTTGTGTTCCAGGTAAAATATGCAGCAAATCATCTTGATATTAATTACTTTGCTATTATCAACTTGTGAAAGCAAAGCACTTTCATTTTGATAACAGATAGGTATATCATAAAGAACACACACATTGTAAGATGGGAGGTAAAAGCAATATGTTGTGAAGACACTGGACATGTAGCCATGCATGGAAACCATTTCTGTAGGGGCTTCTTTCATGACCCCACCTGCATACAACACACTATGAGGAGCAGGTGTCTGCACTAAAAGACAACTGCCTCACAACATTTTCTATGAGTCTGTCATTTTACAAAATCTGAAAAAAAACCCCTTCTCTTTTTGAAGCCAAATTGTGAATGAATCAAAAATCTGTAGATTTAGATAAAAAGAGGTTATAGTTCCATCCATCTCTCCCACGTATTCTCTTCACAGGATATTGCCGGCGCTTGGCAGAGACTTGAACAAGCTGAGAAAGGGTACGAAGAGTGGCTGCTGAATGAGATACGACGACTGGAAAGACTTGAACACTTGGCTGAGAAATTTAGGCAGAAGGCTTCCACTCATGAACAGTGGGCATATGGTGAGGAGAGATGCCTTTTAACATTTTTGGTGTTTTAATGTTCAAAGTTGAACTTCCAGTGCTGACTATTTGCCAGCCACGAACTCACTCCTAAGTAGTTTGGACAATTTCAGACAATCTAAAATAATAACAGATAAAATGCCAGGTTTTGTTGACTGTAGTCATGATCCTAACTTGTTGGCATGTTGCTAATGAGATGTAACTGTAAAAATCATGCTTGAGGTAGTGAGTCAAACTTAATGGGAATATTCTGCATTTGAATAGAGGCCATTACTGCTATGTGTTCCTACGTAGTTGTACACCAGCAATCCAACCAGGAACGCAGTGATACTGCTGGTTGAGTGTGAAATTATTAACGGAGGTATTCTGAGTTTATTACTTTTCGGTCATCACGATGTTCTGAATAGTTCAGATAAACTACATGATAATAGACTCGTGTCTGCTTTGCTCCAGACCCTGGATTACATGCCATTTATAGTTCTGGCTTTTAAAGGTAACCTAACCTTACCTGTAGTTGTGACACCTGTAGGACCTGACAGTGGCATTCAGTTTTGTTGGGGACTATTAAACATGGGTCTGCTCTATCATCCTGATGACTGTCTTGCTGTTTCTGCCATGCTTCTGGCTTTTTCCAGCTAGATTCTTTTGACACTGTGAAAGTGAATCAGACTCCATCCTCTAACAGTTGCTGGAAGCATGCAAGGCTGTAAATGGCTGCCAAGCAGATACTAGAAGGGAAACTACAGCGTTTATCAGCCCTGAGAGCCTATTTTCTGAGCATAAACTACTCATGGTGACAAGTTATAGCTGTTGTGTAGGGAAAACTTCACATAGGCTGGTACACAGCAAGTGAAACAATAGTTGCTTCTGGCTCTAGGATTCACAGAGCTGTAAATGCCGTGTGGTGAGTGCAGCTGCAGGGCCTGTCTCTGTGGATTCAGTTGTCCAACATAGGAGCTACTCAGCAGTAGTATTTCAGTTTCTACTTAATCTTGCTTTTCTAGCCTTTTGTAGATAAGTTGGCATTTTCCACTCAGAATTCAGTGTTCTATACAAAAGGCAGTCACAATTCTCAGGGCTTTTTAAGTGCTGAAATGAATAATGAATTGAAGGCAGAACATAGAAAAGAATAACAGATCATTAGTAAGAGTGAAGCTGTTTTCTGTGTGATATCTCACAGAAAGCAGTGTGATTTCTGGTTTTGTAAGTCTGTTCTACAAAAACTTATCATGGTGGTTTAGAGATACAGTTTTTACTAATATACCATTTTTATGCGAGTTTCTCCAGCAATGTAATACTCGCTATTTTAAACCTGTATCAGCAGACTATGCAAAAATCAAGACATTACTATGAGAGCTTTAAAAATATATATTTATAATTAACATGTGCTGACAATTTGCTGCTGTTTTCAGTGGGAGTGGGATTTAATTTCATACATATAATTTTCACCATGCCTCAACTAAAAAGTTGATTAAATTTGCAATTTTTCTAACAAATGAATTAGTAAAAAATGAGTAATATTTTAATTTCCTCTTTCAGGCAAAGAGCAGACCTTGCTTCAGAAGGATTATGAGTCTGCTTCTCTGACAGAAGTCCGTGCCATGTTAAGGAAACATGAAGCTTTTGAGAGCGATTTGGCTGCTCACCAGGACAGGGTGGAACAGATCGCTGCCATTGCCCAGGAGCTGAAGTATGTTCCATTTAAAGGCTTGCAGCTGCTGACATTTAACTTTGCGATAAACTCTTTCCAATGAATTTGATAGTGTCATAGGTACCAACGTAGGAATTCCAGACATAGCTTCATAAGTATATTATCTGAGCTGGTCACTGAGACCTTTCCCTCATCTCTCCCTTACCCCCAACCAAATATAGATATTCAACTGACCAATATAATTTGAAATCAAACATTTTCAACTTGACTTCATAGTAATCTTTTAGCATTAGCTCTACCCTTGAGTCCATTGTGGGTTGATGGGAATCCTGGAGGTGTTTATTTCTCAGTTCATATGGTCTGCTGAGAGGTACTGGCTATGAGTTGTTTAACTTAGAAAACATTTTCATTTACACAAATTATAGATCAAGTATCTTCACAAGTATACTTGTCCTTTCAAAAGGCTTCACATCCCTATATTATCTCTATAACAGTGGGTAATGCACTGACTTTCCTGCAGATTTAATTGTCTCTAATATGCTTATTTTCACAATTTCTTGATATTATATTTGGAAGTGCCATTGTCTCCATTTTACAGAAGGGACAGTGGGGCATATGGAAACTAAATAACTTGCTCAGGGTTGCACAAGGAGTCAAGCACATGCAAGGCTCTCCTATAGGAGAGCTAGAGTTTTCACCCACAGTTCCATCAATTTAGCCACCAACACTTGCTCATGCAGCATACTACGCCCAGAGGAAACACAGCCAAAGCTGTGAACAGCTCTGTGAACAAAGCTGAGAACAGCTCTGCAACACATTTAGGCTGCATCTGTGTTGTTGACATCAGCTGCATAGGTTAGCAATGTGAAAAGTCAAGGCTCTGGACTGACCCCTTATGGCAGCAAAGTTCTGAGTGTTGTTTAGGTTAGTCTGGCTAAACTCTGTCCCTGTTGGTGGAGCTTGCTTTTGTTTGTGGGAAGGTTGTTAATTCACCTGTGTGAAGCACAGTTTTGTGAGCTCTGCCCACACTGATAGGACTGTAGCATTATGTACAGATGTCCCTGTTCGGGTAAAGCCATCTTGGTGTCAACACCAAGGTAAGCACATTTGATTTTATCACCTTATGCAGTTAATTGCCGAGTCTTTGTACTGTAAAGCAGTGGTGCCGCTCCTGGTCTTGGCAGTTTGGCACTCACTGTATAAATCTGTAAAGCCAACAGGAACAAATGTGCAGTAGTGGTTGAAACGGGAGCCAAGATCAAAATTCTCAGGTTCCTGCCCTTGGCTTCAGCTCTCCAAGTTTCAATTTCTCACCTTGAACAGGCAGAACAGTTACTGCTCAGAAATCAAGTCTTAGAAACATGCCCTTTTGTCGCTTTGTGAAGGACCATGACTCATAAACAGCTCCATATTCATTAATGATTTAAAAATCAGAGACTTGTCTAAAAAATGTAGTTCATACCTGACAGCAGCACCACTTACAGTAATTCTGTAATTCAAATGGATTTAAAAGAAAAATCCCATCTTCAAGATTATTTAAAGGAAGAAAAATAAAGCACAGTGGGCAGACTAAGTACTGTGTTTTGGTTAATGTGAAAGAAATCTGAGAAAACCACAGAGAATGGAGACTGCCCTGAATATGCGAGCTTATGAAACACCTTCTGGCATGCCTTGATCTCTGTTGTGGAGTTATTTCATAGAATGGCTTGGGTTGGAAGGGACCTTAATGATCATTTATTTCCAAGACCCCTACCATGGGCAGGGACATCTTCCACTAGATCACGTTCAAAGCCCCATACAACCTCACCTTGAACACCTCCAGGGATGGGGCATCCACAGCTTCTCTGGGCAACCTGTTCCAGTGCCTCAGCACCCTCGCAGTAAAGCATTTCTGCCTAATATCCAGTCTAAACCTGCCTTCTTGCTGTTTAAAGCCATTCCCCCTTGTCCTCGTTAAAAGTCCCTCTCCAGCTCTCTTGTAAGTCCCCTTTAGGCACTGGAAGGCTGCTATAAGGTCTCCCCAAAACCTCCTCTTCTACAGGCTGGACAGCCCCAACTCTCTCAGCCTGTCTTCTTGGGAGAGATGCTCCACCCTTCTGATCATCTTCATGTCCCTTCTCTGGACCCACTCCAACAGGTCCATGTCTTTTCTGGAGGCCCCAGAGCTTGATGCAATGCTCCAGGTGGGGTCTCACCAGAGCAGAGCAGAGGGGCAGAATCCCCTCCCTGGCCCTGCTGGCCACGCTGCTTTGGATGCAGCCCAGGACACCTATGGCTTTCTGGGCTGCGAGTGCACATGGCTGGGTTATATTTAGCTTCTTGTCAACCAACATCCACAAGTCCTTCCCCCTGGGGCTGCTCTCAATCCATTCTCTACTCAGCCTGTATTTCTGCTTGGGATTGCCATGAGATTTGCTTCTCTTTATACTAAAGAAAGTTTCTGTAACACCTAATCGTTGCTAATTCAGCTTCAGCTTTAGGAATTATGAGAAACTTTGGGAATGTAGTATACATAGCACAGCATCTGCTTACCAGTGTTTTGAACCCTCTGTCCTTTACCTCTGGTGACGCCAGTGAACACTGTATCCTGTCTATTTTGGGATTGTCTCTTCTCAGTTGTTTCAGTAATTTGCTGTGTGAAGTTAAACGAGTTATTTGTGGCCTGGGCTGCAAAGGTGCTGAAAGCTGATTGCATTTAGCGACGCTCTAATTTGACTTCTCTGCTTCTCTATACAATGGGGCTATCAGTGCCTGATTTTTCACTGTGACTTTGTCACTCAGTTAGGCTTAATGCCCATGGAGAACACTGAATGAAAGGTCGTAAAGGTCAGGTTTTATCACTGGCTGCAAGCAAATGGGCAGCTTCTATTAAAATACTCATTTTAATTATTTATATGTAATTCCTGGCACAATAAAAATATGGAGGAAAATGCTAATTTCTTTCTTAATCCGTATTTTTAAAGAAGGATTAATGTCTGGATGCTAAGAAATGTGCACTTGATACAAAACCTGTTGAAGTCAATGTGGGTATTTCTTTATTGATTTTTGGTTAGTTGGTTGGTTGGTTGGTTGGTTGGTTGGTTGGTTGGTGAGTTGGTTGTTTTTTTCTTCATCACTGGAGCAGGCCCTTACAGAAACCATTCTCATCTGTGTCTAAATTCCAAGTCAGTACACCTCCATGTTTTGTTTTAGTCAATCTCTTGGATGTCTAATGTTGCAATTTCAAAAGAGAACTATTGCTGTATGACCTTGAACTCTACGAGTTACAGTTTCCTGACTGTCCTTGTATTTTCTGCTGTAGCAGCTCAGTCCACTTTGTGCTTAAGCTTAAAGTTGCTACAAGCTTGTTGATTGTTGGTATTTAGATAGAGGATTTATGTGTGTATGCAAACAGGTGATTCCAGCCAGGATGCTGCTATAAGACTGTTGTGTTCCCAGCCTCTATAGACTTAGATATTCCTTGGCAAAGAGGTGTGACAGGGCTTGGATAGGGCTTTATACAAAGCTGAAGGGGGACAGGCATTCCTAAAATCAGATTTGCCATTTATGACATAACAAATTCTCACTTGAGTGAGCTGTACTATGAAAACCCGTATTAATTTATGATCTTATGTGCTCATTTCAATGTTTCCAGTCATCAAGGCAAAATTTTCGGAATGCAGTTTCTTGTATATCCATCATTTCTAGTATAGTGACTGATTTTCAGCCAAGCAGACCATTTTCTGTAACACTGATTTGAGAGTCGTCTTGATTCTGGAGACCTGGGCTCAAATTGTGCTTACGTGCATGGTTAACATGAGCCTTGTTCTGAAGCACTGCTAAAACATGTTGCTCAGCAGGTTATTTTTGTGGCACTATCACTGTTCCTAAAGTGAGCTCACACTTAAGTGCTTCTCTGGATCAGGTCAAAATTTCACTAAATTTTTAATTTTTGACAGACAAGTTTGAATTACTTTTAAGATCAATAGCCATAACTTAATGATTTTTAAATTCCAAGGTCTGTAGGTTTCAAATGGCAAAACAAATAGAAAGACTGTTCTCTTAGAAGGTCTGTAACACGTGAGAAGCAGTACTTCATGCAATGCCAAGCACAAATTTTTACAAAATGTAAATCTAGTCTCTTCAATGTTGGGAAAGATACAAAAATTACTAGGACAGGGAATGTAAGCCTGTGCTTTATTTCCAAGTAATTAATCTTTGACGAATTATTACTTCTTGTTCTCCTGCTTTGAGCAGAAAAATATTCTCTAGAATATAATCTTTTATACCTATATACTTACTTGAAGTAAGCAACAGCAGGCCCAGAAAGGTAGTGGACCTACACCGTTTAATGCCACTTGGTAAACTAACTTAGTATTTTTGACCTATGGGTGCCCTTTTAAAAAGTTGTTTTGATATTATTTTTCTACCTATTTGTCCACAGCATATATCCCTGGAAGGAATAGGATAGTAGAGATCGTAGGGGAATGACTGAATCGCCCTGGCAGAGCTTGTGGAGGAAGGTGGCATATCACCTTCCAGGACTTTGACCACAGCTGGTACAATCAGTCCCTCACTTTCCTGGAGGGACACCTGCCCTTACCCTAATCGACAAAAGGAGATAAGTGATCCATTGAAGCAAAAACAAAATTTGCTCACTCAGGAACATAATCTAATAATCTTAATATGCTATAATGAAAAAACCCCAGTTTTCAGCCAAAAACTCATGACAGCAAAATAAATCTCAGCCTGTTTCATCCAAAACTCTATGCTCCTGACTTAAAATTTCTTAGCAGCTAGGTGGCTTTTGTTGTGTCCCTTGAAGGCTAATGAAAAGGCTTCCAAAGAAGGAAGCGAGTTTTCGAGTTAAGGAGCCATCATACCGTACGACTTGATGGCAGCTTTCTCCTTACATACAAGAGTTTACTTTCACAATTTTGGGTTGTTTTTGTTATTTTTAAAAATGGTTAGGAGGACTGGATTAGAGAATACCTAGGCAAACTTGACATCTACAAGTCCATGGGCTCTGATGGGCTGCATCCATGAGTGCTAAAAGAACTGTTGGATACCATAGTGAGGCTGCTCACGATCATCTTTAAAAGGCCATGGCAGTCAGGAGAGGTGCCTGAGGACTGGAAGAAAACAAATGTCACCCCAGTCTTCAAAAAGTGCAAGAAGGAGGACTCAGGAACTACCAGCCAGTAGTTCCAGCATCATCTCAATCCCTGGAAAAGTGATGGAGTCTGATTCTGGAGGCCATCTCTAGCCACAGGGAGGATGAGAAGGTGGTCAGGAGTAATCAGGTAAATCACACTTGACCAACCTGATTGCCTTCTGCAATGAGTCAAGTACCTGTATAGATGAGGAGAGAGCAGTGGATATTGTCTACCTCAACTTTAGTGAGGCTTTCAACACTGTCTCTCGCAGCATCCTCCTAGGCAAAGTCAGGAAGTATGGGCTGGATGAGTGGACAGTGAGGTGGATTCAGAACTGGCTGTATGGCAGATCCCAGAGGGTTGTACCCAGTGGTCAAGTTGGAGGCCTGTCACTTGTGGTGTCCCCCAAGGTTCAGTACTGGGCCCAGTGTTGTTTACTTTGTTCATCAATGACTCGGATGAAGGGGCAGATGCCTCCTCAGCAGGTTCACTGACAACACAAAGCAGGGAGGAGGGGCCAATACCCCAGAGCACTGTGCAGCCCTTCAGAATGACCTCGACAGGTTGGAGAGATAAGCAGAGAAGAACTGACTGAACTTTAACAAAGGCATGTGCAGGGTCCTGCACCTGGGGAGGAATAACCCCTGCATCAGCACAGGCTGGGGGCTGATCTGCTGGAAAGGAGCTCTGTGGAGAAGAACCTGGGGATCCTGGTGGACAACAAGCTGTCCAAGAGCCAGCAGTGCTCTTGTGGCCAAGAAGGCCTGGGATGCACTAGAAAGAGCATTGCCAGTGGGTCAAGGGAACTGATCCTTCCCTTCTATTCAGCCCTGGTGAGGCCACACGTGCACTGCTGTGTTCAGTTCTGGGATCCTCAGTACAAGAGCAACATGGAGCTCCTGCAACAGGTCCAGCAGAGGGATACAGAGATGATGAGGGGACTAGAACATCTCACTTATGAGGAAAGGCTGAGGGAGTTCAGCCTCAAGGAGAGATGACTGAGAAGGGACCTTATCAATGTCTATCAGTATCTAAGGGGAGGGTGTGAAGAGGATGGAGCCAGGCTCTTCTTGGTGGGGCTGAGCAATAGGATAAGAGGCAACAGGCAGAAACTGATGCACTGGAAATTCCATCTGAATATGAGTAAGAACTTCTTTACTGTGAGGGTGACTGAGAACTGGAACAGATTGTCTGGAGAGGTTGTGGAGTCTCCCTCACTGGAGATATTTAAGAATGGCCTGGCCTCAATCCTGTGCCAGGTGCTCTAGGATGACCCTGCTTGAGCAGGGGGGTTGGACCAGATGACCCCCTGTGGTCCCTTCCAGCCTGACCCATTCTGTGATTCTGTAATTCTGTCATTCTGTTATGGTATTTTTTTTACCTGTTTTAACATTCTTCACTTTCAACACTCAATTGATTGCAGTACATCTGAAGCTTCTTTTAACCAAATGCTTCTCATACTTCTCAGGTTTATCCCAAACCAGATTGCTCTGACTGGTCTTAGAAGAGGAAATGTGAAAACTGCCCCTGGCCTACAGAGCTTCTGGCTTCCAGCTTCTGGCTATAAAACATACTCTTCACAGAGGAAAGCTGCCTCTGTTCTCATTTTGTCCTCTGTGATTCTCTGTGTTACTGGCAGTGTGATCTGTACATTCCTCTTGCCAACTGCCTTGAGAAGAATGCTCAAAAAAAGGGGAATAAATTTTATCGGCATTTACTGTCTTGTTCAAGCCTCAAAGTAAATCTTAGATTCATGCCATGTGTCAGGTATTTACAGTCTCTGCAACATTTAGTACTGGGCAGAGTGTTCCCAAGGAGAAGCCAAGAGCTAAATTCAATGGATGGTAATACACCAATAAAAGTGAGTTTCCAAAGTGTCAAGCACATGTATTATGGATGGCTATCATCTGCCACTGAGATCAAAAGTTCAGTTTGAAGCAGAGTCAGTGCAGAATCTCAGGACAGAGCCTTAAAAATTTATTCCAGTCTCAGGCAGAATAGTAAGTTGCTTCCTGTCAGGATAGTATCAGCCTAATAAGCAGGTGAAAAAGCAATGGTGACTGCTATCCTTTGTGAATGCACTCATTCGTGCTGGTGACATATGTGGGTCTGGAGATCCCTGTTCTCTGAACCAGCCAGCTCTGGGGTGTAGATGTGGGAGGAGTTCCTGGAGAGGAAGATGAAAATTGTTCTCTGCACCCCAGATCTGGGCAGCCTTTATTAGTATTGCCAGGCTTGTGAGAGGTTATGCTTTGAATGCAACCTGATGTATGTTTCTCAGTTAAAAAATTTCAAAGCATATAAGGAAAGCATCATTGGATTACTCAAAATAAAATTGATATTTCAGGCCAGTTAATTAAAAACCAATCTTGGCAAACCTGATAAAGACCAAGACTGAAGCATTCTGGCCATCAGGGGGTCAAAATGCTTTTGTCACAAGGATAACTAAGACAAAGATGCTTGGACACCCTAATTGTCTTTAATACCTGGATGTCACTTGATTTTTCTCAGAACAGAGGAGATTGATCCTGTTCCCGTGCTGTGCTTCTCGAAATGCTGAATGCCTAAACACAATGTCTATGCTGCAACACTTGCTTACCTTAGGAGAAATATTGCAAAAAAGAGGGGAAGAATTATTGAGGGCCAGTGGAAGTGTGGACAGTGCAACTGCTCCTGTCTTTCAAAAAGTCACACAGATTTTTGCCTTTGCTCTTTCTTAGTGAACTGGACTACCACGATGCTGCAAGTGTCAATGATAGATGTCAAAAGATATGTGACCAATGGGACAGCCTGGGAACACTCACTCAGAAAAGGAGAGAGGCACTGGAGGTAAACCATATAACAAGGATCAGCAGCTCAGCTGAGGCAGGGAGAGGGAAACGAACCCTTTATTTCAGATCTGGAAATGGTGCCATTGAGCATCCACTTTGGAGTCCAAATAGCAATAAATCATTTCCTCAGATCTCCATTTCATTTTGGTATGGTTACTTTTGCAAACAGACTGAATTGCTCAGAGTAAACTTGACAGTCCTGAGCTCCCAGGGACAGTTCTAAAGCAGCAACAAATGGCATGTGGTTTGCAGCACCTCTCTGTGGGAATCTGATGTCCAGCAAGGCTAAAAAAAGCTGTTGGTTAGTTACTTTTTCATACTAGCCTGAATTTGCAGACTTGCATACTTTTCTGTCCAGCAGTAGGTTAATTTTTGGTAGTGAGTATTCCAAAGCACTGAGATACTTTGCAAAGCCTTGTTCCTTAGGAAAAGAGGAAGTCACACACATAAATGCCAAGGTGGGAAACATATGTGTAATTCTCGCTTTTATACTTACAAGATATTACTAAATCAAAATTAGCTGAGTTTAATTCATCTGCAGATAGATCCCAATAACAAAAATACTTGAAATATCAATAGTTATACTTCAAAGGCATACACCCACCCCTTTTAATGTGTGGGATGTGAGAGTATTTTTACTGCAATTAGTCCTGCAATTTGCCTTGAGTGAGAATCCTTAAAGCAGGTGGTGAAATCAATCAGTGCAATCAAATGCTTTTGAAAAGATGAGGCATGTCTTTGTATATGGGTGGGTATGTGTGTGGAGCTAGATCTTGCCCTAATAACAAAAGAATTCACTTTTCCCAACCTGTACAGAGGACAGAGAAATTGCTCGAAACAATCGATCAGCTTCACCTGGAGTTTGCCAAAAGAGCTGCTCCTTTCAACAACTGGATGGAAGGTGCTATGGAAGACCTACAGGACATGTTCATTGTTCATAGCATAGAGGAAATTCAGGTAAATGGTTATCTGGGCTTTTTTTGGCTTAAAGTCATAGGGAAAACACGAAAGGAAGATTTTCCTTCTGGGAAAGTAGAATACATGTAAGAAAACCCCAGTATCTGTCTTAATGTTTGCTTTGTGATAGGGCATGTCTGTTCTATTACAAATAGGTTTCTTTGTTGGTACGAAAGCATATTCCAGAGATTATGGAAAAAATGATGGTCCTGATAAAATCAATGAGGGCTGTTTCATGAATGTATCTAAATGTACTATTTTCTGTATCTACACCCAGTAGCCAGGATGTTTGAGAGCCTGAGAGAGGAGCTGTGCTTATTTACAGCAGATCTTGCAGATGTTGGAAGAAATGTTAAAGTTTTCATGCTTTCCCTCTCTGTTTCTGATTTTAGAGTTTAATCTCTGCACATGATCAATTTAAAGCTACTTTGCCAGAGGCAGATGGTGAACGACAGGCCATCCTGTCAATCCAGAATGAAGTTGAAAAAGTCATCCAGAGTTACAGCATGAGAATAAGTGCAACCAATCCTTACAGCACTGTTACAGTTGAAGAGATTCGTAGCAAGTGGGAAAAGGTAATGTATGCTAAATTGCTAAGTATGAAAGGGACATCGTAACACAGCATTCCGGTTTGGTAATACTGAGAATATTCAGAGAACTTTACAATAAATCTCTAAATTATTCTAGATCATCAGATGCCAGAATGAATTTCTACAGTACCTTATGCTCTCCCTTATGTTTGCCAGGCCTGCTTCACAATATCCCTTGCTCCCGTCACGCAATATTACCTATATCCTCTTTGGCTTTCTGCCAGGGCAAGAGAAGCATGTGTTGAGGCTAGTGCAGAGCTGGTGCCTGGCCAGGGGTGCTGTTAAAAGAACAGAAAATGATTGGATTCTTTCTCTTAGTATAAAGAGTAATTTTTGTGTTTCTTCTACCCAGATGCTGCTTTTCAAAACTGTATAAAATCAGCATCTTTGGGGCCATTAATGTTTCTTTCCAATTAGATTAAAATTGGCATTAGCAACTGAAAAGTACTGAGAAAGGATTAAAGAGAGGCTCCTAAAGCAGTCACACCAACTTCATCTCATTAGGAACCAAGACAGATAAAAAGCTGCAGCTAAATGATTGTGTAAAATGTAGAATTCAAAAGCTTACATGGACAATGGGTTATAAAAACCAAGCAGTAAGGACTAAGGTTAGAATCTCCCTGGCCAGTCCAGAAGGGTAAGCCAAAAGCATCTGCAATGAACTAAAGACCTTCAGATGTGCATGATGGACAGGACATGTCTCATGTTATCCTATTGCATGGATGTGCTCAAATAAACTGTTTTGCACTGACTGTTCTAAGAACAATTAGAGATTGAAAAATCACCTTTGTTTTTCAAAAGAAAAAGTAACTGCTCTAAGAACAGTTAAAGTGAAATAATTGTCTCAAACTTGAATCCAGACAGAGGTGAGAATTTCTTCTCTCTCGATGTCAGTCTCTCTGGTCAGGCTGCCCAAGACCATGTTACAAAATTCTTATGTTAGCATGGAATTTGTAACTAAAATAGTGATCATTCTGACTTGTCCTTCTGATGTCGACCTTCAGACCAATAATGAAAATTAGCAGCTGTAGACTTATTTGTTCCATTTGTTTTTAAATGATTCAGTTGTGCCTACTCACCTTTAGTGCTTTCCCACTGTAACAGGTGAAGCAGCTGGTGCCTCAGAGGGATCAATCCTTGCAGGAGGAATTAGCCCGCCAGCACGCCAACGAGCGCCTGCGCCGCCAGTTTGCTGCTCAGGCCAATGTCATTGGGCCATGGATCCAGACCAAGATGGAGGTGAGCGTCAGACCCACATGCAGAAGCTGATGAACAAAGTGATTTATAGTTTTTTTATCTCTACTTTATATACAGGGCAACAGCAAAGTCAATGACAGTTCACCAGCGGTTTGATCCTAAACTATTTAGCACCTGTTAAGATTATTCTTAGAACTGTGGAACCTTGTACAAGTGCTACCTTGATGGTGACCAGGAGATTCAGCTTTGAAAAATCAATCACTAAACAATTACTGTTTAGCTTCTGCTTTTTGTAGAAAAGATACCAGGTTCACAGGGGTCTCAATACTAATTCCAGATATAAATGTGACACATTTCTTTTGAAATGTGTTTTCTACAGTAAAACTTCTCCACTGTATGAAGGTTTTATTACTACTGCTTCTTAGTATAAAAAAATAAAACATACTTATGTGAACATTGGTCAAATAAGCACATTTGAAGCTTAAATTCTGTGGGACTGGGGGGTTTCTT
This sequence comes from Machaerirhynchus nigripectus, assembly GCA_013397975.1. Taxonomy (NCBI): domain Eukaryota; kingdom Metazoa; phylum Chordata; class Aves; order Passeriformes; family Dicruridae; genus Machaerirhynchus; species Machaerirhynchus nigripectus. The sequence goes on from VZRQ01005066.1 coordinate 125,930, forward strand.
TGTTTCTTTTGACAGGAAATTGCCCGCAGTTCTATTGAAATGACAGGGCCTTTGGAGGACCAGATGAATCAGCTGAAGCAATATGAGCACAATATCATTAATTATAAACACAATATTGACAAACTGGAAGGAGATCATCAGCTTATACAAGAAGCCCTGGTGTTTGACAATAAGCATACCAACTATACCATGGAGGTAGCCATTTACTCCTTTTATATTTATTAGTTTATTCTGTCTTCTTGTGCTGTGTCACTACCTTCGTGGATTTAAAGAGACTGCCACAGAAGATGGAATTTGGCAGGCTTTCTGATAATCTCATAGGACTTGTTTCATTTTCATTTATTTTCACTTTAAGTGAAAAAGTAACCATTTAGAAACCAATTTCATATTTTTCTGAAGGCCACTTGTATTTTTAGTGATCCTTGGTCATGATACTGAGTTAGTGGTATGGCAAAAAGTATCACATAAATACTTAGAGCTGATTTTTTCCTTATTGTACTTTTTATGCTCTTAGAAGAATATATTTGATTCTGAAATAACTCAGTATTTTCTCTCTCATAGCACATCCGTGTTGGATGGGAGCTCCTACTTACCACCATTGCTCGAACTATCAATGAGGTTGAGACTCAGATCCTCACAAGAGATGCCAAGGGTATCACCCAGGAACAAATGAATGACTTCAGAGCATCATTCAATCATTTTGACAGGGTACAGTACTCCTGCTTTTTCTCAACTAGCAATATTTATTCTTTCCAAAAGTGAGGTTCTTCTCATTCCAAACGTAAGTTTTTAAAAAAACCTGCAAATGCAGTAGCAATTGGCTCTTTTTAAAAGAGAAAAAAAGATCAGTTAAGGAAGAATTTACAGCCTTATAAGTCATGGGATGGCTTGGGTTGGAAGAGACTTTAAAGATCATCTAGTTCCAGTCTCCCCACCCTGGGTAGGGTTGCCATCCACTAGATCACGTTGCTCAGGGCCCTCCACAGCCTAGTAGCATTGTACACATAAATTAAAGATTAATTTTTGCTTTTTAAATGTAATGCAGAATTATAGCTCTGCTAATATGGTTTAGTATTTGTTCAAATAATAAGCAGAACTGCATAAATCTGTGTGTTTTGGAAAATAACATAGCCCTTTATTTTAAGACAGTACAGCGTGTTCTAAGTACTTGCTGTTGCTTTCTTCTCATTAAATTTACCTGTAATCTGTATTACAGAGGTTTTTTACCCCTTTGAATCACAACTTGTCTCCCTAGAAATATATTTGTAGGGAATATAGTTGGGACACTTACAGCTGTCCAGGGATATCCTTTATTTTTCTGGCTGTATGTGGGAAATAAGAGGCTGTTATTTTTTTTAGTTATCTAAATATGGATGAATAAAGAAGTAGGAAGGAAAACACTACTGTGAAGAAACTTAACTCACTTTTGTGAGTTATGCAGTATTCATGGACAGAGTGTTATAAAGAAAACTATTAATAGACACAATAGCAAAATATATGCAGATGGAGATCTGACATTTGCAGTTGGAGAACAGTGTGAACATGAGTTAGTTCTGATGGCTCTGTGCTCCCATGAACCCACCTTTAAAACCAAGTTCACAGTTCAAGTACTGAAAAAGCTTATCATAATGCAGCACCAGTCTGTTGGGTTAGCTCCTTCAAATCATTTCAGGCTACAGCAAAATGCCACTTTCTTTTCACTGTTTGTCCAGCTCTACTCAAATTGGTTGCTCATACCTGCACTTGCACTTGATATGGATTGGATGCTGACAGTCATAGTTTACTAAATCTTCTTTAGAATACCCCTAACTGTTCAGGAGGAAGACTAGAACTGTCAAACCTCTGCTTTCTGAAGAAACACACAAGCATAGGGAAGTTTAGCTACACACGAACTAGGAACGCATTTTATGGAAAAACCTTAATGTGATTCTAGTACAGCATAATTCTTCTTTGTATTTTCTAAGGAAGCAGACGATAACATCACAAAAGCAGAGATAGATTTCCTGGGGTGGAAGGAAGTAGCATACCAAATGGCTTTCCCAGTGCATTGGAGCAGATAATTGAGCAATTAAAGCTATTAAAAGCAGACAGACTACCAGGCCTGGATAAATTACATGCCTGTATTTGAGAGACCTCTCTAAGGGAAAGCAGGGACATTGCACAAAGATTTGACAGCTCCCTAAAGATAAGGAACCAAGGTGACTGAATCCAAGTATATTTTACACTGGATGGCCATTTCTAGCATCCCTGTACCTTTGTAGTTCATAGGTGAGTTCTCTTGCATGCTTGCTGGTGCCTCAGACTGCCTGAAGTCTGCCTGAAGTGAGAAGCTAAATCCTACACCAACCAGCCCTACTGTTACAGATTTTAGGCTTTGCAGATGCAGCAGGACATTGAGATACCATGGCATAAAACAGAACAAGGCCTTAGGAAAGGTTGTATGACCTGGAAGAAGGTGGTCATCTCACACAGCTGCCCGCACACTGGAGATGGGCTACAACAATAATGTGTAACACAAAACTGCGTCCCAGCTCCTAGATTCTTACCTATCCCCGACTGTCTCCTTTCCTCAGGCTATAGTTGGTCATGGCTTCAGGCTGTGTCTCTTCTGCCCTGCTCCTGTTGCAGGAAGCCTGAGTGGCCAGGTCAGAAGCAGAAGGAGACAGACACTTCATCTATCATACATCCTCATCTGTTTCTACGGCCTTAACAACCTGGGCACAGTCTGCAAATTCAGCTGTAGACCCTGCCTTTCCCCATGACAGATACAGTCTAATGGCTTAAAAAAAGAGGTCTGGAAGGATCCCATAAGGGAAGGACCCTTTTGCAAATGCCCCCTTTAGTATACCCCTTCCCTCAGAGTCAGACATGGGAAACTGGTCTAGGAGGAGTTTTGCACTGACAGAGTGTAACAAATATTTTCTCTGTAGCATAATGCAAGTTAGAGAAAGGAAGAAGGTAAGATCTAAACCCGCTCAACCATCAAGCCAGGCTTTATGCAGGGAACAGATAGTAGAAACACTGATAAAAGAGAAGCTTATAAGGATTAAATTACACTGTTACTTAATGGGCAGATGCAGCTCAATTTACAAAGGCTAGACGGAGACTTTGAACAAACATGTTGGAGAAAGACAGGCTTGTTTTTCATTTTTCTATCTTCCCTATGTCCTTGCACACTCGAATATTTAGTGCTGAATAAAGGTGAATAAAGGAAACCCAGGGTGCTTCAGAGTTACTTCAGTGTACTTAAAATAATGGAGACTTTATATTTGTTCATCTTTAGATAGAGAAGGCAGTAATGGATTCTTTTATGGTTTTGATTTTCTTAAATAGAAATGAAGATAAAACTGGATTATCTGAACCTAAGCACTACCATGAAAAAGTCTTCATGTCAGATGGAATTAACAGTATATGTAAAAATTTTGTGGTACTTAGCAGCATTTCTAAATGCCTGCTATAGTTTAAAAATACACTGGAAGGATTGGACTGCTGTTCACAATGATGAATAGCCAGAAAGGATCCCAAAAATTAATACTGTCACTGACAAGGAGGCTTTAAATACCTAAGCACAACAGAATAATTTATGCATGGTATAGCTCTGACTTGTGTGGCATTTCTCCCATTTAAGACATTTCTTAATGTCTGACAGTGTGTGCTGAGGATGTCAGCAAAGTACTAACACGCAGAGTAGCTTCCTTCCCAATTTTAAACTATGTATTTTGGTATACATAAATCTAACAACTGTTTTTAGAGTGCTTCTAGAAACAACTTCCTTTGCTTATGAATCTGAGAAAGGAACCCCTATCTTCTCCCTGGGAAGAATATATTTAAAAATCCTTGCAGTGCATGTGAGAATTACAAGGGCAGAAGAGTTGTGTTTCTTTCAGAGCATCCCCCAGCAGAGGTGTGCTGGCACAGAGAGCTTTACAAGTCATCCTTGAAAAGGCAAGTGGCAAACACACTCTCTGCCTTGGGTCATGAGGGTAACCTTGGCTCCTGCGTTCCCAACAGGCATGTACACATGCTGGTGCCCCAAGGGTGATTCCTGAGGGTGCTGCTGCTTACCCTTGCTTACCACTGCTGCCCTACTCCTTGCTGGAGACTGTGCCTGAAGGCACAGTCTACTTGTAGGGATAAATACAAATCTTTAGAAGTGCTGCTATATTTCCTTCCTTAATGTGACTGCATGGAGAAAAAAAGAGAAAGTGGGACACAATGTCTGAATCACAGAAGGAGTTTAGAAGTGTTCAAAATGGTGCATAGCTGAATAATGGTATGCAGCCAAATTAGGATACCATACAGATGGGTTGTCAGTCACTGGTTTTGACATCTTTTTATGCAGGGATTCCTTTTTCAGATTCAGTATATTTAGTAAATTCTAAATAAAATTGCAAAGTATGCGATAAAATATCTGCAGCTGCTCTGCCTGTACTACCTTGATGGCTGTTAACACATTCTACTATTGATTTTTCTGCAAACTACAGATTTCAAGTAGGAGCTCTGCATGCAGAAAAATAGCATCATGCCACCCTATATTTTGCTAACAGAAAAAACAACAGCTCCCTATTAAAGGAATCATATGTTCAGGCTTATGCAGGTCGATTAGCATTCAGAAAAATTAAGGACATATTTAAGAATGGATTAGTTTGACTCAGAAATTCACTTGTTTTATAAGGTCACATATAAATCACAAGGAGAAGGGAAAAGATTTCTGGGGACTAATAATGAAACATGAAGGGGGTTTTAGTGTTTTGCTTTGTACTGGCAGAAAAAGATGAACAAGGCAAAGTTATTTATATGCGTTAAAAGATTAATTTCAGCTCTAATGTTGGTCTGCAAACAATAAAAATAAATATCAAGAACGATTTCCAATTGCAAAAGCCTTCACGTGGGCTTGATCTATGCCTTAATTGCAAAATGCCATTTAATTCCACGAAACTCTGATATACTGCAAAGGCAAAGATGCCTTTTTAGGCAACATATGATGAAGACTTGAAAATTTCACTACAAGAATGTGAAAACCTGCTATAGCACTTGGCAGTGCTACTTGGACCCTCACTAGGGAGTCCCATTTAACCATATGACTGTGCTGAGCTCCAGCACAACCACTGCAATTCTCTCCTGAAGAAAGTGGTTTCTTGGAAGATGTCCCAGCCCCTCACTCCCATCTGCCCTTCACTGCTTCAGCTCCTGCTGCTGTGTGTGCCTGGCTGGGGAGCTCCTGAACACACTGCCCAACCACCCCCCACGTAGTGGGTGGTAGCTGATGATCCTCTACCAACACCTGTTAGAGGAGATGGAGGGGCAGGATTTGGCTCTTAGCTCCCATTTTTATATCATTTTGTTTGCAGTCACACAGAAGTATCTTCGGCTTTAGAAATGGGATAAAATGAACTGACTTCACCTCTGGTGGGACATGCCACAGCCTGTCTCCAAGACAGTTTTTGGAAAGTTTCAAACCAGCCTAGATTAACATTTTGAGAATGATAAAATAAGCCATTTTGAATGCCTCATAATAGGAATCATCATATAAAATGGAAATATTAAAGGATAAAAACTTTACTGTGATTATGGCTTTTAACTAAATGCTGCTCCAGATTTTTAACTTTGCTTTTTTACTCTTCATTGACTACTCTCTGTTATTTTTCATCTTTTTTTTTATGGGGCTGGTGGATGTTGATGTAGAGGGAGTCAATAACAGCATAATATTTTAAAAATGCATGGTGTTATTAACTTACTAAAGCACCACTTCATCCTATTAGTATATCAAATAAGCCCAGTGCCTTTGTTAAAACTCCTATAATTTTACCTATGCATAGCTATATAGAAATTTTCAAAAATAAATTATTCAGCTAGCAGGCAAATATGTAGCAGACAGAAAACCTTGGATGTTCTCCAAACTGTCTGTAAAATCAATAAGGGTAATAATTTTTCATCTTGGAATATCACCTTAATTGTATTTATGTTAACTCACTCTAAAGTACCCTTCTGATAGGACACATTTTGTATGAACAGGAAGAAAAAGACAGGCCAGTCTGCTTTTAAGAAGTTAGTGTGAATTTCTTCACTTGCAAAATAGAAAAAGAAAACAATGTTCCAGTTTGATGTGGTATTACTTGGAACCGTTTAACCTGGAATTCAATGGTGCTTTTTTAAAGTCAGTTTTCAAAGCAAAACCTGACTGTTTATATTGTTAAAGAACACAGATAACTGAAAATAAGTTGTCAATTTTAAATTTATTTTGTACTTATCTCTTTTGCGATATGCATGTTATATTAAGTAGTCTTGCCGGACTGAGAATGAAGCAATGGTAACTGAGTGGGGAAAACGTGTTTTGCCCAGGTTCAGTGATATTTTTATTGCATCTCATATACACTGCATGACAACAGAAAAAGAAGGGAGTAAATGGCAGTTCATGGAATGAAATCTGCCTTGTCAGCAAAGGTGTTTAAAAAAAAAAAATGATGGAAGGAAGTTTTAACTCTGTAGTTGAAGTGAGGACCCTCTTTCAATAAGAAAAAGCCTAAATCATGAAACTGCAAAAACTGCACACTTTTTAGGTAATTCATTGCATATGTTGACATTACATTTCCATGAACATCTATAAGAATGTGATTATTAATTTTAGAGTAGAATGTTCTTTACTAACCAACTAACCTGACCTGTGACTTTTCTTTCTTTCCTTTCCCCCTCCCAAATGCATGACCTGTGATGGGATATTAGGATGAATCTGACAATCTACAGTCTGATGAATTTAAAGCCTGCCTCATCAGTCTAGGACAGGTTGGAAATGACCTGCAGGTAGAGGAAACTGAAATAATTCTGTTTTCAGATGTAACAATAGCCAAAAAGAGTTCATGTTTAAACTCCAAGTCTGTTGGTCATAATGCTTTGAAAAGATCCTGCCTCTGGGAAGACAAGTGGATAAGATGGACTATCAGCATCACTTTGAGCTGTATTTTTCTTTGCACTTTTTCAAAGATTTTTCAGTTTGTTTGTTTCACTTGGTTTGGGATATTTTATTTGGACACAGCTAGATACCTAGGAGAGCTCCTATGCTTCTTGCACTTAGAATTTTGTCAGTTTTCCTTTCCTCAGACTCAATACAGACTCAATACTCTCTCCTAATACAGGATGACACAATTCTCTCCAAGCCACTGCAGTCTATCACAGCACAGAGGAAATGTTTATTTACCTTCTTACTTTCATGCCATGTAATGTTTACTTAGCTTTGAGTCCAGAATGTTGCAGGTATGTTATTACCTAGAAAATGAGCAACCTCATTTCATACAAGGTCTTCAGCTGATCTCCTTCTAAGTCTTGCAGGTCTCATCCTTTAAGCCAGTATGCACATCTCTGCTGTAGTCAGGGTCTTGATAGCCTGCAGTCAGAAGGAAAATCCCTGTATTTATTTCCCATATTTCAGCAGACTGCTCTCATAATGTATTTACCTTGGCCTTGGAATGAAGTATTTGGCTGCTTTTCACAGTACTTTTAGCTGCTAGAGATTCCATGCAGAACGTTTTAGAGACCTTTCATATCAGGGAGGCAGCTTGAGCATCTGCTGACATTGACTAGTTTAGTAACAAACTTTTCTCCTTGCTCTTCTCTTTGTCTTCTCTGGTTGTGTTCTCTGTATTCTTGTCCCATTCATCTCCTCTTCTCCCTTATCTCTCCCCTGACCTTTCCTGATGTTACTTTTTGTGGTCAAATGTCTCTCTCCTGTGTGTAATATGTTAGTTACTTCTTCCTCTTTTAAAACTGATGATGATTCTGGTGACCTGATTGGGCAACATCAAATGAATACTGTTCATGCACTGGATCCAATGTGCCAATGGTCCAAACTTGTCATCTCTCTGGAAATTACCTTGGATTCTTCAAACCCTCCCTTCTATATTCTTTACGTTGTTTTGTTCAATAGAGGAAGAATGGATTGATGGACCATGATGATTTCAGAGCTTGCTTAATTTCAATGGGTTATGATTTGGTATGAACTTTAAGAAACAATGTCAATTGATTCTGCTCACAGCTAAAACATTAACCACAGCAACACTAAAGCTTAACTAAATAGAGAGAATACTAATGTCATTTACACTAAAGATAGTACTTTGCTTTTTCTTTAATTTCAAATGGTTAAAAGGGAAGTTAAAAGAAAAGCTAGACACTTGGAAACACATTTTATGGTCCACTGCATTGCTCTTTGAATTTAGGAAACTTTAAAAGTTGAAATTAACTATTATTAAACTAATGGGTTTTTTTAGTTTCTCCTTTTTTACCTGCATGATTGAAGAATTAGTTTGATACTGTTTAATTTTCATACACTTGCTTTGGGAGTTGCATTTTCCTTGCTTCAATTATTTATTCTAAAAATGTCCTCCAAAATTCACCTTTTTAATGGAAAAGAATGGGATTGTTCATTAAGCTGTCCTGTATTTGGCATGAAATTTTCAGAATTGTTTCCCTTCTTAGTTCAGTGGGTCTGCAATTACAGTGCTTGTTGGGCTATTGTTTCACTTCCCTGTGTGATACCTAAATTACAATGGTTTTAGGATGAAATGGAAAATGAAGTGTTAAATAAGAATAAGTTAAACAGGCATTGTGGGAGGGTGGGAGGGAGAGAAGATGGAGACAGTTAATTGAAAGGTACATGTTATGTATTTAGGACAAAGGATACACTTTTCAAATGCACAGCCCTTTTTACAGAAGTTGGGTGGGCATTTCAGATGCAGATTTCATGCTGATATTCCTGAGTCAGGAAAATGCTTTAAAAGCTCTGTAACCAGTGGTTCCAACTGGTTCATAGGAGGCTTGGGCTGTTGGAGATCGGTATTACGGCGACCATTTTCTTTGTTTTGGATTCTGTGAAAGGGTGAAGCTGAGTTTGCCCGAATCATGTCTCTGGTTGACCCCAATGGGCAAGGAACCGTCACTTTCCAGTCCTTCATTGACTTCATGACCAGGGAAACTGCAGACACAGACACGGCTGAGCAAGTGATAGCTTCCTTCAGAATCCTGGCTTCAGATAAGGTCAGTCACCGTGCTGCTGGCTGGAAGGATTCAATCGCTCTCCTGTTTAGCCCTTCTTATTACAAGCCTTTTATTAACAGCGAAGCTTTGCAGTTTGCCAGACTTCAGAGAAAGCATTTGCATTTTCTTCTTGTTTGGAACCAAGACTTACCTGAAATGGGTTCAGAATACAAGGCTTGGTCTGTGTATCCTCATATCACAGAAAGCCAACATAAAGTTAGACATCTTAGACAATACTTAGACAGCTGGTCTGTATAATGGATATATTGTACATCAGGTTATTTCCACACCATAGCCTTGATTAGTGGGGAACTCATTCTAGCTTTCATGCTGTTGTCTGGATGTTTCGATGCAAAGTTTGGCCCTCTGGAACATAGCCTAGGTCAGGTACACAAGACTACACCTGGTTGTGAGCCATGTTGTGACCGGACGGCTCACTCAACAGGGTGATGCAGTGTGGTGTACCCCTATCCTAGCAGGAGCAGCAGGAGGAATTCAGGAGCTTCCTCCACAAACCCAGTAACTAGAATCCTCTAGTTACTAGGTTTGTGGAGGAAGCTCCTGCATTTGGCATAATTTCGTCCCCACTGCCAGATGCACTTGTGAGTGACTGGTGTATGAAGATGAAAGGGAGTATAATGGCAACACAAGAGCTTCTGGAGGAGTCAGGGCCATAAATTGTGCTGCCACGAAACCAGTCCTGTGCTGTGGAGAAAGGAGAGATCACAGCAGTACAGGTCTATTTGCCCAAGCTCACTCTATTGATTTTCTCATTCCAGCTGCTTGTATTGATTTTGTGATCTCAGTTAATGTGCACCACATTTTATATTCCAGACATGTTCTCAGTAGCAATTCATGTGGAAGATGGTCTTAGGAATAAATGGTTTTCATTAGATTGCTATTTTAAGCAATGCCAAGTCTATTAACAGAGGGTATCCCTCATGTCATAAATGCAAACCATTAAGAACAATAATGCATCTTTCTTTACACATATATTAGAACCTTGAAACTAACAGGAAATACCTGCATCTGCCCTGTCACTGCAGAAGGGGCAGTAGTGCACTGCAGAGACACTGACTATCCAGAGATAAGCTGCATCTGTAGCAGTCTGCCTGTGGCTGCACAGTGCTTGGTAGCTAACATACAGAGTCACATATCCTGAGACTGCATTTTGACCTAATCAGTTTGTTGGTGGAATTGTCCCCTTCAACTCAGAATTTGTGACAGAATTTACCGAGGAAAATATTTGGTCTGAGAAAAATAGGCAGGATGAGAAAAATAGGCTGAATTTATTAGTCACAGCTACAGAAAGTAATTGTATTTTGTGTTTTGGAAGAACATATACTCAATTTGTCAATCATTTTCCCCCTCCCAGCCTTATATCCTGGCAGATGAATTGCGTCGAGAGCTGCCTCCTGAGCAGGCTCAGTACTGCATCAAGAGAATGCCTCCGTACACCGGCCCAGGTTCTGTTCCCGGGGCTCTGGATTACACCTCTTTTTCATCAGCACTGTATGGAGAGAGCGACCTCTAATTCTGTGATTGGCCGTGTTCATGGTAGACACTAAAAATACCCACCTTATTGCCCAGATTGTTTCTCAAAAGCTTTGACAAGCTGATTTAAAAACAAGTTTTACAAATACAGTAGATACCATCAGTACAAAGTGCTAGTAACTGAAGTAACCAGTGTATATTAAAGTGTGCAGCACGCTAGATACCTGCCTTGTTGGTCTTAGGTTGTCTGTCCTATGCAATGCTAGTAAATCTATTAAAAAAATGGCAAGACATTAACTTTGGAAATATACATTCAGAAAATAGAACGCAAAATCTAAAAACATTAAAACTCATGAAATATTTCTCCATTTTTGAAATGTTTCAATGCCATATGTGCATCTTTTACAGTGTTCATAAAACTATTTTGGAAGTCATGCTTTATTCTTTCATAGAGCTTTATTACTTTCCTCTCATGATTTCTGATTTTGTATGCTTCTCTTGGAATTTAATAAAATACTAAAATTCAGATTTTCAGGGAAGAAATGTAACAACCACATAAACTACTTAATTACAAAAATAATCCAGAATGCTATGCTTATTGTCACAAAGAGTTGTAATATAAGGGGGAAAGCTGACTAAAGTGCAGGTTTAGAGTTCTGTAAGCAGTTCCTTTCTTTTAGGCCTTTAACTTTTACAGCTGAGGGAATACAACTTTTATAATCAGAAATAATAAGGAAGCTAATTTCACGTGAACTGTTTTGTTATGAAACCCTCATTCTTGTCTATGTTGGCCAGTCTTTGTTTCTCAGTATAAGAACGCATTATTGTATGTGTTAGTGGGCAACATTCATCTCTATCCTGCGTAAAGCAAACTCCCATCTGAGCAAATGTAGTATGGTTGTCTTGCAGCTTTAACTGTTCAGCGCACAAAATTCAGTTTGTCTTGGCTTCTACTGCGTCGCAGGCAGTTCTGTCTGTACCCTGCTCCTGTGCGCTAGACGTTTACTGTTTTTTTCCATCTTGAGAAATGATAGAGAATAAAAGCAGTTAACTTTTTTACTTGAATCCTACCGACACTGAGGAAATGCAATGTAATCAAACAAAACCATTTACAAATGGTGAAGCGAGCTGTGCAGCCCAGTGCTATTAAAGCAATGATGTGCCTATCAAATAAAGTCTGCTTTTCAAAACCTTATGAGACTCTGTCATTGGCAATTAACCTAGTGGCTCCCTCTAAGAACTGGAAACATTTCTGAACATCAAAGGAGTTTTCAGATGCTAAAAGTTCAAAGTATGTCACACATTTCAATACATTGTGTTTGCATGAACAACTGTGTGCTGGAGGGACAGGTCTGGTTTCATGAAGAGAGATGGAGCTCGGAATGAGTTGGAGAGTTTCTATTTAGGTCACCTGAGCACAGATGTCCGTAGCTTGTTAGACTCCAAGCTTAGATTGATTTCAGTGAGACTTAGGCACTACTGCTTTTGAGGGCATTGTCCTTAACTTTTCTGTATCTCTCTTTTTCCTTATGTACAGAAAAAGCAGATGTTAAGTATGCAATGGTGCTTTCACTGGCCTTTGTTTGGAAATGTATGGATGGCAAGCATTAAAACTCTGTGTGTGATTTCAATCTTAAAGCAGGCACCCTGCAGGTTAAGGTGCATGGAGTAGGAGCAATTTAAAAACAATCCCAGAGGAGACCGGCAATGACCAATACCTCTGCCTTCTCCACCTTGTGTACAAAGGCCAGCAGAGGACTTGCAAGGGCTAGGATCACATCTCCTACAGGGCATGTTCAGCCTTTCACACAGCCAGACGCTGCTACTGCTACTGCTGATAATGACATGGTGCAGTGCCATCTCCTTCTGTGATGACAGTGCCTGTACAAGCTAAGTCAGGAAGCTCTGCCTTAAAGCAAAGCCATTTCCAGCTAAATGACTGCTGGTCAGGCTGAATCCTATTAAAAAATAAATCTGTATATCTCTCATTGTCACAGTTTAATGCAACTGGAAGAATAAAACATTGAGCTTCTGAATCTGGTACAAAAGCAAAATGCGAGTGCTACAGGCAGGATTATGCAAAAAAATTGGCACAAAGTTTATATCTGACACCTTCGTCAGGTGTTGTTCATGTTCTCTGTCCACTAATTTTTATATTGTGATGTTATTCCTGTTTTTGATAGTATGGAAGGGACTTCCAAACTCCTCCTTTAGCTGTGTTCTGTTGATCAAAGCATGTGAGAGATAATGTTGTCAGCAGCAAGAGGAAAAACTTTAGCAAAGTAATTTTTCCAATCTTATATCAAGTTTCTAATTTCTAAAGTAGAATGAACAACCAGTAGCTGAGAGCTGCAGGGATTAATTATCCATTCACACTTGCCCAAAAATGTTATACCATAATCATTACTTTAATATGTCTTTCATGTAAAATGAAAATGTATCATAAAATGATATCTCCCAGCATCAATATAAGTAAATTGTGTTATTTTACCCTGAGAGGGTAATCCTCAAGGTCCTTTAAAATATTCTGTGATCATGTTCAGGGGCTATGGGTTTTACAGAGAGATTTTCTTTTCCTCTAAGGCTCCATTTTTAGTAGGTGGCATTTTTTTATTTCTGCAAGATCACTTTTCACACGGGGAATCAACACAGCAACATCTTCTGTCCATGCAATTCTGGCAGCAAACTAATCTTACTATAAAAGAAGTACAGTAACTGAGTCGAGGGTAATGAACGTGCCAATCACAGCGGCCAAATCAAGGTTCAGTAGCTGGAGGTACGGCATTATTTTGATGATCGTATGAATGAAGGTTGTAGAATAAATTACAATTCACAAAAGTCAGTAAGGTTCAAGTTGCTTTAATGACTGTAATACAGATGTCTTCTGTGACGTGAATACAACAGTTCTTTGAAAAATTTCCTGCCAAGATAATTTTGATTTTATAGTAATCATTTTCAGACAGTGATTTTTTAAAAGGTGCTGATACAGGTAAAAATCTGCTGTCAGCTCTATGCTACCTTCATCTCTATCTTCTTTGTACACAGTTTCCAGCACTGTTTTCTTTACCCACTGACCACAAAAGGCTTGGGTGAGAGCCACTCCTAGAGGCTTGTATTTTCAACAGAACATCCTGTTGTTCAGTTTCTGAATTCTTGGAGGAGATCATATTCTTTTATTCAGGTTGTTCATGGTGTCTGTAAAGGTTATCCCAGACACTGATGGAGGAAAATAGTTCCTGTTAACAACTGGATTTGGAAGGTAAGCAGTTTCCTTTCTTGACTGAAACAGCTTGTGGTTGAGACTAATTCTGTAGGGAAGTAATTGTTTGATCATCACTAGTAAATTAACAGGTGCTTTGGAGCATGCTTTCGTCACGTTAATGGTATCAGTATTTTTGGTGGGCTTCTACCAATAGTTCCAGTAATATTTAATGAGAAAATAATACCTATCCGTTACCTGTGCCACTCTTCCCCGTTTCGTGGCTAAAAACCTGTGCACTTATTTGCTTGTGCATCAGTCTACCTTTTGCTCGTGTTCAGAGGGTATTTTATTTGGGAGCCACTTCAGCAGCATTAAGCCTGGACTACAGACAGTTGTTAGCAGGTTCTGGTGAGATTCTACTTGTTTTAGATCAAATATTTTTATATAGGAAAACTGACTGTTCTAAGCTGGATTTTATTTCACATTAGTCTCTTTTTAAAAGGTGTAATTCCTTTCTAATTTTAACCCAAGGTGTGGGCTGCCACCACAAAGGACAAGTCTATCTTCGCTTTTTCCATGATCCCATTTATTTATAAATAGAACGGTTCCCTGGCCTGGTTGCCATGCTGGCTGGGAATACATATCTAGAGTGCTTAGAACTGTAGATTATCCCCTGGAGCAGAAGCCTGCATTTACATTACCTTAAAGTGATTGTATAACTGTGGAATTAGGGACCCAACCACCCACTTTCACTGAAAGTCCTTTATTATTCCCAACAAAAGAACATTTGTGTGCAGACAACAAACCTTGAGCCAGTACTAGGACTGCCACTCGTTTCCCTCATTAATTAAGGCAGCTATATTAAACAATAAACCAAATCTTTTCCATATATGAGCTTGACTAGGATTTCATATTCTAATCTTCAGAAGGAATTCCTCTGCTAATTTGCTAGGTTTTGGGAAATTTCATTACCATTTGTAATACTGCTTTTCACAAATTTTTTTATCAGCATATTGCTTTAATTACTTGGAAATCAAATATAGTGGATGAATGTCCTGAGACAACAAATGTCCTGAGGCTATTTTAACAGCCATCCATCCCTCATCTACTTGCACCTGGCTGTTTTGTTTCAAAACCTGGCTGTTTTATTTGGCCTTGACTCATGGAAACTTTCTTCCTTTCAGAATTCCTGTTAATGCTTTGAGTGAAAAATGACCTTGAGCGCTGTCCTCAGGAGGAGTAGTTATCCTATGTGCTCTCCTGAACTGGAGCCTTCCAGCAGCGGAAGGGATACTTGTGGCAGAAGCCCAGGTATAGAACAGCTCTTTTGGCTCAGACACTGAAGGTCCTGTTTCAGGTTTTAGCTGGTCTGCTGATAAGACTGAAAGAGAAGAAATGTTTGCACAAGTTGCCAGCAAGTCTGGCCTTGATTTGAATGGAACTGTCAATACAGGCACAGCAAATTAATATAATTAAAAAAAAAAAAAAGCACCACAGAAAAGCAAAGAATGGCTGTATCAAACATCTTGTTCAGACTTGTATCCTGGCTCCAACCATTACGAACAGGAGGAATAATGGGAAAATCTAAAAACAAGACAGCATGTGGCCATGTGTGCCCAAAAGAATCTCCAAGCTGACATTAATTTGTGGATCACAAACTTGTGGAACACTGCACACTGACGCTAAAAATTTAGTCTGTTTTTCTGTCAAAATAATATATCTGCTTTGAGGGCTCCTTCTGTATTCCTTTCAGTAGGACCTACTGCATCTATAAACTCTCCACTAGCCTATTGCATATGCTTTAAAAAAAGATTTACTTTTCATTGCTTTATCTTTTCCAAACTGTTCCCCAAAGTCTTTTTGGTTGCCCTGGTTATCTCTTTGTCTTCTGGTAACCTACCAGAATTAATATGGACGTGATGCCAGCTTTCTGAACAATGTTTGCAAAACACAGGCAGCCCAAGAGAAAAGAAATGCTACTTCCCATGAAACAAACCCCAGTCACAGTTTTGACAAACTCTTTAGCAAACCTACTTAAAGGAAAATCAGACACCCAGTAGTGTTTGGTGGGTGCCCAGGTGAGTGTGATGAACAGGTATGGCAGACATGATGCTGTCAGACACCACATCCCTGAGGTCCTGTCTACTGCTGCTGTCATTAAGCGAAAGGCACAGACTTGAACATTGGGTGGTGCTCTGAGTAACAGCTGAATTTAACACTGGGTGGTCTTGCTATTATTTGTGCAGTGTCTAGGGACAACACTCCATGGCAGCTCTAACTTTTATCTTTGTTATTTGCTAACGGAATGTGACAAGGCCTGATTTGCCACAGCAAGCTGGCAAACACCCTTACTGTCCAGCAAACATTTCTGCCTTGGAAATAATAACTGTCTCATTACCTGAAGTGACTTGTGGGCTCAAGGGGCTGAAATGGCAGTATTTTAATATGTAAATAAAAACATACAAGTATCATTACATTCTTTAGCCATTGAATTATATTAAATTTTTTCCCATTTCTCATTTTAATATAACTGCATATGCACTTGTAAGAAGCAGAAATTATGCTTGTGGCAAAAAGACAAATGTAAACTTTATATATATAAAAAAGACAACATATTTTTTAACATTTTTCATTCTTCTCCTAAACAATACATTTCTGTCAGCCACCTAAACTTAAGGAGACAGGCCACAACAGCACTCCAAACTAAATGTTTTGATTATGGTTGTGCAAACACCTTCCATCCATCAAAAATGAATAACTGGCTCTTTCATTTTCTTTCAGCATGAAAAACTGAAAACACTGAATTATGACCCCACCTGACTGCCCTGACACTCTCCCTCTTCTGGGAGCTTGAGCAGATTTTCTGTAAGACTCACTATTTCTTCAAGCCAGACCATGAACCCAGATGGCCTGGCTGCCCTTATTTGCAAGGGACAACCAGAATAGCTATAGTGAAATGAACATTCTGCCTTTTGGAATAGCTCCACATGGCAACATCCTGGTCAGGGTCACTACCCTTCTTGTAGTGGTGGCCTTCAAATGAAGTGCTGCTCTGCAGGCAGGATTGCCTTTAGCAGTTGCCATTCATTTGCCTTTTCAGGGGAGGCACCTCCCTTCCTGCCAGCATTACTGTCTCCTGGAAGGTCACTTTCCCTTCTAACTCAGACACCAGCCTCTGTCTGCTACTGCCCTTTTCCTGCTTTTAACGACTGTCCCTTTAGGGCTTAAATGTCTCTGACTGGAGATGTTGACTCAAATCCAGTTTAATGATCTCAAGGCTCCCTGGAATTTACTGAACTGGATTTTAAAGGCAGACACTTTATTTCTGCTTGACCAGAATGCAGTTATTCTTGATTTGTACTAAGGCAATAACTAAAGTGTTCCCCTTTGTTTTTATTTAGCATCTTTAACTTTACCTGCTACTCCTGAAGTACTTGACTAGACCCTTCAATAGGCAGGAATGATAGTATGCTCTCCAGTCACCAGCTCTATATGGAAAGATGTTTGTGTAGCACATTAAAATTTAAGATATAAACCACAGATTATTCTACCAGCACCTGCTGGCATCAAAATCCACATGCTTACACTGAGTTTTTTTCTACACAGTAAAGAGGGGACAGGAGACTTAAGTGTGATTAACCTGCACCCCAGCTCGTACCCTCTTCATACCCTTCTGGAGGCTCTGACAGCTCCCAATGTACCTGCCCTATCTGCATGTGGGAGTGCAAATAGGAGAAAAGGGAAGGATAATACACAGTATTTTCATGTGCCAGAATACACAGGGAGACCCAAATTTACTTTCTCTTGCAGCTCTCTAATGTTACCTCCAAGCTCAAATCATTGACAGCGACTCTATTACATGAGGGGTTGTACATTTGTGCTCCTTATCGAAGCTGGAAAATACACATGGAAAGTGCTAGCAGGATGTAGAAATGCTAATAGAGACTTCTGAGGACTTGTCAGCAGACCTTAGATTGCTTAATACATTTTAGGCTTAACAAGTTAAGGCCCAAAGTTAAGTCCTTTAGTTTAACAAGATAAAAAAAGAGATGTCAAGGGAAAAAAAAACCTCAAAGGGAATTATTGTAGACCACAGGCAAACAAAAGAAGCTTTTCACTTCTATGGTGAAAACTTGCGAAAGAGTAAGACCTGACCGATATCAATAACCAACAGGGTGGAAATACTGGGCCTTTAGGATGACAAAGTACATTCTGGGCAGTTTATTTTTAACGTAAATGTGTATTACTATAACTAAAGGAAGACTCTGCCCTAGAGCAGCATTTCCTGTCAGTGTCTCTTGCTCATGCTGTTGCTACTGCTTGCAGATGCAATTCTTCCTCTTAATTTTATTTCTGAAGCTTAGGCAAGATGTAGACCCACATCACCTCTGAGTATTTTTTCATGTTTCTTCATTTCTTCAGTCACATTCATACACAAGACTTTCAGTATTAAGGTTCTTTTTTGTCTGATAATTTTATATTCTTATACCACTCGCATTTTTCTTTCATTTAATATGTTGTTTTGAAAACAATTTTCTTTATCCATAGTTAGTACCTCCAGCAAAAGAAGTTCTCTAGAAGGATTTGTATTTCTGGAAGAGGTTCCTTAAACTTGTTTTCTAGCTCATGTCTGGGACTTAAATCTGTGCTGCTGTCTCCTTGCTCCTGACTTCCTCAGCTTCCTTCTCCCCTATCTTTTTCTGCTCTTCTAGAATGAATTGAATGCATGGGAGGGAATAGCATTGCTCAGATCCCTCTCAAGATAAGGGAGATGGTGCCTGCCAACAGAAAGGGAAAATGTCACTACCATGTCTGTGATCATAAGCAGCTTCCACAAAGTTTTGAAACCTAGCATGTTATACTTCAAAACAAGCTGAATGAACCATGCAGTTTCAAAGTCCTTTAAAGGGAAGAGAACTGCCTATAAAACCTGATTTTTTAAGAGACTGTTGACAACATACTGGACTATTTCTATGTGTAAGTTAGAGAAAGCCAAGTAGGGCACTGGTCTTTCAAGGTATTTTACACAGAAAGATTCCCTCTGCCCTTGCAAAAAAATGTTAAAAGGTTTGCTGTTTAATGAAAGAAAGTGACAGAACTCTCTCCCCGGGATGGAGCCATGCCTGACAGCTGCTGGAAGCTCTCCAGTGCCACTCACACATCACATGACCTGTGCAGGTCCCTTTTCTCAGCCTCGCTGTGACGTGTTTGCACTACCAGGATGGAGATGGTTGGGCTACTTGGCTTTGTCTTCTCATTGTTCACCATTCAAAGCTGGTCTAACCTTTCTACGATCCTCCTCATTCGACACATTTTCATAGATCTCAAGCTGTGTTGAACACAAACCGATGTGCTTGTCAGGAAAAGTGTAATCCCATTTATAGTGCACTGGCAGCAAAAGTATGCCCAGGCCTTGTGCTCTGACAGTCCCCTTCAGCTGCTGGAGTCTCCATCTCCGAGCTCATCTATCCACTGGTATGGCCCTGAGAACACCATCAGTGTCTCTTCTATGATTTTAATGTGGATGCCTGGAAGGTGCATACTGAAAGTTTTAAAAATGCTGCAAAATTTCATCATGAAATAAACATAAAATATTTACAGCCACAAACCTGTAACTAGTTGAAAGCAGTTGACACAGTTTGCCAGCAGTAGGAATAAGCTGTAAGACTACACCTCCTATTGAATTCCCAGTCCTCTCATGCCTGCATCTCAGTCCTTCCAGGCACTTATACACTCTTTCATCAACAAAGATTCTCTATAGTGATGCAAAAGGTTATATCCAGTTCACTCTAGAGTGTTTGAGTTCACTGTCATGAAGATTTTGGGCTTTTTTTAAAATAGTGAAGTCCAAAATCTATGGCAAATAAGTAGAATAAATTTGTTGGTATATCCCTGAACTGCACAACTTTAATAGGCTATTTTTTGCTTTGGAGTGTGCTTAGAATTGATCTCGAAGCACTCAGCTTTCCTTTGCCTTCAGGTAGTATTTTGATCCTAGAAGAAAAATGTTAAGATCATAATTTGACTTACACAGAACAGACGATTTGTATTTGGATCGCAAAAAAAGCATTCTCTAAGTTGTGGGTCTACAAAATTACTAAAAAGAAATAGTAATTCTTAAGCTCAGAGGAAATTCGGAAAATAAAAAGCATGTACTGCAACTTAGTCACC
Organism: Machaerirhynchus nigripectus; assembly: GCA_013397975.1. NCBI lineage: Eukaryota > Metazoa > Chordata > Aves > Passeriformes > Dicruridae > Machaerirhynchus > Machaerirhynchus nigripectus. The sequence continues at coordinate 145,824 of VZRQ01005066.1, forward strand.
CAAAATAGGGCAAGAATCCAGCTGCAGCAAAACTGCACAAGTGTAACTTCACAGAAGAAAGTGCCAAGAGCTGTGCTCTGTAATCAGATTAACCTGTTTTCTCCTTCAGACTTCTGCATAGAGTTGTGAATGCTTTGCTAGGATATAATTCTCTGAAATGCAACTGTTCTGTAGGAACATGAACAATCCTACTATTCTTGTTTAAATAAGGATTACGTATGTGAGTAACCCACTGGAAACTGCATCCTCAGAAATAAAGGCAGATAATATGGGAATGAGAGGTATATTTTTGTAGTTAGTATTATGGAGGTATTTAAAACACAACCCCAAAAGCTAAGAGTGGGCTAAAGTCCTGTGTTTGATCTTACCCATGTGTAAGGCATGTTATTTAAATGCATGGGTGTGCAAGTAGAGTAATAAATTGGAGACCAGATCCTTGGCACTGGGAAAATAATCAAAATATGAGGATGGCTTTATTTGCTTCAAACACCGCCTGGTTTTAAAAGATCTGTGACAATTTATCTGTGTGTGTGTAAGGACCTGGGAAAAGAGTGGTTTGAAAATACCTTCAAATATACTTGGAATACTAGAACTCCGTCTGATTTCGAGATTTTTGATTTCTTTTGCTAAGGATATTAATTTGGATTTAGTCTTGTTGCAATTAGGAATATGCTAACTTCACTAAACCACCGCTTATAACCATCTTCAGAAACCAGGATTCTCACCATGATGATGTTTGCATGCGTGACACTGTGTCTGCACCTGATGTTTAAGTAGGACTAGTTCCCAACAGTGCTAAGGTCAGGTTTCTCACACACAAGAATGGTGCTACCTTTTTGTTCTCCCCTGCTTTACTCACTTGCTCTGCTACTCTAAGCAGCTCCTGGTATTGCTCCAAATGTATTAAAGGGAACAGTATTTTGACAGCCTAATTTAGCAAAATAACAATGCTCCATAAGACAAAGAAAAAGCACTTTTCAAGCTTAAGAGCATGTTCACTGCAAATCCTTGAATGTTCCCTCCAAACACACCATGTGTTGGAGCATCTCAAAGAAACAGCTGAGAAATCTTGGTAATTGTAGGTGTGTGTCAGCTGTGGGATAGGGACAAGCACTGGGACTCCCAGCACTGTGCAGTACTGTCAGCATTGAAACTAAACCAAGGAAAGGGACCTGAGACTCTTTACCATTATAAAACACATTAAGGCTGAAGTTTTGTGTCATTACTTCTTTGTTGGATGAATGCTACCTTTACTACTCATTCCTCTTCCCTTCATCCTCTGAAGTGTATCTTGCTTCAATTGTGCTCATTTGGTTGTACAACGCCAGTTTCTCAAGCACAGTCTGAGGCTGGGGGGTTGCTGCCCTCTCTTCCTGCTGCAGCTCCTACATCAGCTCTGGAGACCATTCTGCTGCAGATGAATTGGATCAGAGATCTGCTACCACTGATAACTGACTTTTAGAGAAGAACTATGTTCAAGGGCTGGCGCCTGTGCACAGAAAAGGATGGAAACAGGAGGATGGCATAGGGTAGAGTTTGGGACGAACCTTTCACAGCATGACATAGTCAAACTGGCTTAATCTAGTTGTGAAACTGCAAAGGAAATGGGATATGTGAAATGATCCTTTTCAAAAGCAACTTCAAATCTGCAGCTTTTTTTTTTTTTTTTTGCCCCACTGACCTACTTTACAGGAGTTACACAAACAACTGCATCAGCACACGCAAGGACGTGCTGAGCTGTGGTACAAAGATCTGTCGCCACAAAGCAAATGTGTAGACAGTGAGTTTTTTAACCTGCATTGCTGCCGGAGGAAATTTTCACAGTGTTATGCAACATGACAAAAAGGTTGGAAGCTGTCCAGAAGTCCAGCAAGGAAATACACTCTCTAAAAATCTCATAATGAATGGTTCTCAAAGCATTGCCCATCTCTGTAATATGTGCAAATTGTGTGTATTAGGGATGAAATTAAGCACTCATTAGGAATACCTAACTTTTGCTTCTTCTTAGTGCATTTCACTTCTGTTGTTAGGTTTTTAAAGAGTATGGGTTTCCTGACAATCACATCTTACCCAGGAGTTTTGGGACACATTTTTGTAGTGGGAGCTCTTTTGCAGGCTGACCACGGCAGTGGTTTGCTGACAAGTAAGGTCTGCTCTCCAGCAATATCTCCTAGCATGCAAAACTGGAGCACAGCCTCTACAACTGAGGTTGGACTACTAAAGTTGTACTACTACCTAGTTAATTTGTGGGCTGCCTATATTTCTTCTGAAAGTGAATTAGACATATATTTAAACATAATTTAACATTTAAACATAATTTTTAATATATATACTTGACTCCCCATTGACGACAGTGACAGTTGATTATAGAAGTTCCTAGATGACACTGGACTCAAAAGAGTTTGTGACCACTGTTTCCGTGTCTCAAAACAAAATTCAAGAGTGAATATTTAGCTTCCAGGAATTGGCTACAGTAGCAGCTTTTAACTTATTTTAATGAGTCCCTTAAAGGCTTTCCAGGGAAAATGGAGAAGCCATTATTAAGTAGCAACCCATACTCTGAGCTGATAGAAGGCTTTATATGTTGCTGCATAGAGCTGAGGCCCAGGCACCTACAGGAGGGAAGCCACCTCAGTTCATTTCTTTTAACACAGAACCAGCAGTCCCCTCATCTTCACCTGCAGCATTTGCTTAACATATTGCAACAGACAGGCAAAACAGGAAGGGCTGGTCACTAATCCATTTCACAGGCTTCCTTCTTTTCATAATTTGACCACTGAAACGGTTTAAATGACAATGCCCCTCACGCTTATTATTGACACTTGAATTACTAACATGAAATGAGAGGAGCAGTTATTCCCTTGAGCTATGCCAACTCTTGGCAGCACGTTCTGTGTACAGTGTGGTGACTGCAGGGCTGCTCTGCAGGTATTTCTTTCTTTTAAAAGGTGAGTCATCATGTAAGCAGTTGAAAGGATGTACCACCAGAAGTGAAACTCGTGTCAAAATGTCACATTTTATTTGTTTTGTTCGACTGCCAAGCAAACTGCGACTTGATTCCTTTAGTATAATCTTGCTTCCAGGTTTATGTGACAGTAACGTGCACCCATACATCACTGGCAAGTCCGACTTCCAGCTTCTGTAACGCGTATTTACATGCCTCCTCTCAACACTATGTTTGCCTCTAATTGCAGCACATTTGTCGTTTGAGTTTGAAAGAACTACCCCCCCCACACACACCACATCCCCGTCCCGCTTCTCCCCGCGATGAGGGGCAACTCAATTTTTGTTGAGCTCTGCCTGGCTCCAGAATCATCCCCCCGGGGCATTTAACTTTAGGTGAGTTAGTTCGAAGACCAAGCTGTGGTCTGGGTCTGTGTGTCTGTCTGGGTCTGTGCGTCTGTCTGTGTATCTCTCAGGGACACGCCATCCCACTGCCCTCAGGCCAAGGGCAGCGCGCGCTTCCTGCCCGCGCTCGGGGCGGAGCTCGCCCGCGGCGCGCTGCAGGCGGGGCCGTCACACTTGCGCACCGCGTGTAACTTTTGCAGAAGCCGCGTGTGGTGTGTCGGTGTCAGGAGTGAGTGAAAGAGTGCGGGCGCTTTTTGGCGCTGGCCCCTTGGAGCAGCTGCACCGGTGCACTGCCAGGGAGGGGTCGGGAGGCACCGCCAGGGTACCCGCACCGACCCGTCCGGCGGCACAGTTACGGCGGGGNCGTGGTAGGGACTGGGTGTGCTCCAGCTGCTCGGCGTTCTGAGCCAAAAGTGCCATTTCGCGGGTTAAACAGAAGTCGTTGGATGGGGAGAATACAAAAATTTACAGCTCCTAATTGGAGTTGGGTGTTTTAAAATGGCCAGGTCTGTCAGTGGCTGCTTTCAGTGGTGCTGCTGCCAGCAGAGATCCCAAGCAGTTCCGTTTCTAATACTTGTGAGGGAGTGCTTGCTGCTGAGCCTGTGCTTCAGCTCGGGCTTGCATCCCTCGGCATGTGAAACAGGCCTGCACCGACTCCATAGTCAGCTTCTGTGGCCTGAGGTTTCTCCAGGTCCCTCTGGCAAAGATGATGTTGACCTGCCCTGCTCTGCCCTTTCTCCCGTGCCATTTGGGGTCAAGCCTTGGGCTAGCGACTGTCCTGCTGCAGAACCAAATGGGTTTGGCTGAAATGGAAAACGTGAAGGTGTTGCTGCAGCTTCAGAAGTGGTGGCAGTGGGAGAGAAGTTCTCCATAGATGAGAGCAAAAATTGCATTCTGGGGGTGTTTGTGGAGCCGCAGTGAGCAGGCACAGTAGGTGGTGTTGTGTCCATCTGGCAGTGAGGCAAAGGACCTGGGTTCAGTAGTGGGTTACTGAGAAGCTGAACACAGTGTTTCTCCCTAGCCTTTGATGGGCAGGACATCCCACAAAGCGAGGCCATGCAGGTCTGTTTCCCTGTTAGTCCTGCCTGTAATGAGTATCCGTTGTGAACAGTTTAATGTCAGAAGATGGACAGTTGTGGTTATAACACAGGGAGCTTTCTAAATCTGGGGTTTAGATGGTGGCTCTAGAGAGACAGTGGGCACAGCTAACAGGACACTGTTATTCTGAGAATTCAGTGACTTTTGTAGTGTTTTTTTGCCTCTCAAGCTAAGTTTATAAATGCCTTGGGTACACCAGTATCTTGTCTGTCTGTTACGCTAGAACTGAATGGTTCATAAGACAGTTGCCGACATGGAAATAGTAGCAAGATGCACATAGGTGCCCAAGGTGAAGTGATATGATCCAATACTTCTCTCTTTAGATAGGCTGGGCAACAACATAGCAACAGGGTGCTGCTGCCCACTGTTCCAGAGGACCTGGGTAACATCTGTTGCTACAGTTCATGAAACTCTTACTATTGCCAGAGGGCATCCAGTTGAAGATGATTTAATTAATTCAACGGCAAAAAATGCTGGGATTATCATGAGCTGTCTGTGGCAGGCTGATAGCAGGAGCATCCTTTCTAGCTACTAATACTGTAAATTTTGCATGCTGCACAATAATTTTTTGAGTGTTAGGGGAAGACTTGTGCTTGGAGCTGGTGTAGGGGCATGGTGGTTTGTTTAATTCGGGTGTGCAGATATGGAGAGGCCCTGTTTCCAGTCAAGAGAGGAGCTGCTCAGCCTAGGAAATATTGGGTACTGTTAGTGCCTCTCTCTCCACATAGTTCTTCTGCTTGTGTTCTGGCAGGTTAATGCAATGAAAACACTTCAATACTGTCACAGCTGGTTTGCTCCTTTATAAAAGCTTTGGAATCCACTTGTAATCCTTTATTCCCTTCCAAGTACTTGTATACCAGACTATTTTATACTAAAAATGAATTTGTAATGGAAGTGTATAAATAATAAAAACAATACCTTTTGAGAATCATTGCAGGCATCTGAAAAGTTTGGTTTAGAGCAAATTGCAACCTTTGAAGTCTCGTTTCTTGTGGAAAACACACATCCCTTAAATTCTGCACATATGGCCTGTGTGTGGTTGGGTTGGGATAAAGAGATGAAGGAATATCATCTTGCCTTATTCCCTGACTGTTTAGTTGCTTCCATTGTGAAAAATGGAAGGTTACAGTTGGGTGAAGTTTATAATTGTTAGTGAATGACTATAGGGGTGAACAGCTACTCTACAAGGAGTAAAAGTTCTTGTAACTCAGATAATGTCTCTGTTGCAGACAAGTAGTTCCCTTATTCATGTGATTTCAAGACAGAGTGTTTACCTTGGGGAAGTGAAGCAGGGTATTAGGATTTTTTATTTTGCATTCTGTATCGCATTGACTTTTAGGCCAGTGCTGTTGTTTTTGTTTATTTGGTATGGTCTTCTAAACTAGTTCCAGCTCTACAACACTCTGTGGTAATGTGCTTTATGTTTTAAGTTTTAGTAGAGTGTAAAATAAAGGTACTTGGTCCTGAGTCCTGTTACCACTGCTGGTTTGCTGCTATTCTGTTATAGCTATAGAAGCAGTTTATTTTCCTGGACACTTGTGAATGGAAAAGGATATCCATTTCCCAGAGCTCACCAGTGACCTTTATTAAACAAAATTTTAATCAGCTCCTGGCTGAGCAGCGGTAGGAGCTGGGTTTGTAAGCAAAAACAACAAAAAAAGAAAAGACTGACCTGATTTTTCCCTGCTTAGGAATTCTCCAAACATTTTTTCTTTTATTCTCTGACAAACTCTTGCACCCTGTTTGTGCTGGAAAGGGGAATTACATGAGTTGAATGCTGAATTAAGATGATGGTACTTGTTAGTAAAACTGACTCCAGCTTCTTTCCTGCTTTGGTTCCTAGGGCAGAGTTCAGCACTTCCTAGCATGGCTTTTTGAATCAATCTTCTTTGATTTCTGGAGTGGTTTCGGACCTGTCTGCAGACTTTGTTTTCAACTTGAAATTACACCATCAGTATGCCAGGGCAGACTTCAGGTAGTGCATGCTCCTATTGGAAGAAGAGTCAGGTGTTATCCATAGCAAGGACAGGTAAACTGGGGTTTGATGGTCTTGGAGCTGTTGCATCCCTATGTAAAACAGAGTCTGCATACCTCTGGCACTGATGGACACCCTCATGATTCCCACCCTATTTCCTGCAGCTTTTTGAGATGCTGCTGAAGAAGCACAGGTTTTGAAAACTTCCGAATAAGGCTCTTGCAGCGATGAGGCAGAGATCTGTGCTCCTATGAGCAGAAAACTGTACACTGCTCATTGCTTCTGTTCAGTGAGGGAAGCAGTAGAGAAAGCAGAATGGACCAGGTAAGGTTAAGAATTACAACCAAAGGATAAATCTTCGCTTCCCAGTGTGTATGTGGAGATTGTTGGGAAGCACGTTAAAGCTTAAAGGGATAGAAGCCTATAGGAAGCAGGACTGGTTCTGGGAGGACTCGAACAGCCCCTCTCAGCTGTCTGGGCTGCAGCTCTCAGGGCCAAGGAGTTGGCTTAGGAGACTCATTAAAGCACCAGTGAGCTCCAGTGCCTGTGTGTCTCACTGGGCTGTGGCTCTTGTGAAGCACATGAGTTACGCTCCATGGGAGTCTGCACTGCTGACCTACTTTCAGATATAATTTTTCAAGTCTTGCTTCTAAAAGCCTTTAGCTCAAGGATTGATTTTATTTTCATGAATAATTTGATGGTTTAACGTGAGGAAATTTAAGCTCTTATGTAAGAACCTGCTGAGCCTGCCTGTGTGGTGTTAAAACTTTCAACTTGAAGCAAGGGTGGCTTACTTTTTGGTATTTTAATCTGCTTTCAAATGCTTCATACTTGTTAGAGAGCAGATTTTCTTTGGCTTCTCTTCATGCTGAGACTACTTCTGATTTAGAGCTGTTTTTCCTGAGTATTGGTATAAATGTAACCTTGCAATGCTTTCCTCTTGGCCTCAGCTTCTCTCCAGTACATTACTTTTTAACAGTACTGATGTCAAAACAGAAGATACATTGCACAAATGCAGAAGGAAAAAAGTCAATTCAATTAACACTTGCTAGTGATTTTTAAGTACTATTGTGTGTAGTAGTAAGTTAAGTTGTAATGAGACAAGGGTATTTTTGTGCCTTGGAAATAATTCATTTTTTTACAAGGGCTTTGGTGCTAGTTTATAACCAAAATGCAAAACAAGTCTTTAATTAAGAGTAAGATGAAGCTGAACGAAGGAAACAGATGAAGAATAGAACATCATTCATCTACACGCTTGCGAAACATCAGTGGGGTCCTACTCTTGTAGTTTGGATTTTTGGTAAAGAGGCTGTTCGATTATTTTGCTATATGTACAGTCTTGTAAATGCCCCTGAGTATCTAAAGGGAGAGTGTGAAGAGGATGGAGCCAGGCACTTCTCAGTGGTGCCAGCTAACAGGAGAACAGGCAACGGGCAGAAACTGATGCACAGGAAGTTCCACCTGAATATGAGGAAGAATTTCTTCACTGTGAGGGTGACCAAGCACTGAAACAGATTGTCTGGAGTGGTTGTGGAGTCTCCCTCACTAGAGATATTTAAGAATGGCCTGGCCTCAATCCTGTGCCAGGTGCTCTAGGATGACTGTGCTTGAGCAGGGGGGTTGGACCAGATGACCCCCTGTGGTCCCTTCCAGCCTGACTCATTCTGTGATTCTGTATGTGTGTTTGCATTCTGAAATGATTCTGTGTAAGTTCTCAAGGGGAGAAGTAGAATTACTTTTGCTGTGGTCTTAGGTGTTTTATCCGGGTTTTGTGGGGGTTTTTTGTTTGTTTGGTTTTTTTAATGCCTCAGATCACAATTCTGGCTTTTTGCCTAATGTTTGGGATGGGCTTTGTTTGGGATCTTGAAGCAGTACTTCATCTTCATTCCTGTGCTGGAATTTCTACAGTATTTTTTTTCTGTCATGGTTAGGTTCACCCTGCCCAGTATCTTATAATTAGCGTATGATTTGCCTGATTTATTTTCTTCTGGCATTATCATGGAGGAGAAGACTATCTTGTTATGTTTGTGCAAAAGAAGGTAAAGCCTGGCTATTATCTGTTGGCATATCTTGGTGTTTGCCAGGTTGTCATTTACTACTGTAATCCTAAGGGAATTTAGGACTCAGTTGAAAAATTGTTTTTGTTTGCTCAGTTTATTTCTTTTTATCATTACAATATAGGCAATTAAAGTAGTTGTGGGTATTTTTTTTTTTTTAATGAAGTTTACTAATTTCTGTTTTGCACTTGTGTACCACTTACAGTGTGGTGTCTGGTGTACCAAGAGGCGGTTCTGCATTGCTGTTCAAACGTTGCTGGGGTGGAAATTATCACACTTTTCAGTTTTGGAAACTAGTTTATGTAGAGATTTTCATGTATGCCCTTGTGAACTTTTGTTGATTTTTTCTGGGGTTGACTGTGTGCAGCTGACTGTCCTTGGGTAAAGGACTAATTGAGCCTGATTGTGTTCAGAGAGATGCAGCTGTTACCTGACATCAGGTGATTGGAACTGCAGGTGAAGTAAACTAGTTACTGTCTGATTTCAGTAGAGGATTAGTTACTTTATTCTGTTTCTTGGATGGGAAGAGCACAGGTTGGCCAGGTGTATAGACAGGGAACTTAAGAACTACTTAAATATTTGGTTTATCTTTTTTCCAGCAGATCCCCAGAAAAGTGTGGAAGATGAAATTGAATCTATTCTGCAGGAGCGGATAATGGTTTTGGATGGGGGCATGGGGACCATGATCCAGCAACATGCGCTGACAGAAGAGGATTTCCGAGGGCATGAATTTAAAGATCATTCCAGGCCTTTGAAAGGCAATAATGACCTTCTCAGTATAACTCAGCCTGATATAATCTGTGACATACACAAGGTAGGTGGTTCTGGTTTCTGTCTCTTTATCGAGGAGGAGGGAGAGCTTGGCCTCTGCACTCCCCTTTTCCATACCACAGGCTCCTGGCTCTCCAGTGTCTTTTGGGAATAGGGAAGAGAGTGCTAGGTAACCATGTGAGAAAGAATGAGCAGATTTGACTGTTCTGGTTGTATGAGCACAGCATTTTTGTCTTGGTTCCTGATGTCACCCAGGCAGTGCTGTTTTTAAATCCCTTTTTGACTTACGTCCCTGATGTATTTCTATTAATTGTAGATTCTGTTTTATTTCATTTTTATTTCCTCTTCTTATTCTTAGCTAGCACTTGAAATGCATCTAAGTAGGACATACTGAATTCTAGATGTGTTTCTATAATTGTGTATTAAAGGGCTGTTAAATGTGGCAGCCTGAAGCAGGCCTCTGTAGTTAATGAGTATATGAGCTTCCTAATGAGTGTATGTGCTTCCATAGTCTTGTTTTTTCCCTAGAATATTAACGTGTGGCCCAGAGAATAAAAGTCTAATCTTCTGATGATTAGGAATTTGCAAACAGATTTCATTGTTTTCCTGTCTTCAATTAGAGTAAAAACCAGCTTCCTAAGTCTTGCATTTATTGAGCTGCATAGGTATTCATAGGTCTTACGGTAGTAACTGGAATGCTTGAATCGCATTGCAGCTGTTTGTTATTCAGTTGAAGCCTCACATCTGTTCTGGGTTTTTCCAATTATTTATTGACAAGATCTATATTTCATTGATGGGAATAATATTTGGCTTATGTTTGTTAAACTTGGAAGGTAATCTGTATTTTTTCATTTCTGTTCTAACTGCCATTCTTTAGATTTTAAGAATGATAAGCTGGAAGGAATCAAGTCTTTGACCTATAAAAATTTCAGAAGGAAGTATTTGTAGATTGAGTTCAACTGAGCGATAGTGCTCATGAACCTTGGAATTTATAATAGTTTGTAGTTTTAATAGGGTGAGCTGCTTTAACAATTGAATTTGGCAGGTTTAGCAGAGCAGTAGTGATGTGACTGAAGAATGTATATATTGACTCAAACCAAGTAACCTGCTGTTATCTCTCTAATGGCCAATTATAGGTGCTTTAAGAAGAGTGTAAAAAAAAGAGCTGTCTTGTGGTCCCCATCCCTGCAGCAACTATTGGGTCAGAGGCTTTCTGAGCAATGTGTGGTGACTTCGTATTTTACAGCTACCAGTGGTTATTTCTTCTTCTGAGAGCTGGACAGAAGGAACTTTCAATAATAGATGAAAATATTTTTACAAAGTAACTATAATCCCACTACCTATATGGTGGGTGGTTTCTGTTTTGTATTGTTGTTGTGTTTTTTTTTTTTGTTTGTTTTTTTTAATTAAGGACCCAGTGAGTCAGAGCTCACAGATATCAGTAGCTTAAAAAGTAAATGTTAGCTGTACCTTGTCTGGCAAAGTCAGATTCAAAGGTAAGAGATGTGATGTATTTTCAAAGGCAAAAATTACCTTCCTGCTTTGAGTATGTTATTTCCTTCTGTGGTGGTAGACACTAAAGTTGGAGGGCTTGTACACATTTAGCATATTTAGGTGATTTTTCAGAAAATTAATATGTTATTGGTTGACATGTAAGAGCTTATATACTTTCCTATATCTATTTGTAGGTATTTTCATATGTTTTCAAGAGAAGTTGAGAGAAAGCATGTTTGTTTGCAGCAAAACATGTTTTAAAACATTTATTTTTAGCTGTCATTTGGATCAAGACTTTATTTGCACTTTTGAACTCAATGAGTTCATCTGCTTCTTGTAGGAGAATCTGAGTGGTTTATGTTCAGTGGTGGCATCAGTATTTTTGATTTACTAGCACTTCAAGTGTTTAAATTTCCTTGAATATGCAGGGATCGTGTCAGGGTGTAAGGGGATCAAAAAGACAAGTTAGGGAGAAGGGCAACTGATAGAGGTTATACAAATGCAGGCTAAAATCTGTAAAAATGTTTCAGTTTGCACTGATTTCAGTTTACTTCAGGGGGAATTAGACAACCAAAATGGAGCAGAAAGCTTAAATGTTTTGTGAATCTCAGTCATTAGTTAAACTTTAAATGACATCTGCATTTCTCTACATAATTCTCCTAAGCTTGTATTCTGTCCCAGTGTGCTCCTGTGCTGTACAAATCCATTCAGAACATTTAAATTTTCTAATCTTTTCTGTTGTTGTTTAATTTGGGCCTTTTCTGAGACTATCCACAGCAGCCCTTGCCAGCTGATGGCAGTTGGACTGTGTTTGACCATATCCCTGTGCAGAAATCTAGAATGTACTCCAGTGGCAGAGGTGACCCTATAAATGTCACTTGTTAATAGAAAGTGTGGCTGACACTGAAATTCTGAAAATTGGTTACATGAAACACTTCTATTGCTTTGGCACTATGCTTTTGAAAAAGGCCTTTAGAGTTTGATCAGCTTTGAACTGGGAAATGATTTGTGACTTTTTGTCAACTGGATGAGACAAAGTAGTTGGGTTACTTGCATTCCATACCTCAGGCTTTTTTTCTTTCATGCCTTGCAGGAATACTTGCTGTCAGGTGCTGACATCATTGAGACCAACACTTTCAGCAGCACCCGAATTGCACAGGCTGACTATGGCCTTGAGCATTTGGTAAGAATGCTAAACCATTTACACAGTAAAATATTAATCATGTCCTAGCAACCAAGATTAGCTTAGTCCCAGGATTCATTGGTGTTGTGCTTATTGGCTGCATGCTGCCTTTTGAGCCATGTGATGGGATCATAGCTCCTTTCTGCTGCTGTGGACAATTGCACTTGCTGTGTCACAGACACAGTGTGCTTCTTCTTGACAGAGGTACAGGCAACAATAATTAGTCCTAGATTTTGTTTGAGCATTCACAGAATCTCTCAGTTCTGTGAACAGGGATGTTTTGCTTCAGTCCTTCCAACTTACCAAATGCCACAATGGAACTGCTTTTTTCCTGGCTATTGCTTATGTGTTGTTTGTGCTGGTGTATGTAGAAGTCCTTTCTAGTTTGCATTTATTGTGCCTAGTCTTTGTTATGTATTGTTTTGAGAACTGGAAATATGTGAAGCAAATACTTGGAAATACGCTACTTGAATAAAAAGTGAACTTAAGAGTAGGTTAATTTTGTCATCAAAGTCCTGTTCTTCAGCCTCTGTTGATTTCAGCAGGATTTACTTACTGCCTTAAAGAATGAAATCTTATGCTTAGCAGCTGTAGGCTGCGGCATGCGCAGGATGAACCTGCCATGTAACTCTGTTGCTGAGATGTATGGAGCTGTTCTTTTGAAGCATTGTGATAGTGCTGATACATATTTGTGTGACTTGGGGAACCTTCAGATTGTACAGCGAGCTGCTGGATAGAAGTGTTGTGTTTCTTTCAGGATGAGTTACCCTGGAGTGAGCTAAAGCTTGCTCAGTAATTTTCTGTAATTGTTCCAGGCATATCGATTAAACAGAGTTGCTGCACAGGTGGCCAGAAAAGCAGCAGACAGTGTAACTGCTCAGACAGGTAAGTAGTATTATTTTAACTTTTTACTCGGTGGTGGTTTTGACAATGCTGCAATCTGTGAGATGTTGCTAACTAGAGGATAGCTTGATGTTTTACATCATGGGGACATAAAGTGGTACTGTGTATGTTTGCAAGTTAGGCACAGTAGCAACAATTTCATATCTCTATTTATATCACACTAATTTCATCATGTTTGAAGGATCTGGTCGTTAAGGTGTTTGTTCTTCACCATAGCTGTCCTGTGCCTGCCTGGTTTAGACTGCAGGTGATACACATCTTCAGACATGTTTTAGAGAAAATAAATTCAGCAGGGACTGCTAAAAGTTCCTTAGTTCTGTACGGCACAAGCCTTGGTACTTCAGAACCAGGTTAGCTGATTGTAGGTAAACATGGATTACCAGTTAATCCTAGTGTTTGTCTAATGGTTTAACTGAATTCAGAAACTAATGGAGCAGTCTTTGTATGTGAAGGTCGTCTGTAAATTTTCATTTTATTTCTGCAGATGCCCTCCAGGCATTATGTGAGAGGGGTTAGACCTCTTTTACACTGCTGTAGACAATGCTGTCTTTCAAAGACTCATTTCTGCTTGTATTGTACAATCAAACTGTATTTCAAGCTAACAGTGCTGCTGCTGTTCATATAGCACCTTACTGATGTGATTCATAGTATGCAATAAAAATGTAAGATTTGAAATGTGCTTTTAAAAAGTGGGGCTTTTATGACACATGCCAGAATATTCGAATAAAGTTATGTAGTGAAAAATGCCAGGACAGTTCTCTGCTGTGCATTTAGAGTAATTGAATGAAGTTTCTTGTGTTAGAGACAAATGAAGAAAAATTAAGAAGAAAAATTAATTGAGACAATTGCCATTTTCAGAAATGTTCTTCTGTCTTGTGTGTATACGTTAAACACCCTGTTGGATTAAAATGAAAAAGTCGGCTGTGCTGGGTGATCTTGTGCTGACTAAACTCTAGATTTGAGACAAGAGTTTCCTGTTTTATAGTTCTTCATCCTTGAATGATATGCATGTCTTGGTGTCCTTGGAGGTATTTTACATTGACTGTCACTGTAAAGCCAGAGGTAAATAGTTTACGGATTTTTTTCCCCTCCTGTGTCTTGGTCTAGGAATTAGGAGATATGTTGCTGGAGCCATGGGTCCAACAAACAGGACACTCTCTGTGTCACCATCTGTGGAGAGACCAGACTACAGGAACATAAGTAAGTATTTATAACCATCAAGTTATTTGACTTAGGCAGTAGTCTTGAAAGACACATCTCCAGATGAAATTAACGTCACTCCCATTTTACAGCTTTTGATGAACTGGTTGAAGCCTATACAGAACAAGCCAAAGGACTTTTGGATGGAGGAGTTGACATCTTGCTGGTGGAAACCATATTTGATACTGCCAATGCTAAGGTGAGACTTCTGGGGGAAAAAACCCACCACTCTAATATAAGTATTTGGTGTACTACCTAAGGAAATTCAATATAATATTCTTTAAGAGCTGTCAGCTACTGCTTACTAAGTACTTGAAAAGACTCTTCAGTTGATAGCAGGTGGGTAGAATGTGAGATGGTTTTTAATCAGCCTTTTCCAGAATGCTTCTTTTGCCTCTTAATATGTGCCATTTGTATATTTCTATCTGTGAGCTGTCCTCTTATTCCCAGAAACTCTATTCTATTGCTCAACATCATCAAATGCTTCTGGATTGTATTTTTCACTGTCAACGTGTCTGTCCAAAGGATGCTTGTGATGCACACTGGAGAGGGAATGTCCAGTGAATCTGGTTGCAGGCTTGTAAGGGGGAAGGCTTGTAAGACAGTTCTACTGAAAGGTGTTTTTTGGGGGGGAACTCTGCCATCAGTTTTAAGAAAGAGCAATTTGGAATAGAAGGTTAGAAGGGTAAAATAGGAGGAATAAAATGTTGAAATATGCCACAATTAATGGGATTTTAACATTTCCTTCTTTATCTAATAACTGCTCAGTGCAGGGGGTGGAATTGTTAGGGTACTTAAAACTGTCTTGTAATTTTATGGGGAAAAGTCCACCTGGATATGCACACAGAGTTTCTTTTGGCTTTTGCCACAGGCTGAATAACGTGCTGAGTGACATCAGTTGCCCTTTGCAGTTTTGACCGGTCATCGTGGAGGTTTGGCAAGGAGCCTATAGGCTCAACATAATGCTAAGGGCTTGTTCACGGGCAACTTTCTTACCCTAAGGAGGGAGGACATTTTCAGGACCTTCAAAGGAGTCACTTGCAGTTCTTGCTGTAAAAATTTGTGGTGGTTGGAACCATTTGGAAACTACATGTCTAAACAGACTTAAGGGCAGTGAATGTGTACTGGGAAGAGTACATATAACCGTGTTTGGGATGGGGATTGTGCTGCAGATATGAGGGAGAAGTACTTGCTGATGCGATTTGGGTTTCAGAGTAGTCTTGGTCTTACTTGAGTTACCTGCGATACTTCCTTTCTACTTGTTACCAAAATGTGTTTTTTGACATCTAGAAGATGTTTGGGGTAAGGGTAAAACTTCTTGAGTGTAGTAAGCTCTGTCAGGCCATATCAGCTAGCAAGTTGCATAAATAGCCATAAAATAATAAGTAAAAATGGGCAGCAAACCCATAGAAACAAAAAGAAATGAGCAATCTAAAGAACTCTCAGAACATCACTAATGTTTTGCAACATATTCTTTTGTAGGCCGCTCTTTTTGCACTCCAAATGTTGTTTGAGGAAGAGTATACTTCCCGACCCATATTTGTAAGTATATTTCAGTATTTTACATATTCTTAAGCTTCATTCGTGAACTAGCTGAGATGGCAGTTGATTAAAGTGCTTTGAAATGAAGGAAACCAGTTTATTGGAAATGTACTTTTTCCACATGATTGTGAAAGTAAGAATTCTTACAGCTTTGTGAAATCAGCCTTGGATAGCTCTGTTCAGCTCATCAAGCCATAAACTGAGGAATGACTTTATTCCAGTGTGTATTCATTCTGTGTATTTCCACAAGAAAAGGTCTAATGATGATTTTTTGTCAGGCTTTCTGTCTTGAGGGCAATAGGAACCAGTGCTTCAAGGATGAAATTAAGCAAATTCTGACATATCTTCAAGTAGAATGAGTGGCCATTTCAAGTCAGAAAAATCTGTCGTACCCCATATTCTTTCTCTGATGTCTTTTTTTTTGATAGTTGCCAGTCATGAATGTATTGGAAGAAATATAGAAAAAGAATAAGCTTTTTTTGAAAGTTCTGATGTATTCTTCCAATTTTCTGCAGTTTGCAGTCCAGGCTTTCTGATTTGCAGTTTGTATGTTTGTAGGCTCTTGTTGAATGTGTTTACTCCTTCCTTGCGTCTCTGTTCAAACCTATGTGGGACCCAGCCATCTACAAAATAATCTGTCAGTAACTTTCACAGCTTATGAATGTGCTGGTTTCAAAGTTTGCTTACTTTTGGGCAGTCCACCTGATAACTTGTATTCTGTCTTGCCATTTGTCTCTTGAAAGTGATAATGAGCAGCTGTTCTATGTTCCCTTTGCTGCATAGTCATGGCATTTGTAGGCCTTTGTTAGACCCTCCTTTAGTCATCTTTTTTCAGCCTGAGGAGTCCTTTTCTATTTAGCTGTTCAGTTCATTCATTATTGTCCTGTTTTTGTTTGCCACTTCCTCGAGTCAGAGTGGAGTGACAATAGAATATGGCATTCAAAGTGCAGATGTCAGGGATTGTACGACAGCCTAGTGATATTCTCTGCCTTTTCCATTTCTTTCTTTGTAGTTTCTGATAATTATGCTTCACTGATAGTGAGCTTGGAATTTGCATTCTTAGAAGTCTCTTTTGTTACTTAGTTTAGCTTCTAGAACAGCAAAGACTGGTTTGGAGGTGTCATTGTGTGGAACTCCTGTGTTCACAACTTTGTACTTGGTCAGTTAGCACAGAGAGTTTTCTGAGTTGTTTTCTTCATTGCCCTGAACAGAATTGTCCTTGAGCTTGGTTCCTCATTCTTGGCTCTCTTTTCAGTTCAGTTACGTTGAGAAGTTACAACCCTTAGCACAGATTTCACTGATCCACTCGCTTCAGATTCCACTGATCACCTTCCTGACTGAGTACTTAGGAGGTGGGAAGTGGCATCAGTATTAAAGCATGCTGTAGCGTAAATAGTGGATTTACTTTTTCGTGGAGTCTTATAAACTCATTCCATATTCTGGAAAAAAAAGACTTTTAGACCTGGCGTTGTGGTGTAGGAATGGTACTCTCCAAATCGGTGCCCTCACTGAGATTCTTCAAACCATGTGCCACTTTCTCACTCCCCCAGTTTTTCCCGTCTCCCTTTCTCTGTGGCAGGAAGGAGAGGAGAATTGAAGCACAAAAGGTGAAGATCAGGGGCTTTGAGGTAAGAACAGGTGACTGGAAACAGCAGTTAGATAGGAAAAGGAGCAGTAACAGCAACAATATTAATAACGAAAGTGTATAAAAGAGTGAGTGGTTCACATGCAAAAATGCTCACCATGAAGCTTGACCCGACTGCAGCCACACCACCCTGACTGCTCCCTCTGGCTTGGGACAGGCATCTCCCAAACCGCTCCCTCCGGCTCAGAACTGGTGTTACCCCACTGCTCCATCCCACTGGAAGGAACCCCTTCTGCCTGGGAGAGTTTCCCTTCTCCCACACCTGGCCATGATGTGGTATAACCTCTGTGTTGTAGCCATGCCCCCTCCTGGCTGCTGCAAGAATTAACCTTGTCCTGACGAGGACCAGGATATCTGAGGAGGCTTTCCTGGCTCATTCAGATGCCTCCCAGATTCTCAACTTTGTAGTTTTTAGTTGGGATCAAGACATTATTTATTATTTGCACATCTCTTTCTGTATACTGCTAAAGAAGTGTGATTATACAGGTTAAGACTTATACTTCCACTACCAAGTTGCAACATTTGATGTTCACTTGTGACAAAAGGAGTAACTTGTTTCTAAGGTCAGACCCATCTCTCCCACATTTCCACCAACCACCACCACCAAACAACTTAATAGCAGTCCTGAGACCTGAAATAACTTAAATGGGGAGGTGAGGAGAAGGTGACTGCTGATAGCTGTCTAAGCAAAAAACACCTGTGAGCTGGTTCAGAGGCTATCATCAGAACGATACCATGGTACTCATGCTACCTGGCTGCTGGGTGGTTTAGAGAAGTTTTCTTTTTTTTCCTTTTGTTTTCCTTTTTCCCCCCTGAGGAGTGGGGAGAGAGGGAAAGACAAAAACCTTTGACCAGTCTTCTTTCTCCTAGATAAATATTTAAACATTTATATGGTGAAAAGGGTTTAATTTTTCTGTTTGAGTTGTGCCTCATTGCTTTGAGTGGAGCACAGGTCTCTCTACTTTGACTTATAGCAGTTCATCCATTTTAATTTTTCATTTTGTTGTGCATTTAATTTTTCTCCTTTCTCTATGTTCCATTGGTATTTAGGTTTCTGGAACCATTGTGGATAAGAGTGGGCGTACCCTCTCCGGCCAGACAGGAGAGGCATTTGTCATTAGTGTTTCCCACAGTAAGCCACTTTGGTAAGGAAATATATCATTCATTCTCTTAGTTAATTATTTGTAGATTGAGATTGTTTTCTATTTTAACCCTTGCTTGCAGCTAAAAGGAAGCTATACAAACTGTGATCATATGTAATCACATGTGTTACTAACATGTTTTTTTATTGTTCCCTCAACAGAAATTATTTTCCCAAAGCTGAATTTTTAATTCATAGCTTTAAATGATCTGGGGCTTTGTGTTTATGCTGAAATCACAATTAGGTCAAAATCTGAAACTGTAGTTTGCCATCTCCTACGGTCTTGGGCTTTGCAAGGAGCCAATCCCTGGTACAGGCAGGACTTAGATCTCTTTCTTAGAGGGAAGCAGTGCCAGCTGAGTATTTCAGGGTGTCTTGAAAGAGAAAATCATAAGATACTATTGCAGTGTTCTTTTTACTGAACTCTTAGAAAAACGTGCCCTGAGTGTTTTTCTCAAGGACGTTCATGGTGGTTTGAGAGTTCCTGATGCCGCCATTTACTTTCATTCTTCTGTATTTAGGCAGAAAAGTTTAAATAAATATGAGGTTAAGATCTGCGCAAATGAATAATGTGTCAGATTCGGTCATTGTGCAAGGTTTTGCATGTTCATTTGAATACCTTTCCCTGGTTATCTAGTCTTCTGTGTTTCTTTACCCTGTTCTACCTCCTCCTTGTCTCCTCTTCCCTCTTTGCCTTTTTTTACTCTCAGGTTGGTTCTCTTCACACAAAAGCTTACACCAGAAATAGATTGGTTTTTCCTAGAATATTCTAACTGAAAGCATTTATTTCACTGTTAGTAGTGCACACCATGCACATTATGATGAGCCATTGTTTGTTTTTACAACAAAATTTCAGCTAAACCACGCAATCTGTCATCTCAGTGATGCAGAAGCAGAAGACTGCATTCACAGTTTTCCTGACTGCCCTTGAGGCTCCACTTTCCCAGGCCAGACGGTGTTCCAGAAGTAACATATGGAGCCTCTTGGAACACGATGGTAGTTGACTTCTCTCAGCATTATGGCCTCGTGATCCATATTTGGCATAAGTCTGTCTCAGATAATTTTGCTGTAACTCTCTTGCTTCTGAAGAAGAGAGAAGGGCACTGGAGCAGAAATCAAGAATTTATTAAAGTGTATTTCATTAAAGCTGCCTAATGGGTCTCAATGTTTAGGGCCTGTTTCTCATTTGTGAAAAGGCTGCTATACAGCACTGTAGCAGAAGGGTTTTAGAGGTTGGAACAGATTGCATTTAATGTTGTTTCTGTGGCCAAATTGGTGCAGAGTGGTTTTAGGGTTGTGAAAAAGCTGATTAATAGTAGTATCCTAGCAATCGTGTTATACGTGTTCACGTGTTTCTCTTTGGGTTGTGTATGCCCTGATTAGGGTGATGTGTCATCCTTAATTCAGTTTGGTTTGGAGCCCACCCTTAAAAGTGGGTTCTTTGTGTCTGGGTGATGGAGGTGGTAGCTGAGAAATTCATGAACTGTGCTTAGTAAGTGCTGAAAGATGTGTGTCAAGCTGCTTGGCATGAAAGATGCTCAGAGGTGTTGTTTCAGATCCTGTGATTGTTTCTACTGTGGTAGCGTCGAGAAGACATACACTGAGTTTTGGGCCATAATGTGGGTTTTGTTCTGGTCCCAAGGGCGCTCTGCAGCCTCATCTTTCACAAGGGTTTATGTATGACTGCTGTGAAGAAATGAGCAAAGGAAGGAGGTCATGTTTCAGATGAGTGTGTGATGGTTACTACACTAAGGTTGCAGGGATAGAGTATCAGTAATCTGGCTGAAGGCTGCTGGCTTTTAAGGCATGGTTCACAGTTTGCTTTTCTCAAATGTTTTCTTGCATGATGTTGAGTACTGTGAGGAGTTGATACTGGCCACAGAAGCTGTTTTTTTATTCTGAATGAATGTGCATGTCTGTGCTACAGTTCTGAGACAGGTAATGCTTGGATTTTGTCATGCTCATGAATGTCAGCAGCCCTTGTAATGGGTAACAATTCAGGCAGTTTGGAGTGTGGGGAGTACGAGCTGGAAGCTTGTAAATCAAATGACTTAAGAATAGGAAATACATTGCATTTGTCTGCATTTTATAAGGGCAGTCTTGCTTATAAGAGCATTCTTACCTTGCTTTGCTTTGAAAATCTGGAGGGGTGAGCCCACACTTTGAAGTACATTCCAGAACCTCATTGCTGTAATGAATTGTGTATTCCTTGGGCTTGCTATTTGTATCCAGGGATCTGTATGATGGATTTAAAGATATGTAAACACTGAATCTTGAAATGAGAATAAAAAGCTTATTTTCAAGTTTTTCTGTCTAGTGTGAGATGTATTAGAGAAAGCACTTTGAAGCTACAGCTTGCTGTTTTAAAAAAACAGACATATATACCACCCCCCCTAAAAAAACCAAAAAACCAACCAAAACCCCAGCTGCTTCATCCCTAAGTTATTGGAAGAAGGGGTTTGTGTATTATTTGATCTTGATCTGTGACTGTGATATTCAAGATCCGGGGTTTGGATGTTGCTGTAAGCCCCTCAGATTTCAACAATTTTTCATTCTGTTCAACAAGTAAATCTGGCTGCAAGCATTTATTGCTACTGCTTGTGAAGTTACCAAGGCCACGCCTTGGTAATGGTAAAAAACCATTTTATGCTCCCAGTCCTGTGCAGGGCTTTTTTGCTTTTGACCTCTGTGAAACTAAGTGGGCATACAGGCACTTAATTATCTCAGCTGCCTGTGTAGCTTAGTCAGCTGGGACATGTGGCTGTTACACATTCCTGTTTCAGTGGGTTCGCTTGCATCCTCTCTGAGACTGTTACTCCAGGAAAGGAGAAAGCTTTTTTACATCTTCCTCTTCCAGCAGCTCTGTGAACACCTTCTGATCTTTACAGTGCTCATAAGGTGGTTTCTAGAATGGTGCAGAAAGATCAGGAAACCTGTAAAAGATATCTTTCTGCGAGAGAAATTTCTGTATTTAATACAAATGGAGATATTTTGAGTGCAAGTCTCATTTATGTATCTACCATTGCATGAAAGAAAATATGGTTGTATCTCATATACTGGTAAAGTGGTTTAGAAACTTATTCATATAAAAATTCTTCTGCTGTAGTGCTGTCTTGATTACTAAAATGTAGCAGATTCAGTTGCCCAAGCTTAGTGCTGCAATGAGGCTTCCTGGGGGAGGCACTTGCTCTCTTCCAAAGCTGACATAATTTATGTAAAATTTGTAAAGAAAATGATGAGTTAGCAGCTTGAAGCAGGTCTTGCATTTTCAGCTTTTTTTCATACTTATTCCTATAGCACAAGACTCCTTTCCAATCTGTCATTCTCATTCCACTTGTTCTCTCTCTTACCTAGAAAATACAGAGCCGTCGTGTTGCTGCAGTTGCTGTCAAAATGCTGCCACTTTGCTCCTGGATTTTGAAATGAAATCTTGGTTTATTGTTCCCAGTTCAATTCAGTCCAACCCCCTTCCCTCTTGTGCTTTTCTTCCACCTGAGGGTTCTCCTTTTGCACAGTCTTGCTGTATTGATGATGATGATTAAAGAAATTGGAGATCAGGTTGGTTTTGTTTTAGATGATTGTGGGAGTTAACAGTTGCCAGCACTAACATTCCTCTGTTCTGTGTGTAAAAGGTGTTTTTACTTCAACATAATTTTTTAAAAATTTATTTTCCAGTATTGGCTTAAATTGTGCTTTAGGGGCAGTTGAAATGCGTCCATTCATTGAAACAATTGGAAAATGTACAACAGCCTACGTCATCTGTTACCCCAACGCAGGTGTGTTGGTGCACATGTTCCTATGCTTACAGGTGCATGAAATGTAGCTAACCTGTTCCATCTCATTAGCAATAATAGAGTTGAAGTAGCTTGAAAAGATGATTGCTTTTACAATTAAAAAGAGAGTAAGAGTATTTTAAACTGCTGACAGTAACTGTTCTTAGTTCTGTGACAATGAATCCAGAATGCTTTCTTGCATAATTAATAATCTGCTGAGTAGTGATTGCAAGGGTGATGAGGCATTTTAGTCCTCATAGAATTGTAGCTGCTTTAAATGGGCCTTTTATGGAATTTAGTTCTGTTGGACTTGAAACAAATTGTAATACTAAAAAAATTATGTTTTAAGGTCTTCCCAACACTTTTGGTGGTTATGATGAGACTCCAGAAGTGACCGCTGAGCACATAAAGGTATAAAATACTTCTTTTGATGTCACATCTGATGTACTAGTAGACAAGAACTCTTTGCATGTATCCTGTGCATATGTGTTACAATATTGGGCTTGGATTTTTTTTTCCTTTTGATAGCTGTATGTGTCATTTAGATTGTTTACAGACAATTTGCTAAATGATACTGATTTGAGGTATCACACTAGGAAAGCTACTTAGGAAAGTGAAAACCTTAATTGCTTTTCTGTACTATGTTAAGGTTTCCTGCCACTTGATCTCTGGATGTTACTCATTGCACTCCTATGTTCTTACTGTTATATTTGGGAATTGTTCAAAAAGCTGAGTGGTGTTTATGAAGTTGGCACAATTTTACAGAGTTGTGTGTACAGGAACTGCCAATGTTGGTGGTGTTCCAGTGCAGGGTGTCCTTTCACATGCCACTGGATCCGTGCAAGATAGACCTGTGTTTCTGAAGCTGCAGTGTGTCAGCAAGAACACAATATTTGCTGCATGTTAATGGCCTTTTATAATACAGTACGACTAGTCTTTGATACTCATTCATGTTTTCATCTGGGGCTTCAGTGTAAAATAGGCCAGTTTCAAATGTAGTTTCTTGAAATTAGGTGTTCAAATTGCTGGTTGGCCTTGGGAATCCATGTCTCAAAACAAATCCTGAACAGAAGATATAGTGGTAATTGTTTTTTTAATTTAGTGTTTTTCTTTTGATCTCCCTGAACTGCTTAACATGTGGAGAAAAGTAATTAAATATATATATATAAAAATCATAGCTTTAATAACTTTGAACAAAATACTCCTTCTTCTTACAGAATTTTGCTTTGGATGGCTTGGTCAACATAGTTGGAGGTTGCTGTGGTACCACACCAGCACATATCAGGTACTTCATGTACTACAGCTGTAGTGGACTGTGAAGTACATTTAAGTACTGCTTCTGTGGAGCCATATTCCGTGGCTTATCTTAGAGTTTCCTGAAAAGATGGATCACTTGAATGCCAGTAGCAGCAATATGTGAAGTGGGAACAACTTCTTCAGGAACAACCTGTTTGGCTTTTTGGCGCCTGTCATGAAGAAGGAGTAGAGGCATGGTTCAAACATGGATTAAACCTCTTTGGTTTTGTCATCCTAATATTGTTTCAGAATTACTTCTCCCTCTTTACTGATGGATAGAATAGACTTCTCATTCTCTGCTTTACTGTGCTGTATGTTCTTTCTCTTTTTGGCAATCTTAGCCACAAGGTGAAACTTAAGGTTTCCTTTGATGGTCGATGGAATTAAGGGGCATGTGTGTGTATGTTGGGGAAAAGCCTAAACAGAAGTTCTATGAATGCTGTACAGCTGGTGCTGGTCCTGGCTAGTGAAAATCTTTCTATTTGAAATCTTTCCCATTGGAAGTAGGTCAGCGAGAAAGCCTCCTTTTTTCACTTAAACTCAAAAAAGAAAGGGCTGTTGTAATTAATTTTTACCCTGATACAAACTGGGAAGAGGTGACATGTAAACGTGTAGAGGACAGTGTGTGTCAGTCCTGACTGGAGTGAAGAGAAAGTGAATGTGAACAGCTTGAGTCATTCTGGCATCTGAGAAATATGTCTTTGTACAGAACAATGTTTGTCCCTTGGCGTTTTTTTTTTTGTTTGGCTTTTTTGTTTGGCTTTTTGTTTGTTTGTTTTGGGGAATTTTGTTTCTGTTTTGTTTGGTTTTTGTGGGGTTTTTTTGTTGTTGTTTGGTTTTGCAGTCATCAGCAATTGCTCAGCTCAGCAATGAATAGGGTAAGAGTCAGTGTGGTTGATGACTGATTCCGAAATCCTTCAAGTGTCCCATCTGTACACTGTGTCATTCTGTATTTGAGAAACCTTCAGCCTTGTAGATTTCCTGCAAATAGCTGTGTTAGGATCTTCTGGGAGTATGTTTTTGCCTTTGGCCTCACAGAGTGAAACTACCTAATTAGTCTTGTCTCTACAGGGCTAAATTGGAAATGTAGGTATATGTCTAGTATATTCTGTTTGAGTCTTGTCTGGAGTAATTCAATTTTAATTGAAAACTTTACTTTCTCATTTCTGTAACTCAGAAAAATTGCGGAAGCCGTGAAATTCTGTAAGCCTCGTGTTCCGCCTTCTCTCTCTCAAGGATACATGCTGCTATCAGGTAAAGTGTGTAACAGTTTGAGTTTCATAACTAATGCAAGTTTCCTTTATAAATTTATGGGCTGTTTTCTGCTGATCAGAACAACACTGTGAATGTCTGGTTCTACGTGAATCCAGCGAGCTTATGGCCGTGTAACCACATCTAAGTCTTACTGTTTTGGCTAAAGGAGTAGTAGAACAGTTGCCTTCTTGTATAATATAATCAAGCCAGCATATTTACTCTGCAAGTCTCAGACATGCTGTTATGGTGAAGTGAGTATCTTTATTTTCACTTTACAACAGGGAGGGTCAAGCACAGAGAGACCAGGTAATTTGACTACAGTTATTGGCAGAGCTGGGACGAGATCCTTGTACACCTGCTGTGAGAGGGCTGCCCTGTCTCACCTCAGATGCTGATTCAGTCATATTGGGACTGTATTCCAGCAATATATCCAGGTCTAGAACATGTTCTGTTTCAACAAAGTCTAGATCTGTATGTTCCACACTCAGGGCCTTCTTTTAAGCCTTTGAGCCATGTATCTGAGTAAAACAGTACCATCTTTTTGGTCTGGCATTTCAACCTCAGGTCAAATCAGTTTAGTAAATAAAATACATCATGGTTGGCCTGTGATGTCATGCCTTAGCTTATTTGATTCTGCTGTAGAGTTTCTTTGCTTCTGCATTGCCTGCTACCCGAGGGTCCAGCTGGCCTTGTTTCTCTGAACTAGGGTATGCGGTTAAGAGCTACCCTTGTTGGTCAGTCAATTCAGTGGGCTGCTGCTTCTCTCATGGTGTCATGAGGTAATACAGTTGAAAGTTGAGAGAGGGTGTGTATGTGCATACACACAGATGTCAAAATCGTAACTTCACTTCTGTACTGGAAAAGTTGGCTGTTCTTTTTTGTGATTCAGGTAAGTTATTGACTGTCATTGAGGAAGAATAGAAAGATTTGGTGTATATGTTGGCAGTTAATTGCATTGCTCTGCTAGTTATTCATTAGAGCACTGAGTGCTGAGAAGTCACTATTCTTAGAGAGAGAGACCTTTATTTTACAGTTTAGGAAAGAGATTTTGTCTTTGTTGCAGAGTTTTTTCTTTTCTGTTGTAACAAATATGTTCACAAATATCTTTTTAAGGTCTGGAGCCATTCAGGATTGGGCCGTACACCAACTTCGTTAATATTGGTGAACGCTGCAATGTTGCAGGATCACGGAAGTTTGCGAAACTCATCATGGCAGGCAACTATGAAGTATGCATACTAACAATAATCTAATATTAACAATAGTCTTTATGGCTGCTGCTCTGATTTTCCATTGCTCCATTACACTGTTACTGTTTGTTTTACTGGCACAAAGCACTATTCTACACCAGTTACAAGAGTAAGAAATGGTGGAGAATTAATTTTTTTACTGTCCTTTGTTTCTCTGCTTGCCAGCTAATAACTTTGTGAGAAGGGCTTTACAAGGACTTTTTTTTTTTTTGACAATTGTTACAGGAAGCTTTTCATTTTTAGTTTAGTTATGCAGCTGGTGATGGTTTAGAAAATGTCCTGGTCTGTGCTGCATCTAGGGGTTGATTTACAGAGAAGGGGAGAAAGAAGGCGGGTGTAATATCCCCTCTTTCAAGATATGAGGTACATCTGATGGGATAGATTGTGGCACTGTGCAGCTCTCGCTCTCTCTCCCCTCCCTCACTTCCCCACTTCTGGTCAGCATTATGGTTATGTCTAATTGCTACCTACTTTGATTGCTGACTCCAGCATGCTACATGAGTGTTAGTACAGAAGAAGATGCTTAGAAGGCAATTGCTTTCTTCAAACTACTGCAGGGCAGAAACAAAGAGGCTGGAAGACTCCTTCTTTACGGGTGTAAATTGATACTGTAACATTGAAACAAATAGTAGAGTGGCTTTTCTTGGGGAGAGCTACGACTCTTCCCCGGAGTATGCTCTGATGTTACATCAAATCAAAATTAAAGCCTTAGTTTGTATTTTTAGAAGTCTGACTCTTAGGTTCATAGAAGTAATGAAATGGGACTATTAAATGGAGAGAACTTTAAACACAGGTTGTTAGAGGCTCTGCAGAATAACAGAAAAGAGAAAGTGAACAGACATGGGCATTCAGACGTTTATGTAGGCTGGGGGAAAAGCTTTCGTTTTCCTTCTGAGCACTTGTGATTCAGCAGCTGGCAAAAATGTTGAACAGCCTTTAAAAATTAAGTATCCTGTGTTACAAAGCACCAGAGCTTATGATGCAAGGCCCTTATTTCATACTATCACAGAGACTATGTTTTCCAGTAATCTTGTGCAGTCACAAGTCCTTGTTACCACTCAAATCTTAAATTATTCAATTAAGCATATGACCAATTCTCTACAGTCGGTGATGCTAGCACCGACCAGCACATCAGGTCTCTGCTGTCATGTTCTGTGAACAAATTAATTATAGGTTGTTCCATATCAGCAACTGTTTTGTGGTGTTATGCATCGCAGACCATTTCCTTATTTTCTTATAGGATGTCTTACAAATTTTTAAATTTTTGACTTCATGCTTAGTTTGGAGAGTGAAATATTATCCTGAGAATAACTGGGATTTTTTTTCTCCTCATTGTTGTTTTGGTTTTTGACTTTCTTCTTTAGGAAGCCCTGAGTGTAGCGAAATTGCAAGTTGAGATGGGGGCCCAGATTCTTGACATAAATATGGATGATGGGATGTTGGATGGCCCCACTGCAATGACCAGATTTTGTAACTTGATTTCGTCGGAACCTGATATTGCAAAGGTTGTAATTGAGTCACAATGAAGAACGTTACTGATCTGTAAAATATCATTCAGAGGATGTCAGTACCATTTCATTTAGTAACCTGTTTATGTGCTTAGGCAGATGTAGTTGTCCCCCAAGTGGAAGTGATACTGTAATAGGGAAGGTCTTTGGATGAAACAGAGGCTTTGATATTTTCTGTCTATTTTCGCATAAATATATGCCAGTCCTTTTCACTGCCTAGAAAAGCTGAATGCAGGTTTGTTTTGCAGCAATTATGAGCCATAGTGTATATAATGGCAGTGCATAATGGTATTGCTTTCCACAAAACTTAAAGTTGCTATGGATATAGGATGGCTTTTAAAGATAGTTCTGCAATGTGCATTTTCTAAAAATGAGTATCTAAATCAGAAACAACAAGATATTACAGGGGGAAGTGGAGATCTCTATATGATACGTGATGAAGCTGCCATGGAAGCTCTTGAGTTAAATTTGCTCTGAGTTTTGCTTTTAAAGCAAAGTGAATCAATGACTATCATGTGGAAACTTTTAGTAGTAAGTGCTGATTAATGTTGTGTGCATTTTTATGTCCAAATAGGCAAACAGCACATAGAACTGTAATTCATAACTTTTGTGTGTTCTCTTGGCTTACTTCTGTATTATTTACAGGTGCCATTATGCATTGACTCCTCAAAATTTTCAGTGATTGAAGCAGGTTTGAAATGTTGCCAAGGGAAATGCATTGTAAACAGCATCAGTCTAAAGGAGGGTGAGGAAGACTTTTTGGAGAAAGCAAGGAAAATTAAATTATATGGAGCAGCTGTGGTTGTTATGGCTTTTGATGAAGTGGGGCAGGTGAGTGTCACTTTAAAGAGAGCTGTTTTTCTTCTGAAGTGCAAGGCTTTCTTACTCTTTTTCAAGAGAAAGTTGTTCTGTTTCATTGACACAGTTGATTCAGAGAAGGTCTATATAACCTTAACAATAGTTTTGACCCTAATTTGTAAGCATTTCTTATGCTGCTCAAATGTTTGAGGAATCCTTGTACTCATCTAAGTGGAGTTCTCTTAGTACAAGAGTGTCTCTTGCTATTCAGACGTGCTGAACTCATCCTTCCTTCATAAAAGATATTTTTAGTTCAGAAACTGTTTCACAAGAGTGAAATTTTGTGAATTAATTTAGTTATGTTGAAACCCACATATTAAGCTTTGCATAGGATGGTGAAACATTGGGCAGTGAGATTGCTTTTTATGATCTGAGTGGAAACTCCAGGTATAGGGGTGGTGATATTTTTAATACAATATTCTTACATATAGTCCTTTCTTAATATTTGTGATGTTCAGATTCTCAGTCTTGAGTCACTGGAGCAGTAAATGATTTCTGTAGAATTTTTTTTTTTCTGGTCTATAAGTTTCATGTCAGAATTCTTTTTCTTCACTAGGCAACAGAAACAGAAACCAAGATTGCAATCTGTTCCAGAGCTTATCATCTCCTTGTGGAAAAAGTGCACTTCAATCCAAATGATATAATATTCGACCCTAATATTTTGACCATAGGAACCGGAATGGAAGAACATAACCTTTATGCCATAAATTTTATCAATGCTACTAAAACCATAAAAGTGAGTTGTAAGCTTATTTTAACTTGAAATATGTTGCTGAGATTACTTAAAACCCTAAACCCCCATAAAACAAAAAACCACTCCCCCCTTAAACAACAACAACAAAATGCTGCTGAAAAATGTTACACATTTTAGCCTAGTGAGGAAGACTACTCCTCTGAAGGCCAGACATTCCCCTATATTGCTGTATTTCCACTTCAAATAGTTATATAAATACATTTCAATCCATTTTCTGAACTGTAAATATGCTACCTTAATTACATGAGGTAATGATCACACTCATGTGCAGGCTAAAAGGATCTCTTTGAAGGTGTGCAAAAAACTGCCTTTTTTTAATAAAAGTCCCGTTTCTGTGGAAGGGATTTGTTCAGCAACCTGACTTATGTAGCCAAAATGTGTGTAATGAAGTACAGCAGTGACGAACATCACCTGCATACAGCTCAGGAAACTGCACTGTTGTGTCTCAAAAGACACCTTGAGAGATGTGGAGATGCTCTGTCAGTAGCAGTCTGGGGCTTGAACACCCCACAGGCTGCTTTGTCACCACAGGGCTCTGGGAAGTGGGGCTGCACCCTTGAGTTCAACTGCTCAGCTGCTGCCTGCTCCTGAGATATGCAAGCAGGCAGAGTGGCTGCTCCTGTTTCCAGAGGAGTAGGGACCGGAAGAGCCAAAAGTAGGTTTGTATGGAGAAAATACGGAATGCTGCAGTGGGAGGACTGATGTGTTCAGAATAGCACCTGTGACGATGGAAACCACAGTAGCTGCTGGATCTTTCCTTTACTTGTATCTTTTCCTGCAGATTTGAATTGCTGGTTATGAATTTGAATAACTAGAAGGATCTGGAACAGGGAAAAGAGAAAGGGTGCATAGCCAATGCACTGAGCTCAGGGGCCAGCTGTTCTATGAAATGAATGCTTTACTTAGATTTCCTTTCTGGAAAGCACTTTTCTAAAAATCTGTGTGCACATCCTATAGGAAACACTGCCAGGAGCCAGGATAAGTGGAGGTCTTTCCAATCTGTCTTTCTCCTTTCGAGGAATGGATGCCATTCGAGAGGCAATGCATGGGGTGTTCCTGTACCACGCGATTAAGGTATGATGTGCTTTTGGCTTCCATATGTTCGCACTTGGCAGATGTGCAGTGCTATGTCTGACAGCCTTGTCTGGGGGATTCTGCATGGTTTTTTTCAGTATGGCATGGACATGGGAATTGTGAATGCTGGGAATCTGCCTGTGTATGATGATATCCACAAGGAATTGCTACAGCTCTGTGAGAATCTAATCTGGAACAAAGATCCTGATGCGACAGAGAAACTTTTACATTACGCTCAGGTAACTTCCAGTTTTAAGCTTTGAATAGTAGTTAACTTAGCACCTGGGCCTCACCACCTCCCTGCAGGTGATAGGTAAAACTGCATGTGTCAGTATAACTGTGGGTGTAAGAATTTACTAATGATACTACAAGTTCAGTTATTAACACAACAAAATAAGTAATCTGTGATAGATCAAACCTCTCCAGTTTCATGCCATGGAAGAGCCTGCACCAGAGTTCTTCATATGCTTCAGGAGACCAAGCTGCATAGGCATTCTCCAAAGGAAAAAAAACAACCCCCCAAAAAATAAGAAGAAAAAATCCCAAACAGATGTTCCTCAAACAAAGAAAACCCTCACAAATAAAAAAAAACCAACAACAACAACAACAACAACAACAAAAAA
>VZRQ01005066.1:176634-232290 GCA_013397975.1 Machaerirhynchus nigripectus
AACCCAAAAAACCCCAACAAACCAAAAAACCCCAACCAAAAACTGGAAAAGGCCAGCCCACAACCGAGCCAATCTTGGTGCTGGAATTTAATTGACAAGTGTGCTGTGGGAGACAAAGAGGACCTCTCGCTCTGGTGGTAGTGGTTTGCTTGGAGTATATGTAAAAGGTGAAGAAGTTGCTTGTGATTTGTGGCTGTGCCATAGACTTCCAGGTCATGCAGCATGTCAAGGGTGAGGATCAGCTGTTTAGTGTTTTTGCGATGATGTAATGATGGTGGTATAAAGGACAAAGATTGCACATTGTCCATAAGACAGCTGGGGAAATACTGTTCTAAATGTAAGATACAGCAAAAATCTCTCTGGGTTAGGTGGCTGTTAGATTCAAGTGCACAAGAAGATTTGCATGCCTGTTTTGTAGCTCCTGGAGGTAGTATTTCTGTGCAGAGCTTCATTTGGTTTGTATTTTGCCCTGTGGTGGTGCATGGTTTGGGTAACAGTGGCAACATGTTGAAAACTAGTACAGGAAGACTCTCTTTATCCCTTGTGCTTAGGCTGTTGTAGGTGGTGCTCTTGGTGTCCAAGTAATTTAACTGGGAGTGATCTTGTCTGTTTAAGCAAGTTGCACCATTGGGGTATTCAAGGTTGCATGAAGAGGAAGAAAAATAAAGGGAGGAATTTAAATGGAGCATTAAAACTAGAAAAGAAAGTGGGTGATGAGTCCTAGATCTCTAAGTTTGGGAAGCCATTGTTGGAATCTCTGCTTTTATTTGTGATAGTAGTTTTATTGTGGGAGTGAAATAGTCTAGTGGCCAAAAGGGGAACTTAATCCTTGCAGATTTAGGGAATCAGTCTTCATCTGAAGTTTGAGATTAAAGACCGTTTTCCACGAAGTACATAGCTGCAGACATTCTCAAACTGAAACGGTACCATTTGGAGCAAAGGGAGTTGTGCTTCAAAGGCAGTTTTTTCTTCATCCTCAGCATGCAATATAGCCATCCTGATTGTAAAGATCTCATGTAGTGTTTGACACTGTTGTTCCTGCATGTCCATCCTGCAGTGTCATGGGTTATTTTTAGGCTGGAGTGGTTCCCTTGTTAAACTGTCTGGCTAGATGTTGAGGAGCACTTGGTATAATTTCAGTGAATCACAAAGTGATTCCTGAGGTGGAAAGGGACCTCTGGAGATCATCTGCTACAAGGCCCCTGCTTTGAGCAGGGGCCTGCCAAGACCAGGTTGCTCAGGGATATGTCCAGTCAGGTTTTTAATATAACTAAGAATTAATATGACTTTACATTGTCTCTAGGCAACATTTTATTCCTTCTTTCATTCCTATTTACAAACTAGACATATGAGGGAAATAAGATTAGGCAACAAGAAGCTGTGAAGTTAGCTAGCATTTGTATAAACATGAATGAAAGCTTGTTCTGTTTTCTGTTCCCATGAGTGAGGTCTTGTTTCCATGGCTTTATCTTTAAAAACTTGCTGATGAGCACTCAAAAGTATAGGAAGTTCATAAGGCCTGAAAGATGTGAGATTGTATGTCTAATAACTGAGTGAGGAGAAGAAATTACTTGCCTGAAGTGTGACGGCTGAATTAATGGATAAGGTGCTCTTCCACAAGCCTTCCTGGGGTGGGTGCTTGTGAACTTTCTTGCACTGTGAAGCCCTTTTGGCCTCTGTTCGTAGCCAAGGGAGTACGAGTGTGAGACAAAGAGGCTATGTGGTAGTTTGGGACAGTCTATGTGTGTGACAAACAGTAGTTTTGTAGGCTGACTGATTGAAAACATGTCTCTGATATGGAATAACATAACCTATTCCAACAGAAACTGAATTAGTGCCAAATTAATTAGAATTTAAAAATTAAATGTAGTGTGTGGGCCAGGAATCAATTTAAATACGTTCCCAGAACTAAAACCCTTAGGATTAGTCATGTCATCATTTTTATGAGTATAAAAACTGTCAAAATGCTCTCTTTTTTTTTTTTAATTTTTTTGTTTACATTTTCATTGAGGTGTATACCTACTGGGATGTGGACTCCCTGAGTGCCTGTATTACATCACAGGTGTTTGCAACATGATTTGCATGTATATAAACCTCTTGAAGAGTCTAAAATTATTTTATGAGTCAGTACTTGGAAGTATCCTTGTTTTTCTGAAAGTGAAGTCCATAATTCTTATGTTTGCAAACTCCTCTGGATGTCTTGTATTTTCAGAATCATGCCCAAGGAGGAAGAAAAGTTGTGCAGACTGATGAGTGGCGTAAAGGCTCTGTGGAGGAGAGGCTGGAATATGCTCTCATAAAGGTGAATGTGTGCAGAAAACTGTCCTACCCATCAGAGCTCAGAGACATGATCTCAGCTCAGACTTTAAGGGATCTATTTGGCTTTAAAAGTTCTTCAGCTGCCATTTTTTCACAAGCTATTAATTAATAATGAATAGTAAATGCAACTGATCTACTCAATAACAGAGAAAACTGTAGAGGTGTGTCTTTAAACTTCAGAAGTTGAAGTCTTTGACTCTTAATACTTTATTCCACTAGTGTTGGTGGAAACATACTGCTTTTACTTTGGAACATACTCTTTTTACTTCTAGGGCTTTTTTGTGGTCCTTTAGTAGTACTGTATTGAGTGGCACTTGGACTGTGGAAGCAACTTTTTTGAGTGTTGGGTTTTTCTTATGACATAGTTAAGAGAAACAAACAAATCTGTTAATTCTGGGGACATTCTGTGAATAACTTTATCTGCCTAAGAACTGTGATGTTTTGATTCCTAAGAACGCCTATTTTCTATACTCATTTGAGGTATTTTTAAAGACTATCAGTATCTACAGTCTCTATTTGTACTTTAAATGTGGGGTTTTTCTGGGGAGAAAGCAACTAAATAGAAGTTGTATTTCTAGCAAGATAAAAGCTTCTCATTTTTTTTCTCAGGGCATAGAGAAGTATGTCATTGCAGATACAGAAGAAGCAAGATTAAATCAGGAAAAATATCCTAGACCTCTAAATGTAATTGAAGGGCCTTTGATGAATGGCATGAAAATTGTTGGTGATCTTTTTGGTGCTGGAAAGATGTTTTTGCCTCAGGTAATAAGAAAATAATGTCATATATTTTGCTACTTCACAAAAACTAGCATTGTAAAATGTAGCCAAAACATTCTATACTGGCTGTGTTTTCAGATACAGCACAGGAATTGTAAAAATTCAGGTACTGCTGAGAAGCAGCCATTTTCTTATTTTACTTTGGAACTTGACTTTCTTTGTGCATGATTATGTTTGTTTCTGTTCTTCCTGAGTTTTTTTGCTTTATTTGAAATGCTGTTTTAAGTCTTAGCCCAAAAAATGAAATGTGCAAGAGAGAAAAAAGGCCCAAATAAAATTTGCTGTGTTTTGCACCTTCCAAGTCTATCTGTAGCTTTTGGTTCTGTTGTGAGTGGTCCGGAGGCTGCACTGTGGAAGAAAGTGTCGTGTGTAGAGCCTTAGCCCAATAAGGCCAGCAGCCTTCTGCCACAGAATGATCTCAAAACTGGCACCTGGGGCTGCAAATGAAGTTTTGTTTATTGCCTGATTGAGAAAGCTAAAAGAAAACTGAGGTTTTCCTATACCTTGTTTTTATTGTTTATTCTGCCCCCACCTTTATCTGCGCAGGTGATAAAGTCTGCTCGAGTTATGAAGAAAGCGGTTGGCCACCTTATTCCCTATATGGAAAAAGAAAGAGAGGAAAGGAGAGCCAAGCAAGGCAGCACAGAAGAAGAGGCAAGATACAGTCCTTTGTGCTGTAATTCTTTCGTAGAATGCTATGACAAATATAGGAATTATTTGTTGCAATTTACATTTATGCTGCAGAGTTGATGCAGTCATATGGAAACTGACAATCTCAGCATAATGTGAAGTAGGTTTGAAATTCATAAAGTGCAGATTTTGTGGAACACTGGTGTGTGCCTAAGCTGTTGTCACAAAGGTTCCTGAATGATGCCAATAAGCCTTTGTTGGCCCTTTATACCAATGTTACTAATTCCTTGTATTTTTACAGGCATTTAAATCTAGTGTTATTTATTCCTGGTATTTCTAACTTTATGGCAGATTTTGCCACTTGCTTCTAATTCTTCTGCCCTTGGTGAACTCTGTAATTCTTTCTCATTTTCAAAGACTGTCACCATGTTTCTCCTTATTTAGCTCTTCCCTTCTCCACAGACCTGATCATTCTTCCAGCTAAACAAACCAATTTCTTCCTTCCTTTTTCTTCATAGATTGTGACTTTTTAAGATCTCTTGTTATGATAGAATAGTATGTTCATTGCATATGTAGCCATGACCAGCTTGCAGGGGAGAAGAGAATAGGGTCTGAATATAGTTGTTCTCTTATACGTGTATTTTCCCTCCAGTTTCTGAAAACTACTTTTTATCTAATATATAAAATTTATATATATTTTAAAATAATCAATGATATTCATATCTTTGTGGGCCTCTCATTTACAACATTTTCTGAATCACAGCCAACAGTTGGTAATGCCTGGGGATAGTTTCATCAGCTACCTGTGAATATACTTGAAATAATTGCTTCCAAATTTGGTAAATGGTCTATGTAATAGCAGCATTAGAAAATGAAGATATAGGATGTTCCTTATTTCTCCAAACTTGACAAGATTCTATTCAGTAGAAAAGACAATTCAGATGAATTGGATAGAATCCCATTTTAAATATTCTTGTCTGCTGTTGCCTACTACATTTATAATGTGATAGGTGCTTGCAATTTTGGTTGTTAAATATTTTTCATCTTCTGTTGTCTTTGACTATCAAATTTAGGTTTGATGGGTCTTTACATTTTAGTCCTATGGAATCTTACTTTGTCTTCATGAGTTTTCAGAGACAATAGCTATGATCAGAATTTGTTATTTAACACACACAGAAAAGAAAGAATAGCAGAATTTCTCTGAACTGTGATAATTGTGTATTTTCTTTGGCTTCCCTTTTGTGGGTTTTCTAATGGTTCCTAATTCTTTCCTTGAAATCTTCTTACAGTGTATCTTTGTATTTGTTGTGCATCTGTTGTGTGATTGTCCAACATAAATGTAACAAATACAGCAAATAATTTGGAAAGAAAAATGGCCTGCTAATTAAACCTGATTGATCTTAATGAAAGAAGGAGAATGCCTTGTCTCTTGTCCTGTGCTCTTTCTGGATGTGAAGGTGTCTTCTCTCCTGTATCTCAAGTGAATCTGTTCTCTGGCTGTCACAAATCACCTTTCTCTTCATCATCTCTCTCCAGTTTGTGCTGTTCTCTTTTAAATCAGATGACAGTGCTGGTATTTGGCACCCTCTGTTTTGTTCTGATGCTGTTTGAAGTCGTTTAAAATCACTACCCCATTGATTCCATGGGCAGTGGATTAGGATCTTCTGTGAACCCTCTGGCACTTAATTCTCTGGCTAAAAAGAAGTGAAGTGGAATTTGAGAGGTTCTAAAAAAGTTAACAAACATTCTGAGGGAGTGAGTAAGATGTTCTGTGTGGCTGAGGAGAGCAGGAGGGAAAAGGCAGGGCTTCTGTCATTCTGCTTTCTGTACCTTCTGCTAGGCAAGGGGATGTAATGCCTTCCTCTTATTAAGACATATCACTGTATAGAGAATCAATGAAATAGAATGGCTGCATCTATTCCCAAAGTACGTTTACTTGAAAGAAAACAATTTGCAGACTCTGGTAACTGATCTGTCTGATGTTACCCAGGCCACTGTACCCTCCAGGACAGTTTTAGTCACAGACTGCCAGGAAATGCAAAGCATTGATCGTTACATTTGAGGATAAATAGCTGTGGCTGTGGATCTGTATCAAGATGAAAAAAAAAAAAAAGAAGGCCTTTGGATGTGTGCCCAGAACTTGAGGACCTCCTTGCTTAAGACAATTGAAATAAGTGTGCCTTAAAGAGAGTTTATTTAGTGGTATGTGCTGGGGCCCATATTGTTTGCTACCCCGCACAGATTTTTCTTCTTATGTGCAAAAGCAAATTTTTTTTGGTATCAATCACTCCTTAAATCATCAGTAATTATTAGGTATGAGTAGGTATGATACCAAATGTGGAGCAGCATGTTTTGTTCTTCTCCTACTCCTTGATTAATCTCTTTTCTCTTGCATTCCAGCAGCATATTTTCAGCTGCAAATTTTTCTGTTGGTGTACTGAAATGGCTGACTTACAGACCTCCATTTTGCTTCCTCTGTTTTCTGGCCTTCTGTAAAACAGAAGCACTGGGGAGAATACTAGATTTTAGCAAACAGCAACATTGCTGGGGATCCAGGGATTTTATTCAACAAATGTGTTAGAACCACAGGAAGTACTAATATCACTCTTGGTAATATATAAAGATTTTTTTAACCCATAATATTGCAACTACAGAAGCAATGTAGGTTCATGAAGTGGACCTACTCTGTATGTCGAGAAATATAACATGCTTCATAGAAGGATTCAGTCATCCGGTTCTGCCATTTGTGAAGGAGATGAGATACTGTCTGGAAAACTATTTTTTGTAGTTTTGTGTAGAATATGCTCAAGTTTCCACTTTATTTAAATTCTGTGCAATTTATGTAGTTGCTTACTGGCATCTGATGCTGCAGCAACTCAGACGTACTACTGTTATAGCCTGGAGCTGTTCCAAATGATAGCAGTGAATTTACAACTAAAAAGGTATTGCCAAGTCCTGTGTCCTGGTGGATAACTACTGTGGGAAGTTCCACTGTTGTGCTGCTGGCAGCACCCTTTGTCAAGCTGAATGCTGTCTACCCTAGGACCTGCTTGTGGCAGAATAGCTTCCTTTCTTCAAGGAGATCCTTCTTCAGCCTGTTTGGTCAGCTTGGGTAGTCTGAAGTTGTGTGATCACTGCACTGAAAACTCCTGTGTTATTTGTTTTGCATAAAAATGAGCCTCTTCTGCTTTTGTTAATTCCTCTAATTTTCCTTCTAAGTTTGCTGATTTCCCGTTCTTCTCAGCATTGCATCAAAAGATTGATGTTGATGCACAGACATGTAATTATAAGTATTCATACCCTTTTGTTGTAAATATTTCTCTTCATTGGTGAGGTGTATATTTGGAGCAGAAGTACCTTAGGAGTTCAGTTATTTCGCTGCAAAAAATGCTATCCAGATCTGAAATTGTTTCATCTGCTGTTTTTTTTTTTTTCCAAACATAGATTTTTGAATAACATCCATGCATTTTTTAAAAAATAATTCATGTCTAAGTTTCTATTACCTGGATCTTTTAAGGTAGTTTTTAATATTTAGTGTATTATCTGTACTACTCTTTGCAGTTACTTGTACTATAGTAGAAGTCTGGGTCATGATTAGGAATGCACTGTTGAAGAATGTGTTCAAACATACCTTCAAAGGCTTATGAGTAATTTAACTCTTGTTATTTCTTTAACTTCCAGGATCCTTACCAGGGCACAATAGTACTGGCAACTGTGAAGGGAGATGTACATGATATCGGCAAGAACATTGTGGGAGTTGTTCTGGGCTGCAACAACTTCAGGTGAAGAGACTGACATTAGGTAGCTGGGAGCACAGCTGTAGAAGGGTTGGTAATTAATACCTCTCTGTAGCTGCAGCTGTGGTGATAACAGAGGTGGGCATTTCTTGGGAATTGTCCTCTGTTCCCCAGGTTGTGATTGGGAACACAGATCACGGCAGCTATTACTTAGTGGGGAGGCAAGAGGGAGTATTACCTCCTCCTTTAATACTGTTTTTTCTAATAAATTGGCATCTGACGTGAATCTGCAGTTTAACATCAACTGGAACATAGATGAGAACATCAGTTTTTGTATTTGTTTTATATCAGTTAACTATATGAAGTGTGATGTTTTAAACATATAATGTCTGAAGAAATCAGGTATGACAATTGCAGTAGGCTATACTATGTGTGGGTTGTGTTGGGAAAAAATGAAGTCTTGTAAGATTCAAATGAATCTTGTGTGTTTTTCACGTTTGTTAACTATGAGGTTTGGAAAACTTGCTGAGGTATGCTTTGTTAAATAAGAGATGAGATTCTCATTCTGTTTGTGAACTTCTAAAGTCAGAACTTCGAGAAAAGTCAGATCTTTCATGGCCTGTGTACGTGCAGAAGGGTTGGCAACAGTGTTGGAATGCGTGGTCATGTTTCCATCAGTGCTCTTTTCAAGGGTCTGTCACACATTGTGCAAAGCTGAATTGGTTTTGGAGCTCTGTCTTACTGTTCATTCCTTTAGTTTAGTTTTGACTTTGGGTTGTCATTTGCTCCTAAAAGAGCCAAAATTATCCCTTTATTTTAAAACACAAAGTGTTGAAGTCAGTAGCAGTGCTGTGTGTATGGAATATATTCCATTTAATCTCCTCTTGAAATTCTGTTGATTGGATTCATGCTTTCTTGAGCTTTATTTAGACTTACAGAAAGGAAGCCATAGTGTTCTCTGTCACCATGAGTGAGGCTGAATGAAGTCAGCAGGCTGGGGTGGTTTACTTGAAATAATAAAACCCTTGGCAGTGGCTAGGGTTAATAGGAATAAAATGTTAACGAGGGAAGTTCAGTGTGCCATTTCATAAAATGTATGCTTTAATAAGACAAACAAGCTTGATATGAATCATCTTATATTCCTAATCTAAGATAGGATGTCCCCAAAATATTTTTGTGTAATCCGGATAACTTCAGAAATACTACTGCTGTTGGTAGCCTGGCAGGTGGCTGAGCACCACACAGCCATTCACTCACTTCCACCCAGCCAACCTGAGCGGGGTGAGGAAAGGAAGAAAGAAAGCAAGAAAAATTGTGGGTGGAGAAAAGTGTTTAGTAACTGAAGGAGAAGCGGAAGAAGAGGGAAAGAAAGAAAAAACAAATGATGCAAAGGCAATCCCCTTGCCACCTCCCATGGACAGACTGGTGCCTAGCCTGCTCCTGAGCAAAATATGGCTGACCCCTGCCAAGCCCCTTACTCTGCCTTTT
Organism: Machaerirhynchus nigripectus; assembly: GCA_013397975.1. Classification (NCBI taxonomy): domain Eukaryota; kingdom Metazoa; phylum Chordata; class Aves; order Passeriformes; family Dicruridae; genus Machaerirhynchus; species Machaerirhynchus nigripectus. The sequence goes on from VZRQ01005066.1 coordinate 185,586, forward strand.
TATTGCTGAGCTTGACTTCATGTGCCATGGAATATTTCTTTGGTTAGTTTGGGTCATCTGCCTAGTTATATCTACTCACAGTCTATTCCTTGGGGGGCTAGAGTAAGAAACAGAAAAGACCTTGATGCTGTGAAAGCACTGCTCATCAGTAGTTAAACTTTAGCAGTATTGTTTTGGCCACAGATCTAAACCACAGCACCATACTGGCTACTGTGAAGAAAATAAACTCATCTCAGCCAGACTTAGTACAACCCAAAAATTTATTTAAAAATAATAGCCCCTCTTGCACTTGACTTTTCATTACTATTACGCTGTCTGGAGCTCTTACTGAAAATTCTACCAGACCCATTTTTTTCCTATATAAAAATTCCCAAAAGCGGTCTTAAGAAAAACAAATGAAAATCTCAATCTTAACCTCATTTTTTAGGTCAGTTATTTGCAGCAAGAGGAATGTATTTGCCCTGTAGCAGAAATTTGATTTGTTATTTAAAGGATCTTATGTCATCTTCTTTCTTTCCACAGAGTTATTGATTTAGGAGTCATGACTCCATGTGATAAGATACTAAGAGCTGCTGTTGAGAACAGAGCAGGTATAGAGAGATTTCATCAGTACTTCTGAATTGTTTGATTTTTAAATTACACTTACATTTTTTATTGCTGCTTATTGCATTCCTATGCTGTCTATGATCGGATTATCTTCAGAGAAATAATAACTTCTGCTTTAACCATATTAAGTTTTTAGCATTTGGCACTTCTGTGAAACTTAGCCCGAGGAACTGAAACCCTGTATCAAAAGGACAACTCCAGGAGAGATGTAGTATTTGTTTTACAGATGGATAAATGGAGCCTTGAAAAGATCTAAGTAACTTCTTGTTGGGTTTTAAATCAGTAAAAGAACTTGGCATTCGGCCTGCCAGATCAGTGAGTGTGAAATCAAGAATGAATTGTTCTAATAAATAATGAACTTTCTGAAACAAATTACAGTTGCTTTGGAACAGTCTGCTGCATCTTGGAAAAGATGAATTGTGTGGAACATCGGTGGTGAAAGCATTTGCTGTTTCTAAGAGCAGAACTTATAATTATTTTGTCTTATTTCCCTCCTCAGTGCTGAACTTCTGAGATTTGGAGCTTGCTAATCAAAAGTACTGTTTATTTATTACTGAAACTAGAGCAGTAGATGTTCAGCAACTGTGAAGACCTAGAAATATCTTAAACTGGGGTTTTGGAATCATTGTCATTCTTGGAAAGCTTTCACTTTCTAATTGGGTCAAATCTTCCTTCTAGGCTAGTGACTACCCTGCTTTTTATCTCATTATTTTCTGTCTGATGCATGAAGCTATCTGATGTATGAAATAAACTTTTCTGTACTAATTTCTGTGTCTTTCTAGAGTGGATTGGCTAAAAGTTTTGTGCATGTGTGTTTGTAAATTTGCAATAGATATAATTGGCCTGTCTGGTCTCATCACCCCATCTCTGGATGAGATGATTTTTGTCGCCAAGGAAATGGAGAGATTGGCAATAAAGATTCCTTTGCTCATTGGAGGAGCAACTACTTCTAAGTAAGATATCTCAGTTGGGAAGATGGGCAACTTATATGCAAAGAGTTAACTAGTGAAAAAGAAAATTTATAGCCATTTCTTTCCCCCTTTTTCCCATTTTTCTGCAACACATACTGATACGTATTTACCCTAAGATTGACTGTTATTTCTTGTTTCAGACGTCCTAGACTATAGAGGTAAAATGTAGTTAGTACATAACAAATAATGGACATCTTAAACATTTAATTTTTGCAAGTGTATATTATATGTGGAAATACTGTGTTTTCTCTAAAAGTTCACACACATATGCATATGAATATAGTTCTGTTCTTCTAAGGGGTTGAACGATCTATTTTCATTCACCAAAGCATTCTAAAAATGCAGGATTTTTGAGACTAGAAATGGCCACGTTGACATCAGGGAGCTATCATCTTTAAGGAACTTACTGTATTTTCCTGGATCATTGTTCAATGCGGTGATGATTGCCTTGAGCCTCCAGTGCTGCTCAAGTAGGCTGGTAGTGGATAAAGCCCCACTGCTTGCCTTGAAGTACTTATCATTTTGATTTTGATAGACTAAGCTGTTGAGATCTTGTCCTCTCAGATCTGTTCAAATGAAATAATACACTTGCTGTGATTTCCTGAAGACCATGTTGACAGCTCACTGACACGTGGTATTAGCATTACCACAGATGTGTTCTGGGCATGTGTAACAGCCGTGGGTCATGCTTTGCTGGCTGGTTTGTGTACAAAATACTTGAGGAGCTGACAGCCCAGAGGACTGCAGAGGTCATTTTTTGTGTAAGTAGAAGCTGTGAGCAGTGTTGCTTTCTTTATCAGAGCAACACATAATTGTATTCTGTATTTTGGCTTTAGCAAATCACCTCATAATTTGACAGACAGTGGAAAGTAGGATCACTACCTGTTTTTATTGTTCCTGTATGTATAATGCAAGGTTCACTGTATCACTTTTCTTCTTTTCCATATGAGCCTCTTCCTATTGCTTTGATACAGAGAACAAACATGGTGGGGTTTTTCTTATTAAAAAAAAAAAAAAAAGTGGGGAGTGGAAGGAAGGCTTTATTCTAAGCGGAGGTCTTAGGAAAGCCTTCAGATCTCCTCAGTGTTTTCACCCAGGGCATTGTGGCCTAGTAATTGATGTCAAATAACCAGCATCAAGCAATTTTGCAGAATTTATTCACAGACAGGAATGTAGCTAACAGGAAAGCAGCACTAGTTTTATCTGTGAATATGGAAATTACTGAAGACTATATGTATGCTGTCGAGTACACAAATTGTTATTTTATTCATGTGAACTGTATATAAATACATACTTAACATGCCCAGATAAAACACAGTGTCTATAAAATGTATGTCCAGTAAAGGTACTCTTTATGGAAGATTGTATTCTTAATGTATATTTAATATTACTTTCCCAGTCTTAAATTTAACCTCCCATGTGTATTCTTAAAGGTTGTGTATATGTCAGAGGTTGCTAATGAAGAACCATCTGCCTTTTTTTTCACTGTAATAAATAGCCATTGTTATTTGGAATAAGGAGACCATGAGTACTTGGAGGAGTGTATAGTGAGGTTAGTTAGAGAGAGGCTGGATTTAGTCTCCAAAATCCACAGAATAGAGTTTCTTCATAATTTACAGTAATGATGATTGTTGCATTCTTACTATGCTACTTTGGTAAATTCAGGCACTGAGAAGTAATGGTGAGATTCTTATTGTCATAAAATTTACTTTAAAAAATACAAAAATTCATATGTAGTGGTTGATACAGTGCCATTTTAGGACCATGCCTTCTTTTGTTTCTATTGTCTGTTCCTATGAAAATAGAAAAGATACCTTTTTGTAAAAAATACAACTGCCAAGATCAAAAGTGTGTCTCCTAGAAGCAAATTCAGGAGATGCTGGACAGTTGTTTACACAGCTGTGTTGCACAGTCATGAGTGAACCTCCATGTCCAAGTGCTTTAAATATTTGACAGAACCTGAAGAAAAAGGTGATCTTACATTTGTTATGGAAGATTGCTTCCTGGGCTCTGATTAAAGTTTAATTTTAGAAATGTTGTTTGACCTTAGCGTAGAAGAAAGCAAACTCTAAAGGCCTATAAGATCTTTGTTCCTACACTTGCTTGCAGAGTTTTGGTAGGACTCTGAGCAGAGCTCATTCTTGCATCACTAGGTATGGTTAGCAGTGTTGCTTTCTTTATCAGAGCAGCACACATTGTAGCAGATGTATTAGAGTCCATATTTTGTGACTTCAGCAACTAGTCTCATTATTTAACAGACTGTGAAGAGAAGGGTCTGTCCCAATTGCACCTGTAGTTACAATGTAAAGGTCACTGCATCTTCAAGGTGCAAGTTTGTAATATTTATTGATCACTGGCAGAATTCCTTCTTCAGCTGTATAGAGGACTTTTGCCTCTGATTTTGAGAAATGGAATAATCATCATTGAATTAGGTTAATGCTAATCCACAGACCCAAAAATTAGCATGTGGGAGGGAAAAATGTAAGATGAGCAAAAAGGATTAGTTCTTGGTAGGCTTAGTTTGGAATATTCTTACTGAAAATTTTCTAAGACTCGAAACTAATGTGTTGCTGATTTTCATTCAGCTGGTAAGACATTGAGGGAATGTGAGTTGGCACATTATTTATGAAGTGTTCCGATTCTCTTTGAAGAAAAGTGTTTATATACCTGTTATTGAAATCTGTGTTTAATGATTCATGCATAGCAGATGGATGAATGAATTTCTTCTTTTGAAGTTCTGGTCTATGCATTAAGTCAGGATTTATTTCACTGGGGATTTTGTCTGCTTTTTTTGTTGGTGGGTTTCTTGGGGTTTTTTTTGTTTTGTTGTTTTCTTGCCTTAGTTGTGAAATGCTCACTCTTTCTCTTTTTCATTGAAGAACACACACAGCTGTTAAAATTGCCCCACGATATAGCGCACCTGTAGTTCATGTCCTGGATGCATCCAAGAGTGTTGTGGTTGTAAGTTCTAAATTATAGTTTCTTGTCCATGCAAAGATACATGCCCTGTTTTTCTGTTGTGCCTTGGTCCTTTCCTCTAAGGCTTAGCAGAAGCCTTGTTGTGGCAGAAAACTAAAAGGGCACATCAGGGACAAGTTTCTAAATTACACTTGCTTCAGCTGTTTTGTGCTGCCACGTGGTTCTCATCTGGCTTGTGACAGTTATTGTCACTGGGTACTTTTATTTAAATGCCCATTACTCTAGTGACAGTGACATTCACTGAGTCCTTGACTGTAGTTTTGTAGTGAAGACTGATGGAGTTATATGTGGACTGCTATTCTGGCTAATTTGGATGTATTTCTGAAGTTAGTTAGATAGCAACATTAGTACTGAGAAACGTGTGGCTGGAGTTTTTTGGGATGGATTCTTTTTCAGAGAAGTGGGTGGCCTTAGCTGGCAAATGCCTGGTGGTAAAGAGTAGGTCAAGCTCTGTGTTGCTTCTGTGACTATTCAGTCTCTGAACTTTTGGAATATTCTCCTCTCAGGTCTTTCCAGAGCCAGACTTGGCTCTGCTAATGTTACCTGTGTAGTAGGGCAGAGATCTCAGTAATAATTGTAATCTAAATGTGGATAGTTTGAGTAGTTTGAATGTAGGTTACAGATTACTGGTAAGCCTTTAGTTTAGTGTTGCCAAGAGACTCCAAAAGACAGGTTGCCTAGTCTGAAATTCACACTTTGTCCTTACCGCAGTGTGTTACACTATGTACTTAGTGCTTTCTCCTTCCTGTTCTTTTCAGTGCTCCCAGCTCTTAGACGATAGTATAAAAGATGATTTCTTTGAAGAAATATTAGAGGAATATGAAGAAATTAGACAAGAACACTATGAGTCTCTCAAGGTACAAATGTAATTGATTATCTTCTTGTTTGAAGTGGTTGGCACTTGCCTTGTTACTCTGTTCAGCTCCTCTTGAAGACCTTCAGGTATATTTGTTTTGATTTAAACTTGCAGTAAAATGGATTGAAAACTTCCAGAAGTGCTTATGAAATCAAATTTTCTAGCCTATTAGACCATCTTCACGAATCTTAACACATGATTGTCCTCAGTGGCTAATCAGTGGTATCTAGGACCTCCATGGAGCTGGCAGTCGTGTCATCTTAATCAACCTACAGGAGACCAGTGCTCTCCTGGAGCAGTAACTGGATTTGCAGAGCTTCCACTGGGGTAATGAAAAGGCTGCTGGTTGCTTTTGCTGGTGCTGAGCCATACTCTATTGAGAATTTTAAACCACCGTGCTTTCCTAATGTCTTGGTCTTGTTTAGGCAAAAGGTCAGAGCAGTAGGAGGGTATCTTTCTGTACCTGTATTTTGAAGTAATGAAGGAACTTCTGATGTAGTTCAGAGGAACCAGAAATCTTGTAGGCCAGTTTTATTTGAATTATACAGGCAAAAATAATGATCTGCTTGTGATGTAATATTACTTTACACTTGGGAGCTGGGAGTTGTTGAGATTGAAATTATCTGTTGTCAGATTTGTCCTGAAGAGTATTTTGAGTAAAACTCTACTGTGAAGTCCACAGTTACAGTTTGTGTCTGAAAGATGGTGTCCTGAAATTAACCTTTATGTCTATATAGGAAAGAAGATACTTGTCTCTACAGCAAGCTAGAAGAAAAGGTTTTCATAATAACTGGTTATCAGGCCATATACCAGGTCAGCTATATGTTGTTGTTTGTGGTTGCTGTGCCTTTATTTTATTTCGTGTATTTATTTTAGGTATATTTTTAATTAAATGATGCTTTTAACTTCAGAATATAGCAGTGTAACAGCTTAAGTAAATTTGTATCCGTCTCAACAGAGATTTTTTTTCAGTAATTTTAACATTCGCTTTCTGCTTTTTTATAGCTCATATAAAAAATTAATATTTAATAAAAATAACTGAAAAAAAGTCCCAAAACAGTGTGTTACCCATAACAACATATAATCAAAGCAAACTCTAATGACAGCTTTTGCAAATGTCTGCCTGGCTCATTACATTGCACACCTTACTGTGCCATATTTGGGAAACACACGCTATGACATGGCATTTTTATCAAATTCCTCCTTACACTTTTTCCTACCATTCTGCCATCAGTTTTTGTACTGGTTTGTTTTGGGCTTTTTTTCTTTTAAATTAGACTAGTGGTATAAACAGCGTTTGAGAAGAAGTTGCATCCTGCAGTGACATTAACACTGCTTTCTGTTTTTTCATCTACAAGACTCAACAAGATGCTGATTTTCAATAGCTTATCTTAATGTGTTACAAAGTATTGAACAGACAAAACAAGTGCAAAACTTGTGGCTTTACACAGATAGATTCGTCTTGCTTTCTCACTTGTGTGTGTGCATCTAAACCTGTGTTGGCTGCAAAAGTTCTTAGAAATTGCATATAAATTTACAGAAATATTCTGCAGTGTCGTGGTACATAACATGTCTTTGTATAGAAGGGAACTTTTTAAATATGAAAGGTATATGCCCATGAAGTACGTTAAGTATTGATAAGTTGTGTAGGTTTTTTTGGTGTTGTGTCTTGGCCAATATTCTGGCCAATCAAATTATTCCAAAGTCCAGCAGCTAAAAACAATTGATTTACATGGAAGAAAAAAAGGCCTTAAATGTTCTATTTTTATAGAAACTTTATATGCCTTTTATGCTTTTTTTGTTACATTGTAACTGTGGAGTATGGTATGACTTGGGAACAATATGACAATGAGAATTCTAACACAGTTTTGGAAGAGGTCGTTTGCAGGGGTGGAGGCTGCTGAACATCAGTTATGCTGCAAATGTTAAAGCAATTTTAATTTATTTCCATCATGTTGGATTCTACTTCTGATTCCTACAGTTAAACCAAAATTCATTGGCACAAAAGTCTTTGAAGATTATGACCTGAAGAGGCTGGTAGAGTACATTGACTGGAAGCCCTTCTTTGATGTCTGGCAACTTAGGGGAAAGTATCCCAACCGGAGTTTCCCTAAGATCTTTAGTGATAAAACTGTAGGTGGGTATTGAAATTTCATTTACTTCATATAACTAATCTTAACAGGCCCAGTGTGCTGCAGTAAGATTCCAAATGTTTTGAAATACATAGGAATAGTACAAATACATGCAAAGAATGTCACTGAAATAATTTGTTCAAAGCAATGCTTAGTGAACCAACTGTTGCCATGCGAGGCTGAAAAATAAGTGCAGAAAAATGCTCAGTCATCTTATTTAGCATTCACCTCCCAAAGCACGGGGAGGTATTTTATTGACAGAAAATGGCACCAGAGCACGTAATGTATCTGTGTTCCTGTTGTTGGTGAAGATGGCAGAGCTCAGTCTCCTTTTGAAGCTATTCAGTAGTTTTTGAAATATGTGATGAAAATGCAAGGATGACACTGAAAGCAGTGTTCTGGGTCTGCTGTACTGTGGTAATGTAGGTGCACACACTGGGTCTCTGGCTTATTTTATTCTGTGTTCTCTGCCTCTGCTAGAATGGTGGTAGCTGAAACATTCTGTGCCTTGTTTGGGCTTTTTTTCCCTTAGATATATGTTGTTACAGCCCTATGATCACACTGCTATCTTCCTATTTGCTGTAGCTGACAGATCATTGCAGTCATTGGACAATTACATGGAAAATCAATCAATCTTCAAACAATTCTTAAACCTATTTAGCCAGTTATGAAAACATTATTTTTCTAAGGCAGTTTCTTTTTTTCTTTTGTTTTAATAGGTGAAGAAGCAAAGAGAGTTTATAATGATGCTCAAGATCTACTGAAAACATTGATTAATGAAAAGAAATTACAAGCCAGAGGTGTGGTTGGGTTCTGGCCAGCTCGAAGTGTTCAAGATGATATCCACTTGTATGCTGCAGAAGAGGCAGTGGGATCTTCAGAACCAATAGCAATCTTTTATGGATTGAGGCAACAGGTACAGTGACAGCACATTTCTTAAGTGACTTTTTTTCCCCCTGAATTGCAGGAATGTAATAGAAGTGCCCTATTAAAATCTGTAGAAAATGGTTGTTGTAATCTTTCTGCAGCCGTTGTCTTGTCATTTCTTTCAGTAATAACAAGATCCTGTTAGTGATGAGCCAGGTCTCTGAATTGCAGTATTTGTAGTATTTTGCATTATAATAATTGTACAAAATGCTTTGTAGGTTTGACATCTTCAGATATGATGTGCATTTTGTCTCAATTTTAAGATGTCCTAAAGCAATTCACTGTATAAATTAATCACACAAATCTTGTGTTGCTAAATTAGAACCCAATGAACCTTAGTTCTCTAATATCCCTAGATTCTACTGCAGATGAAAAATTCTGCTTGAATGTGTTAATGCTTAAACCCAGTTAGAATTTAAAAACCCTGAAAAATAAAGCTCAATGGAGATAAGTGTTTTTGATAGTCTTAATTTTTTTGTAAAATTCACTATATGAAGGGACCATTTAGAATTAGTTGGCAGCTAATTTTGATGGAGAGAATCATGCTTACATAGATTTGCATTTAGTTTGGTAGATTGAACTTTCAAGTTATTCTGCCTCTCCTTTTTCCTTGTCTTCTGATTTGGCTTCTTAATAGTTCACATATTCAGAGTCATCAAATGTGGGCAGGAAAAAAAATTTAACTACCTAAATTTCTGGAGTTCAGTACTCTGTGAGGACAGTCATGTGCCAACATTGCAGAACTGTGCTAAGAAATACGTGGCTCTTAAATTTATCTGTTGCAGTTCTCTGAGGTGGATCTAGTGTGTCTTGACAATCCATGGCAGATGTTTATATAAAATGCTCTCAACAAGCACACAGGCACGGATGTTTCAGAGACTTATGGCTTAGTGAAACATTTTGATACCCCGTGTAAATCAGCTTTATTACTCTTTCTTTTCCTGGCTTTTTCCCAGGATTCTCCCAAGGAAAATACCTGACTTGATGGTGTTCTTGTAATGCTTTTTATTATTGAAATACTGATCTTTTCCTTAGTCTTTTTTACCTAGTATATCCCATTTATTCAGGCTTCTCTCAAAGGTTAAGGTCATGAAACTCTGTGCATACTGTTCTTCTGGACTCCATGTATTTTAGCTGCATCTCTTGCAGCCTGGTGTACATAGTAACTCAGGAGAGTCTTCAGCAAAACAAAGTATAAGAGAAGAATTGTCTTCTGTTTCTTACATAAAATGTTACTTTCAGTACACAGAGTTCTCTTCATCACAGCGACACTAATTAAGGATGTGATGTAAATCTAAAAGTTAGAGATGCATGTAATATTTTCCTTAACTCTAATAATTATGAAAGAACCTTGAAATTAACATAAATTTCACCTGTGGGGGAAAAAGGATATTTCTTTAGTTTTATGATACTTCCTGTAACCTTGTAGGTTAATAGACTATTTTTCTTTGTTTTTCAGGGGTGGGAGTGTTTTATTTGCTTTTAAGATTCAGTTGGGAATGGGTGAAAAGCATTGCTAAAATATTGTCATAGGATAAAAAGAAATAATCTTCAGCTAAGTGATAGCCATTAAATAACTTTCCTGTCTCTGTAAGTTGATTTGCAAGAACTGTGCCACCTCTTAAATAGCACTCATGCTCCCACAATGAATATACTGATATGATTAAAGATTTCTTTTTGGGTGCTCAGTCACCTCTTTTACCTTTTTTCCATTTTGGAAAAGGATCCAATGAACAGTATAATTCCCTGTTTCACAAAATCAATTATATTGGAAAAGACCTCTGAGATCATGTTCAATCATCATCCAACCTATGATTGAACAACCCCATGTCAACTAGACCATGGCACTGAGTGCCATATCCAGTCTTTCCTCAAATACCTCTCGGGGTGGTGACTCCAGCACCTGCTTGGGCAGTCTATTCCAGTGTCTAGTCACAATTTCTGTGAAGAAATTCCTCTGAATGTCCAACCTAAACCTCCCCTGGCACAGCTTAAGACTGTGTCCTCTTGTTCTGTCAGTTGTCATCTGGGAAAAGAGACCAGCTCCCTCCCGTCTTCAGCCTCTGTTCAGGTAGTTGTACAGAGCAATAAGGTCTCCCCTGAGCCTCATTTTCCCCAGCTCCCTCAGCTACTTCTCATAGGATGAGTGCTCAAGACTCATCATCAGCTTCATTGCCCTTCTCTGGACTTGCTCCCACACCTCAGTGTTCTTCCTCAGTTGGGGATCCCAAAACTGAACACGGTATTCAAAGTGCAGCCTCACCAGTGGCAAGTACAGGGGACGAATCACTTCCCTGGTCCTGCTGACCACTGTTCCTGATGCAGGCCGGGATGCCATTGGCCTTCTTGGCCACCTGGGCACCCTGCTTGTTCGTGTTCAGCTGGGTATTGACCAGCATCTCCAGTTCCTTTTCCACTGCGCCACTTTCTTTTGCATAAACCCACTTGAACTTTGCATAGGATTCAACTTTTCAGTAGTGATAGATAAGTTTTGTGTGTGACTAGTAAAAACTCTGCCTCCTGGGTGCTGTTTTGTGTGGATTACTGACCACATAGTTTGTAGCATAAGAAACTAGGACTGTTTATAAGTCATAACCATTCTACAGTGGGAGTTGCTGAGGAATTCTTCAGTTTGCTTGTCAGCCATCAGTTTTGTTAAATGTGAAATCTGTTAGGGGTAGAGGTGAAATATTCCTCCTCTTACCCAGTGGTTAGCACAAGAGTATTCCTTACTTTGTAATAATTTGTCTGCGGTATGAGCTGTTAAATCTTAGTAGCTGTAAATAGAAGCACAATGTGTGTTCAGTGCTGCATCTCTCTTTGGTGTTTTGTTCTTGAGTGGTTCAAACACCCTCAGAGTAAGAGAGGTAGTTTTCTTCTAATTTAACTACAGGAAAGCTATCATGGTTCAAAGACTAGTGAGGTGTTTGTCAGAAATGCCCTAAGCCCTTTAGTCTTAAAAATACTGGTCTTTAGCTTAATAGTACACTAAATACTAATGTATTCTAAAATGTTTTGATTTGTCGCATTGGTTTTGTTACTTTAGGCTGAAAAGGACTCTGCCTGCACAGATCCATATTACTGCCTCTCTGACTTCATAGCACCACTGGATTCTGGCATTTGTGACTACTTAGGCCTGTTTGCTGTGGCCTGCTTTGGTGTAGATAATTTATGCAATGAATTTAGGAAACAGGATGATGAATACAACATCATAATGGTGAAGGCTCTCGGTGATCGGTTGGCAGAGGTACGAGGTTTTATCATGTTTCCTGGCAACTTTCAGCAAACTTAGAGCCACTTCGGGGCAATGCAAGTGGGGGGTAGCTCTAGCTGTGGATTTCAAGCTATAGCAGGGTTTCAGAAATTATTATTAAATTATTGTTATTACCTGAAGATATTTACTGAAGTGGGAATTCTTCCTGAGGGACAGCTGGTTCTGGCAAAATCACGTAAGCTGCAGGAACAGTTCAGAAAAGCTGTTGCCTGCTTTGAGCTGGAGGAAAGGTCCTCTGCTAAAAGGAGCAGCAGGACATGGTTGTATCTGATCCTAGCATGGAGGCAAAAATGATGTGGCCTTCCATAGCTAGACCTGGGCGAGGCACCCAGATAGTCAAGACCTAATGACCTCGGTGCTATAATGATATGTCACTACCATAGGTTAAGGAACTTTGTCTTTTTGGGTTACTTGTCCACATCTTTACCTCTTTAAAGCAGGACAATCAAAAAAACACTCTATACCAATAAGAGAAGTAACTAAAGTACTTGAATTAGCAAAATAAGCATTGCGTGTGAATTTTAATTCTTTCAAATTCCTCACCTGTGTTAAGAGTTCTTAAAAAAAAATGGGAATGCAAGAAGGTGTCTATCATTGTTTGTCTTAATCAAATAGCTATTGCATCAGTCTGTACAAATGAAAAAATAAAAAAAATCTTTTCATTCTATTCCAAGGCATTTGCTGAGGAGCTCCATGAAAGGGTTCGAAGGGAATTCTGGGCTTACAGTAGTAGTGAGCAGCTGGATCTCCCTGGGCTACGCAAAATTAAATATGAGGGAATTCGCCCTGCCCCTGGATATCCCAGCCAGCCTGACCATACAGAAAAACTCACCATGTGGAAACTTGCAAACATTGAAGAAACAACAGGTAACTGCTTAACTAAGATTCTTAAACTGTTTTTATGTGAAATCAAAATTCCAACAAAAGAACAAATTGGGTGGTATAGAACTACATAAAATACTAAACTGAAGTTTCTGCTTCTGGGAATTGCTGTCTTCCCCTTTTTATTGCCGTTTTTATTTTGCCTCAATCAAGGAAGAATTTGCAAAACACTGCCAGTGCTTTTGGTGGAGGAGTTGTGTCCCTAATTAGCAGATTGCATGCAAACAGGGTTTTGCTGCACAGAGAAAATTCCTGTCATCCTTATGGTTGTAAGAAGACATTCCAGATAGAAACAGGAAAAAAGCCAATTCAGCAGTGTATTTCTTGGTCCACAGGAATTTTGAGATGGTAATTCTTAAAAAGGGACTAATTCCCTTTATTTTCCTCTGATGTTTTACATGTCAGATGTTTCACTGGTACTTCCACAATTCCAAAAATACCTTTCTGTGCTTCAAAACCTCATTTGCCAAAATGTCCAAGCTTTTTCCTTCAAACTGTACAGTTATTCTACAGTAATTTTAATGAAAGTCTGCAATGTGTTTAAAGCTCTGTGGGTTTTCTTAGTGGTTAACAAGTAGAAAAAGGCTTTGTTTTTAGTTCATCTGAAAGTGTCAAGATTTTCTTGGGTTTGCTTGAAGCTGCCTAACAAAAAAAAGGTTCTGAATTTGTGCTTATTCTCAGTTCAGAGAATAAGAAAATTCTCATTCTTTTTTCCAGGAATTGGTCTTACGGAATCACTAGCAATGATCCCTGCTTCTGCAGTTTCTGGCCTCTACTTTTCCAGTCCCAATTCCAAATATTTTGCTGTTGGCAAGATATGTAAAGATCAGGTAACTTACGCTGTCCATTGTAGTAGTGTTAGAACATTCCAAATCATCTTATGAGATGTCTCAAAAATTCTGTAAACACTTAAAGCTGGAATTTCAAAATCTTGCTCACATTTTGTGGTCCCTTTGCAGGTTGAAGATTATGCACTGAGAAAAAATTTGTCTGTGGCAGAGGTGGAGAAGTGGCTAGAACCCATTTTGGGATATGATGCTGAACAACTGTGATATTTGTGGGTGAACTTCCTTTTTTGATGGTCCATTTGCCAGAAGAAACAAGAAAATTCTTCCCACTGGAAACAGCTTTCTTCTATCCACCCCAATAGCTTGTCTGATTGTCTTAAATTTTTAATCAAGGAACTTAGTATTTCCAGTCAAATCTGCCCGGTGCCCTTGCTTGAGACTGTGAATGTATTTTGTTTCTCAGTCACAACAGCATACTTTTATTTATTTTTATTTTTTACAAAAAGACACTAGCAGAGAAGCTAGGTGTAGGGTGAGATGGGGAAACTGCAAAGCTTTCCTGTTATGTGGAAGATTTTGAAATCAGGGGCAAGAATTTTTCTCCCATGGCTGTGGATATGCATAGAACACAATTTGACTTCTGTCATTTTAGTGTGTTTTGGTAAGTCCAGGGACAGAGATACGATGTGATTTTTTCTGCAAAGTCACAAAAGGTTTTATACTGACTGGTCAAGAACAACAGAAGTACAACAGATCTCCTTTCTAAAAATCATCTGCTCCGTGGTCAGTTTAGTGCTTGGGAACACACATTGTTCTCAAAGGTAGAGCTACCAGCATAATACAGTCTTCTGGAGCAGTATCAGAGATATGTATTGTGAAATGGAATGACCGAGCCCATGGAGTTGTCTGCTTCATGCTTCCTCTTCCTCTCAGCAAGTCACAATCTGTTTATTCTGTATAAAGGGTACGGGCACTTCTTACTTTACAGTTAATGTTGTGAGGCTTAATTCATACATAAACCATCATTTGTATGTGAAAATTATGAGAGGAGCATATTTGCTACTATAGACAGCCAGAAAGCTTGGAGCTGGCTTTTACTAAAACTTTTTAACCATCTAGAAAATTGGATTTTAAAAGCAGCTAGTACTGTCATGTGTAACAGTTAATATTGTAGACATATTCTTCAGATTTAACTCAGTGTGCTAATTTTTCATAGCTTTCAATAATTTATGAAAAGTGCCTCAAGTATTATTTAAATGCTAATTTAGTAAAATATTGTGACAGAAACCCCTTGTTTTTTTGGTTTCTAATTGTAAACAAAAGACCAATATTGTAAGGAAGAAATTACTTTAATAGTTTACTGCAATCTGTTAATAGCTATGTAATTTTTGTAATGTCTTCATCTGACTTTATGCTAAAAGAATCATCTTGTATCAACAGTTTAATAAAGTTGGTTTTATCCTATTAGAATCCTTTAAATGACAACAATATAATGTGTGCAATAATCTGAACAGATAATGTCAAAATTAATATGTACTTGTACCATGAACCTGAAATTATAAAAGCTGCTGTGGGGTTTTTAAAGTAGTTGCATAAGTACGTTCTTAACTGAATCTTTTAGAATGGCTTATCCTTTAATAACTTATAAAAATAATTTCTAAATGGATCTCCCCTCCCCCTGCCTCCCTCCATGTCAAGGGACTTGTGACATGTCCTTGCTGAGCAGCTGATTCTTGTAGTGGGAATAGTTTCTCAGCAGAACACTCATTTAGACTGCCAAAAATACAGTAAAATATTCTTAATATAAAAGATGATTTGTTCCTGAAACATGTAGCCTGTGAAAATTGAAATCCTCTATGCTTTGTTTTTGGTAATTGCACTTTTGCTAATCAGTTTAATGCTTGGAATCTCTCCTCTCCGGCATTCTTCCATATTCTTACTTTTGGAAGCAGAGTACCTTATTAGTCTGAAAATTTGATTGTGTGAGTGAGGTCAAAGTTTGACTTGCTCAGATTGGTTTGTTTATTGATTTATTTTCTTGAAATCAGTGGCAGCCAATTCAGTGAGAACAGCTGACAGCAGGAGGTCCCTGCTGCTGTAACAGCGGTGGTGTTACCTGGTGTACAAGCAGAGGGTTTCAAGTGGTGTGCACTTGCTTTAGCCCTTCACACATGGCATCGCACACTGAGAAGAACCTTCATGTTTGTCTGCAAAACTTGTCATTGGGAGAATCTGTTTGGAATAATTACTCCTTGTTATTATGCAAATGTTTTTATCAAGGACAATTCCTTTAAAACTGTTATTTTAAATTGTCAGTTGACACTTTGGATTCATCCTTCTCTCCAGAACTAAGGTAAATTGTGAAGCAAGTGTCTCATAACTGCACTGGGTAAGGCTACTTTAGTTGAAGACTGACAACTTTAGAATGCACAAAATATTTTTTGCAGTGCTTTTCTAAATACTACTAAGAAAGGTTCTAGATATAAGAGATGATGAAAAATTTAGAATGCTATGTAATCAACTCTGGTTTAGTTCTTGTGAGTAATTTACTTTGGATGCTGATTTTTTCTCTTGTAAGTCAGGCCAGCAGCCTGGAGATTAAGTTTTGAGGCACATATATTTTATGACTGTCAGGAGGGAATACTACCCTTAAACCTGCCCCTTCATTATCAAGTCTGTTTCAGTGCTGCTTTTACTTCTGGGAAGAATTTGGTGCAGCTTATTTTGTCATGAGGGTGCTATCAAGGTCAGGTAATTTCTCAAAAAAACCCCTTAGAACTCACATTTACTTTTTTCTGCAAGTTTTTGTGCATTTTTTGTGAATCTTCTGCTTTCTTGTTCCACAATGTGAAAGTCATACACCCTTTCAGTTAATTTCTGCGTCTTAAAACACAAGTCATGTCCAGAAGCTGAGGGGAATAGTGAGAGGCCTTTGAGTGCCTTGCTTTTTAGAGAAGGATTTGTTTACTAGTAACTGTGACTGGGTTTCATTAATTTCCCTTTTAAAATATTTTTCTGGTTTACTGAAACGTGCCTTGGAAAAGTGGATTCAGTGTCTTAAAATGAAGAGCAAGAAAAGAAATCTCTTCATTAATTAGTTCAGGAGGCTGGTTTCCTTCCAGAAACAGCAGCACATGTTCTCAGTCACTGGAGAAATGGATTCCTGTGCCCTCAATTTATCATGGCCGTGTCACGGCAAAGCCTGTTCAGCCCTACTACAAAGTTGTTTCATTTGATTGTCAGGCTTGTGTAGGTGCCAGTTGTCAAATGAAGATGCACTGTGAACAGAATGCAAACACATCCACCCTGCTTTCACACAGCATTTCTAAACTGTCCAGCTAAAGGCAGAACTGAAAAACCAGTGGAGTTCGCCCCCATGCTTGTTCTAATAATACCAGCATGGCTGAATATCCCGAGTTTCTGACCACGCCACATGCCTGATATAAATAGCTGTGCAAAGGGGACCTCAGCTGAGATTACCAAACTTGGCATTTTGGGTTTGTGATTCAACTTAAGCCAGGATGGCCAAAGCAAGTTGGTAATTATCCTTGCTGCCCTGAAGCTGCTGTGGTGAGTGAGGAATGAAAGGCCTTGTGTTCTTCCTCACTGCCCTGAGGTACCAGTGTGTCCTGTGCCTATAGCTCCTGTTCAGGCTAAAGGGGAGTGATCCCAGGCGAGGGTGGGTGGTCTCTGCCATTCCGTCCTACAGAAAGAGCATGAAGTAAGTGGAGGGAGTGTGGAAACTCAAACTGACCCCATATTAGTTCTTAGTTTGTGGTTTTTCCTACCAAATCTTCCTGTCAAATTGGCCTCCTCTTCCTCTTCCCTCCAGCAGTCCTCCTTGGCTGCATGTCAGGGTTCTCTGTAGGTTCTGGCAAAATGAAACTAGAAGTCTTTTTAAGAAGTTTCTCTTACATGTCTAAGCAAGTTACCATTCCAGAAAGTGAAGATTTTTTCCCCTGGCAAGCATTGGATAATAATAAATGGTGCTCATAGCTCTGCATATAGGAGCCTTATACTGTGTGTGTTAACTAAGAAGGCCACACGACATGTTAAACAATTCCGTGTTTAAACTGCATCTTGTTACATGGTGGTTTTCGTCTTTTTTTACACATCAGCAAAATGTGTATTAATTGCGTCCTTCGTCAGTGTGCTGTTTTAAACCCACAATTAATAATAAGCTGATAATAAAACTAGATTAATATAATTTTCAACGGAAGTATTTTAATGGTATGAGCTACTAAGAAGAAGTGAAGAATTTATCTGTGCCTTGCCATTAGAACAAATGCTTTTAAAATCTTTAGGTAGCTGATAACTTAAATATTTTATGAAGCAAAATTTACCTTGACTACAAACTCAGGTTACAAAACTAATAATTTGATTTAAAAGGCTTTATCACTGCTTTCTAGAAATAGCTGATAAAAATGATTTATGAGACTGGAAAGTTTGCTGCACTACCTGGAGGAATTTCTATGCATGTACTACATGTAACAAAAGAAGCTAGAGTAGCGTGGGGTTCACAGAGGGTAGCTTAATTGCAGAAGAACAGGCAGTTCTTCAGGGAAGAGCTGGAAGATTAGGAGTTTTGGCAAATACAAGTCTCTTAAAACCCAGACATTCACAATATTAGCAGTAAATGAAAATAAAAACCTTCCCCTTATGTATACATCAAAGTATAAGAAACAATTTGAGAATAATTTTTAAGGAGCTTTCATAAATCTAATGCATACTTGGGATTGATGACTTGTATTTCCACGTTTATAAGCGGGAGAAGGAGGAGGAAATAATAATTAGGTCGTGAACTTGTTCTAGGGTTAAGTAAGAAGCTGTGGAAAAAAAAGGATACCCCATGTCACGACAGCCTCACCCCCATTTTGAAGTTGTTGGGTTCATAACTTACATGAAAGGATTTTCAGTGACGCTGGCATTCCCTGACTCTGGAAAAATATTGTGAGAAAGGAAAATAAAATAGCCAGTTTTTTCCACAGTTTTCAAGAGTTAAAACTCTGCATCAGCTCTGTATCTGCACATCGGTGTCAGTGCAATTTTGACCCAAGAATTCCTTTAGTCTAGCAGATAAAATAGCTCTGGGTGTGTAGGTGTAATGGTTTTTTTTTTTTTCCTTATTTAAGGTGTTAAAAAGATCAATTTTTCCTCTCTGTGAGAGTGCAGCTTTTAGTGGATGTTTTGTTCTTTCTTTACTCTTTCATATATTTGGTCTGTACTTGTTTCCCCTTCTCCAGCTTCACAGTACAGGTGTGGAGATGTGACTGAGAGTTCTCTAATGTGAGTGCCACTTGTTTGTTTTTTAACTAAAAATACATATTATTTTTGGGTTTTGTTGAATTTTATCAAGGTTCTTGCCAAATAGCTCCTTCCCAGGAAGTGGACAACTTTATTCCTTTTAATTTGGCCATCAGTTGGAAATGTAGGTTGAGGTTCAGAAGTGGAGTGCAAATATGAGGTCTAAAAAAGGTGTCAATTCTCTGTGGTTGGTGGACTCCTTCTGCACTTGTGTTCCTGCTGTGACCTTGTGAGAACAAATGTGTTTGTATCTCTCGGTCGATGAGGGCGGCGGTGGGACGGCAAGGAAGGGAGATAAAACACTGCACTGTACGGCCAAAGCACTTATTTAGCAAACTGTTCTTTGGAGATGCATCGGTACAACGTGTGCTCCTGGCTGGTCAGGGCTTGTTTTCAACTGCTGCCTCAAGCTCGTCTGTGCTCAGCTGCTTTTATTTCAGGAAGCCGCTACTCATGATCTCTCCTCCTTTGCTGAGCGCTGCACGCGGCCCTCTTTGCGTGATCGGTAATGGATGCCATTTGTAATGGATGGCTTTGCAGGAATTATCTGCTGTTACAGTTTTGGCCTTCTTTAATCTTTCTGTAACCAAATAGATGGCTTTCTTTAGAATACTAATGCAGAGCAAATAAACCCATTGTTTCTCTATGGATCAGATTTTACTATCAACACTTGACCTAACAACTTTACTCGTGTGGACAAGGGTTTGCTGCTTACGAAAGCATGACCTTGTTTGTGCTTTATTTAGGAAATAAATGTAAGCACTTGGGTTTGTTGCTTTTACTTTCTTCCAAATACTGTTGCTCACCTCTCAGGGCAGCTAAAGGAATAAAAGTTTTGATTCAGTTGTTATACCAGATATACACATATGGTGAGAAGTACTAAAGCAAGACATTCAAAACTTAACATGATGTAAGAGTGTACAAGGTACTTACCAAGTATCTTGTCTCTAAAGATAAGCATTAGCTGAAGATGCTGTAAGACAGTCAGCTAAGGGTATATGAAAATTTTAGACTTTCACGTGTTGGAACAGCAGTATTTCATTAAGTATTATATTGCATGATTTGCCTCTCTGTGTCACTGTCTCCCACAACTGGAACCTGCTACTGCATCCAAATTCCTGGTTATTCCACAAGAAGGGTTTGACATGAATTTTGTTGAAGATTTTTATGTGCATTTGCAGGATTATATTTCCAAAAGAGTTTAAAGCAGCACACTGTAGATAAATGATTCAAGTTCCTGAACCATAAAATAATTGTTTTTCCTCAGAAAGTCCCAAGGAACTGATGCATTTTTAATCACTTAGTGAACAGAAACAAATAGCCTGCATTTCCTCAAAGGTCCAAGTATGGTGGAGGAGGGAGTGAGTATCAGTGAAAGGACTTTTTGTGGTACTGTTTTATTCTCAGTTCTTGATCAGCATTATCTGCTTGCTGTCATATTCATTGCTGAAGAGCTGAAGTGAGCTAGAACACCTCTTAGCAGGTTTTCTAGTGCTGATCCAGCTGCTATTAAAGTGTCTGGAGAAATTACTACCTCTCCGAAACACAAGTTTGATCAGTCCTAAGGCGGTAATCTGGAAAGAAGATTTGGTGTTCAAGTCCTGTCAAAAATACTTGAGGACTAACAGGATGTGCTGTTAAACCTCCTTCAGTGCTCAGCTTCATTGAAATAGATGGCTGGGACTATGAAAGTAATTTTACTCTCATTCTGAAGCACTGAGAGAAAGTGCTACCCTATCAAGCTGGGAATAAATGAACTTTCCAGTCCACTGTGATTAATCGTAACTATCCATCTCAGGGATGCTTGAGGGAGATTGCCTAACAGGACCAGCAACATGGGCATTGATTCTGTTCTGCACTCTTGAGTGATGGAAGGTGTTAGGGTGCCTTGGTTCAGCAAATGCTCCAAAAATATTTTTGTGTTTTCAAGCCTCTGATTTTTAAATAAATACTGTTTAATGAGAGTTTGAATTTCACAGTCTTTGATAGTTGTGAACATACATTGTGCTAACTTTCTATATACTGTTGGAGTTTCACTTGGCCATTTTTTAAAGAAGAGCTGCTTTTTGGTTAAACTTCCTCCTTAAATATATGTTTCATGTTGCATAATTCTACAAATATCAGGAAAATCACAGTACTGTCACATCTCTCGTGCTGTTCGTGCACACAAAGTGTTGAGCAAGGGCAAGGCAGCTGCTGCTGTATAGTTATTGCTAATCAATCTGAATAAATATGAGAATTCTATTGTGGTTTCTCTCCAGAACTGTCAGCATGAAGTATACAAAATCTCTTGCTTTTGTAGCTCAAATTAAGCCTGTAATGATGTGAAATTCTTAATGTTCTATGAGACATTATGAAATTATTATGTGGTCTCTTGATCTGTAAGTAAAATATGCCTTGATTATAAGTAAACTGAGAGGGATTTTTCATTTCCTTATGGTACTTTTATTGGTTCTATACTTTTGTGGAACTTTTGTTTTTTCATTCATCATGTTGCTGCTGCTGCTGCTTCCAGTCTTGCCACTGGAGTTTTTGTTTGGCTTCTTGACTTACTATTCTCTTTCACTCGTGTATTTGCCAAGTATCTTGGATGTCTTACTGTTTTCATATCTTCTGTAGGAAATGCCACCATTTGCAAAGAGTCCATGCTTTGCACTCGGCTATTGTTGCTGGGAATCTTTCTAAGCCAACTGCCCACAGACCTGACTGAGGAGTTGAGGGTGCTGGAAAATTAGGGAGACCAAGTAAGTGTGTGAATGATGTAAATGTTTATCTCTGTGCGGTTGGGTTACAGGGATTTCTGTTTTTACAAAAGGAGTCCTAATATTCCAAAGCTTGTAACAGGGTATTCGCTGATTGCTTAAAAAAAAAAAAAAAAAAAAAAGCCTGTACTGTGCTTCTGTCTGTTTCCCAAGAAAGAATCACTTTATTTACTACAAAGCTAATAACAATTACAGGATTTGAGGAAATTAAACATGAGCCTGCTGCTAAAGTTAAATATAGTTCTTTGCATTAATATGACTGGTTTTGGTTTTGTCTCTGAACGAAGTTTTCCATAAGACGTTTTGTGGGTGTGGCTGCATGGTTATTTCCTCTGAAGCAGAACTGAAGCACTTCATATGTCTATGTCACAAAGATTACAAGCTTTTTAGTATCTGTGGTGAAAGATATTTTCCCTAGCTGTAAGGAGGACACCTATTGCATTGATGAGTATTGGGAAAAAGCCATTATTTAATCATAGAATCATTGAATCATTGAATATACTGAGTTGGAAGGGACCCATCAGGATCTTTGAGTTCACCTCCTGACCCTGTGCAGGACACCCCAAGAATCACACCATGTGCCTGAGACCATTGTCCAGACACTTCTTGAACTCTCTCAGGCTTGATGCTGTGACCACTTCCCTGAAGAACTTGTTCCAGTGCACAGCCACCCTCTGGATGAAGATCCTTTTCCTGACATCGAACCTAAGCCTCCCCTGGCCAAACTTCATGCTGTAGTGTTTGATATTTCTATGTAAATATTACAATTACAGCTGCTCAGGGAATGCTGCCTACTCATTGTGCTGGGTCTCACTCCCTGTTGGAGCAAGCAGCATGCCTTTGCTGGAGGTTGGTATGTGCTGAGGACAGAGAACTTCCACTACCCCTTTCCCCACTTTTGGTGTAAGCAAATTTGAAAGGCACATGCCTTGAGGTAGCCCCTAGCAGCACTGGCAGTAACTGCTGAGGTTTGGGGAGAGGCATTCAGCTTTTCAGGATTCTTTCTCAGCTATGACTGAAGGATAGCAGGTACCCACACAGATTACTGTTCAAGGGCTGGAAATCCCACATTAGCCAAAGAGAGATTTGTCCAATACTGCTATTGAACTTTTAGGCACTTTATTTAAGTATACTTGTTTTGGTCATCTGCTAGTTCTACCCAGTACAGCTGACTGATCCTCTAGTCATCATCTGCTTTGTCATTCACTGGAAACAGCCACATAAGTAGGGAAATGTTTCAGATTATGAAACGTAATCTGTCACTGGATTCATGACTGGGAGATACATTTCCATCTTTCATAGCCACAATAGTCACCTTCTGGGTTCAGTTCTGCACAATATGGTGAGGAGTTCTGATATATTTTTAATTAATTTTTTGAAGATTGCAGTCATTAGGGCCTCTACTTCTACATATTTAAACGGTTGTGAATCTTGGACTAAAATCTCAAACAAACCAACAGAAGAAACCACAAAGAACCCAACAGCAAACAACCATAAATTTAAGTCCTAATCTCCAGGCTAGTCTGTTGTAGAGTCCAGTTAGTATTTCCATTAACTGTTAGCACTCTTCACCTTAGGTAATACACATGGAACTGTGATGGTTGTCTTTGCAAGAAAATATTTCAAATAAACTATTCCTAGACTGCTACTGGTAGTGACAAGCCAGTATTTGCCTATATAAAACACCTATGCCTGTATTGAGAAACATTCTTTGGAACTGCTCTGACGGCAGAGGTAAGAACAGGAGTCAGTCTGGTTGCACCTCAGCACCTCTGTTTTCAGCCTATTAAAAAAACCCCAAACAAACAAAAGAACCCATGAACAACAAGATTTTGCTTCAGCCTGGTTAGTGCAAATTGGTCAGTGTTTGCCCAGCAACACTGCTGCAAGAGGAGATGGGCTGAGTGTAGACTGCAGGATGCATCAAGTTTCTGGTGCACTCAGCTTCAGCATGGCCCTATGCCCAAGTGTATGCAGGGAGGAGAGCCAAGTGTGCACTTGGAGAATGATGTAGACTCATCCTGTCTGATGGCTAGGGATCAGTGAAATCCAGTTCCCATATGTCACCTCTTGATTTACTACGAAGCTACTGTAGAAAATTGTCAGCACAAAAAGCAGATTGCCTTCTTCTAATAGTTCCTGTGAATTTTATTCTCAGTTCTTGGGATTCTTGACCAGCTGTTGCGATGTAGTAGCTGCAACAGTGCATGAAAATATTGCCTGTAGAAGCAAGTAGTGCAGCACAGTGTGGAAGGTATCACTACTTATAGGATTGCAGAACTGACAGCTGGATAACCATGAGACAGAACACTTGAGATATGACTTAGCAGCCTGAAATTTGTGTTCCAATTTGAGCCCCAAGAAAGTTTTTTTAAAACCAATGGATATGACTCCTTAATGAAAAACTGTAGATAATGCAGTCCCTGTAATCTTTTGATCCTTCAGTCAAAACTCAAGGATTGGCTGAACTCCAATTTGTAATATAATACTGATCCATCTTCGAGTGCAATTGGCCTGACTTTAAAATATGTTCTGTTGGTAAGAGAGCAACCATGCTGCCTTTTCCCAGTAAAATGAAACGTTGTTAAATGCAGTTGCCCAGTTACCCTGTAGAAGCCAAATATACTGTACTCAAGGTTCTGCTTTATTAGCCAGCAAAATTCTTACTGATCCCAAAATGTGAAATCTGCTACATACCTTTTTAAATTCTAGAATGCATGAGCAGTGGATGTTAGATTATTAGACAAAAAACATTGCTGAGCTTGTTATATTTTCAAAGGCACGACAGTTTTAAGAAATAACTTTTTGATGGAAAAAAAAATCATGTATAAGCATAAAATACTTCATGCTTTCAGAGAGATAACTGGACAGTATATATGTAAGCAGATGAGGTAACAACTGTGAATGCACAGATTGGATTTTATTCCATAAATATGTATTTAGCAGGTGTGCCATCCTACAAGCACAGCCTTATGCTCCATAGAGGAGAGCTGGAGGAGCACAGTGTAGTTAATCATCAATGCTTGTGTGGATCAGCATGAATATTCTTTAGAAAGAGTGAAAATTCTATATTCAGCTTGAGAGTTTACAGCTTTTATACAATATGCCTTTTGAGTATAGCTAAGCATGGTTCTTCACATGCTTTGTGGCAAATTGTATTCTTTGTTGCATGTGAAATAGAGAATACCAGCCTCTTCTGCAACAGAAATGTTAAGTGGAGTGATTAATTTTTCTGCTGGAGTGGGAACTTAGTCTTACAACTTGCGATTATGTAAAGGATCCAAATGCCATATAGGAATGGATAATTACCGAGAGACGCCTTTCATATGGGAAGAACAATATAAACTTTTTATCAAGGTTCTTACTGAGGAATTCTTATCATCCATCAACCAAATAGATTTGGTTTGTGCTGACAGCAACTGTATTTTTTTTTCTTGCATCATTCCTCATGTTGCAATAAGTATTTTGAATTTATAGGAAGGGCTATGTTGTCAGGTACATGTTTGAGAAGCTGCTGGGCATCAGCACATCAGAGAGTAAGCAATAAAATAAATGCATGTACCATGCATGTGGAAGTCAGATAAATAGTTTGAACCTCTTCCTACCTGACTAGAAATAAAGGTTTTGAGATATCCATTGACAAATTGTGAAGAGAAGCACCTTTTTAACACAGATATCCTTTGAATGGTGTTATCTGTATCCCTTTATATTATTTTAATAGTCACTTCAGAGAAATGCAATTTGAGTTCCTTTGTTTCCAATTTGAGTTCCTTTGTTTCCAAAACTTCTGTTTTTGAGATTGCATATTTTAATTCCCATGCATTTCATTACCACAGTAGTTTAGTAGGTTCTTTGCACACAGTTAAAATCACTTATATTTTCTCTTTCTTAAAATTGGGCATATACATGTCTCCTGCAACACTGTGACATATGATGGAATTCTGTGAAAGATTGACCTGAAGTTCTGTTCTTCAGTAATGAAGGCAAACTTTTAGGAGTTTCAAGATTACCTGATTTACTTCTAATACCTAACATGGTACTGAGTTGGATCAGATTGTGTTCAGATTTATATTCTTTTTTAACTACTTCTACTCACATTTTTCTGATTTTCACTGCATGGTAGTAATCCTGTTGAAAGCACTGGAGTTGTCAGCAAGGTCTGTCCTCTGGAACCACAACTCTGAGGCTTCTCTCCACTGTTGCCTCAAGAATTTTGCCTTTCTTTATTGTTTCCTACTTGAAATGGGATGCGCTTAGTACAGAATTAATGATGACATTAAGGAGTGAGATGCTCTCATATGAGGTGATGTGAGGCTTGCCAAATGCCTATTTAGACTGCACTAATGCACAGTGGAAAGTGGAAGCCTGCCAGTGACCTACTGGTGGTGTTTGTGCCTGGGAACTGGTGCTGTCATTGCCTGGCCCTGTCCCCAGCCTCCACACTCATCCCTGCTGGCTCCAGTGCTTGGGGCTGCAGGAAGGTGCCTCAGCCACCTTAGTGGCTGCAACTCTGACCCTCTCCTCATGCTGGCTGGGAAGCCAAAGTGCCTAAATAACACTGGCTTGTTTCACTGTCCAGCTGCATAATATGAATGTCCAAGAGAGATGCAGAGACAAAAGTGGGCAAGGTGTGACCACCGCTTTTTTTTCTAGGAGTGAGTGTCATCTTAGATACATGTTAAAGTATAGTTCAAGTAATTTGCTAAATGGCAGCCTTGACTCCACAGCAATTAGGGTTACAAATGTGGGAGAAAGGGTCAAAGAAGCCATCGTGTTTTCAGCTGGAAGGTATAATGCTACTGACAGGACACCTAGCTTACCCTGCCAGTGTTCATGTTCCTGGTTTGCTGGTGGTGTTTAAACTACTCAGAAATGCTTACTTGAAAAGTGTGGTGATGAGATCTGGCTGAAAAGTCCACAGTTCAGACATGCACTTTTCTTTGACTAAAAGGGTAACTGACTTAGATTCTTATTGCTCAAGTTTGTTTATTCAGTGTTGAACCACTGACATCCAAAGACTGTGTTTTAAGTTATGGAATTGCTATGAATTAAGAAACATAGTGAAAATACCCATGCAGGGCTATAAACTATAACAGCTAGAAGCACTGTGTAAATAAATATTTTGGACTGTCAAAACTTTGTTGCATTGCACTTATTCTAAGCACTGAAAATGAAAGCCATCAGAATCTCTGAACTACTTGAAGGAGTAAATGCAGAAACAAAAGTTTTGACAGTTTTGCAAAATCTTTTGTGGGAAGAAAGACTTCTTGATAAGATCTAAAATGAAGTCCTGCCCAAATGTGGTCATGGAAGAGTGCAAGAGCACAGTTAATTTCACAAGAGCCGAAATGTTAGCAGCAGCCATATTTCAATGGGGACAGCTACATCCCTCCCACATTCAGCACGTGAGTCTGTAACCCTTGTC
The DNA here is from genome assembly GCA_013397975.1 of Machaerirhynchus nigripectus. Taxonomy (NCBI): domain Eukaryota; kingdom Metazoa; phylum Chordata; class Aves; order Passeriformes; family Dicruridae; genus Machaerirhynchus; species Machaerirhynchus nigripectus. Next base: position 212,492 of record VZRQ01005066.1, read on the forward strand.
TTAAACAGTGGTATCATGTTTTTGTGAGCCAGCAAACACCAGCTGTGGAGGGGCTCTGCTTTACACAACAGCATAAGAAAATTACTTGGTATGGCACAAGAACGCTTTGCCAAGACCAGTGCTGCTTTCCTGGTGCAACTATGGCTGCAGTCAGGGGTCTGTCTCCCAGCCTGTGTCAAGGAGGAATCTGCCTCCTCCCTCCATCTTGCAGAACTAGGCCTGCAGGAGCCTGTAGATCAAACAGGAAATGAAAGACAGACCTTTATTTTTTTTTACACTCTGGTAACTACCTGATCAACAAGCCACCAAGTGCTGACACACTAGGGATTTTCTAATGTAACTAATTTACTGGAAGATATCAGTCTTTTTATCTGCAATTACTCTGCAAGAGTCACATATTGAAATCTCTGTTGTGCTATAGAGAAGTGACATAATATGGTCAAAATCTGAAACTTGTAACTGGGATGGTATGCTGTGGTGGCTCTGTCAACATTTAATTTTAGGCAAAAATTTGTCCCTTTTTCTCCTTATTTAATCTTAATTGTACTTATTTTTGGCCAGACTAAAGGACTACTACCCCAAAATATCTCCCTGCTCACTTACTTACCAAAGGTCAATCCAAAACTCCCAGCCATGGAGACAAACCACAAGAGTCTGAGGTGCAGAATAACTTTCCAGAAACAGAAGGAACCCTAGACAGTGTGCTTTGGAGCACAGTAAAAAGCCAGTCATTTCACACCACTCCCCTGACCGTCTCCCCAACAGCAGCAAAGGGAGAAAGGTACAAATGGCACCCAAATAAAAGGGTGAAATAGCTAAATCTCTCATTTAATTCCATGTAACTGACATTTTAATTTGTTCATTTAAAAAAAAAAAAAGTGTCCATTTGGCGTATGGTTAAAAGAGTCTGTCAATCTTACTTACAGTGTGGGAAGGAAGGAAATTCTTAGAGGAGGAGACAGATGCTAAAAGGACGGGGGGGCCATCTCGGGCTTAAATTTTCCTGGACAGTGGAGAATGTGTGGGCTGCTGCTAGGGGAATCCCTACCCCAGGCAGCATCTGCTGCTCTTTCTGATACTTTTGAGGGCTGGGAGGATGATTCTCAGTGGGTTTGTGTCCTTACTCCGTGGGTCATGCAAAGGGCAGGTTTCCCTCCTCATCAAACCCAGAGACACAAAGGGGATCCTGAGGAGGACAGGCTGAAGGCAGGCTCAGGGGAAGAGAGAGGTGACAGAGGGGCTGTATCCAGACTGATTCCCATGCCCTACACCGCATCATCCTACACTCTTCCAGACTCACGGGGCTGCCTGAAATATGGAGTATCTCCCTTTTAGGGATTTTCTCACCACAGAAATGGACCCAGGGAAGACTGTGGGGCTGAAATTGGGTTTTAGATAGAGCCTAGAGTGGAGCCCTACACCTGCTCACAGGTCTACTGTGAGTAGTGAAAGTGAAGCCCAGCAAAATAGATCCCTTTTAAAACATTAGTCCTTGGTCCTAAATCCTATTATCCCCTTTCCTGTATTTTCACCCTCTTCATGCTGCTGTCAGGTCTGGGCTCTTTCTCCTCTAGCCTAAAGTTTCCCCTCATATTGTCATCATGTACTGCTGGCAGAGCTGAGAGCTGCAAGAGTGGTTTCACAGCACAGTGACATTATCCCAGATGTTCTCCATTCTCCTGGAGCTGTGTGTATTAGGATAAATAGGTAAGTGCCGGCTCCTTGCTTTGATGCTCCCTAAGCCTACTGCAGCACCTGGACCTTGTATTATCCTGAGACTGAGCATGAAGTTTCCTTGGGCTCCCAGCTGGCCATGTAAGGCAAAAAGCCATGGAGCACTGTCTGGCAGATCCATGTTGTTCACACAGGTTTGTGCTGAGTGCTAAACTCTGCCAGTGCATGAGAGAAGCCCGCTGGGAGAGTGTACTTTGCTGTCTGCTCCAAATGGCAAAAGGCTGCCTTGGCTGTGGATGGCAGTGTTTGCTATGATGAGCACAGGGCAGTCACGTTGCCTACGGGCACCTAATTTAGGAATGTAGCTGTGCTCGGTTCCCTGTATGGGCTATGGAAAGAAAAATACTTATTTGGAGATAGATTCAGGACAGCAGCTGAACTGCTCTTCCATTCAACACAATAAAAATGAGACACTAAAAGCTCTAAGCAAATAACTGTTATAAAAGGTCCATACAACATTAACTGGTCTGGTAAAAGACTACATTTGCTCTCCTGTACACACAGCTGTAAGGTCTGTGTTTCTTTACAGCTACTTCAGTCTGTTTTGGATCTTCTAGGAGACTGTGGCATATGGAATGGAAAATTAAAACTTTTGATTTATGTGTTGCTGCTTTGCTACTTTTGGCCACAGTAGAATACTTACAAATGTGAGATGACAACAAATATTTAGTTGTACGAGTAACTGAGATGGTTGCACCTGGGAGCAGAGGGAATGGATAATTCATCACTCTAATAGTTTCTATGTGCTGGAAAAGGCTCTGTGGTTTTGTAGGAGAGAAGTAAATAGGGAAGCATTCCCAGCCCCCCAAGCTGCAAAGACCAGATAAAAACTGAGCTGCTGCAAAACAAGTTTACATGAGCATTGCCAGCATGATGGACACACTAGGAGTTTGCAAAACAGCAAGTGCAGTAACAGAGAAATGCTGTGCATGAAAAATCTTGTTAATACACACATCCTCTTACCTAAACTTTCTGAGGGGCTAGTTTTTCAACAATTTATTTTTCTCAAAAGTTTTAGCTAATGTTCTAAGTTTTGAAAATCTGTGCTGTATCTGTATCATTCTGGGACTTGTCCAAAAATGTCAAGAGGCACTGCACTCTTGATGATCAACTCTGGGGAAAAAAAAAAAGCAGAGCAAGGCTTTCATGGTTTTTAAGATGAGAAGAGACTATTAAAATCATCACTTACCCTAATCTCTTTTACAGAAGAAGATTAGAGAACCTTATCAGTTAATTCTGCATAATACCTTTACCTCTGATTTAAATTGCATCTTTCTTAGAAAGCCATGTAGGCTGTAGGATTAAAATATCTGTCTTTAGCTGGTGCTTGATTTTGTTTCAGAAATACCTGTTATCTATAGATAGTATGATCCTTCTGTGCTTGCAGACAACGACACAGCTGAAAACCTCTGGCTACAGTTTTCCCCTCCTCGAATTTTGCAATTCCATTCTTTAATATATTCTTGCTGAGTTGTGCTCTGATAGAAAGGCAAGACCAGGGAAAACACTAGAGGCATTTCTTCCTAGCTTTTTCTGTCATCAGAATCTCTTCAGGGTCACTCTGAGACCTCTGAATAATATTTATAGAGATATAATAGGAGAAACTCTTAGACTCATAGAGGTTTAAGGAGGCTTCACTTAAGTTTACTGGGAGGCAAAACTTAATATGCTAAAGTTAGCTTTTGAGAACTAAAGCAGTGAACTTTTTTTCCTTACAAATTTAGATTTGCAGGGGCTTCCCACTATGCAGTTATTCATCTGTAGTTGGAAAGTCAAAGACAGGGCATAAAATCCAAACAAATCTAAAGTTCTGTCTTGGTGAGTGTATGGCTGTAATTGCGTTGTCTTCAACAAATTTTGAAGACTAGGCATATTTACTGTTCAAGTCTGTCTCTACAGTACTATATATTAAAACTGGCTAACAGTAAATCAAACACAGAGCCCTCACTTTGGCCAGTTATTAGCAAAAGAAATATTGTAAAAATCAAAACATGATAGGCTAAAAGCACTGAATATTCTGCCTGGGAAGCTTGGCATTCCTCTTCTCATACAGCCCTTCAAGTTCAGGAAAATTACTCTGAAGGCTGACTAGACAGGACTTAATATCAGAGCTGGGAATATATAGCCAGCCACCTTCCCAATTAAAGAGAAACGTGGTTCTTGCTTCAGTATGTGGCAAATTACTATTTCTAATCAAAATGATATCTAGCATAATTTTGAAACCAGTCACCAAAAATACCTGTTTAACTAGATGCAATTCTTACTATAAATGGAGTATTACAATCAGTTTTTCAGCATGTGGTGATATATATGTGTGTACCACTGACAATTCAGAAACAAAACTGAAGGTGACAAAAGATAACAATCAATGACCTTTGCAGGTAGAATTTAATCTTGGATAATGAATAAATATTTATGTTGAGTGAGAGAAAAAAACCAGGCAATCTGAAACAGCAATTGGTATAAAAATACTAAAGCTATGTAAGCAAAATTTTTACATGGTTATATGTAGCTTCAGAGGGACAACCCTAGAAAGCACATTTTGAAAATTGAAAGGAACACTTTGATAGCCCTTTACCTACATAGAATCACTGATATATGGGGCTATTAGTAAGTCCAAATAGGACAGAAACTGGACAGTCAAACATCTTAATCACAACAGTCATTTAAATAGGCTCAGACAGTAATTCCCTTCAGGCTGTTAATTGCATATCCACCTGATATCCAGTTCTGAAATTAGGTCTTTGTGTTCTTGTTAAACTGGTTATTTAAATACTGAATAATGTTACTGAAGGAAGTAAGTCGGCTTTGCACTGAAAGGTTTCTTGTAACTGCACTAAATTTTCTTCCATTAAAGTAAAAGAAAAGAGTACATCTCCTTAGAGATGAAGATTTTCTGTGTCAGTCGTCGTCCATTCTCAGGCTAGAAACAAAAACTGTTGTCATTCACCCAATTGTAGGGAGCTCTTAAAAAGAAAGGGTCTCTATCTCCTGGAGCTTGTTCTCAGGGAGCTGCTTTGGCTCAGGTGATTGTAAAGGGCAGCATAGAACTAAGGTTGTTTTCTTACATGGTTTAAATTTTATCAGAAATTCAAGTGTTTGTGTAGGCATCACTGTCACAGAGGATGTACCTATCTGGGTTCCAGCGTCTTTGTAAAGCTTGCCAGAAGTCTAGATAGTATTAGTGTATTTATTGTGATTATTTTAAGTGTGTCTTTCTGTTATAGGGTCAATGTGAAATAACATACTTTCTTTTACCAAAAGTCAGCAAACTGCGTATGGATATGAGAAGAAGACAAATGCTACTTGAGACAAACACAGAAGTAGCCACGGATAAGGAGATAATTCAGGAGATTATAATTTTCCAGGTCTGGATTTCTTAAAACCTTTTAAGAAACTTGTCATCTGCCATCTTCTCTATAGTATTTGTATACTCAAAGATGTTTACTGCATTCCTTTCCTCTTGGCAGATTAGTTTGAAAACACAGATACAGCATGAGAGATTAACTGTTTCAGTATCTATATTGTTTAGAAAAATAGGGTCAAGTGACACTTGTTCACGTCACTGGCTGTCCTTAGCTTAACAATGTTTCAAGATAGTGTTGAAATTTTTGTACTAAAAATATCCACTATAGCTGACAACTAAATGCAATCAAACCTATAAATTTGTTTTATGCAACACTGAAAGGGAAAGAAAAGACCAGACAGAGAAGGAAACATTCCGTCAGTTGCATTGCAGACTTTCAGATTTCAGCTCTTCCGTTTTATGTCTACTGCCATCCCTAAATACATGTATGAGTGTCTGGAGAAGATTACCAATCAGGAGGCACGCAAATATACAAGCCTTCTGGTCACCGAAAGGAAATTTTATAGCTCCGTACTTAGCCAGAGCTCTCCCTGGGTGGAGGAGGGCCAGAGAACAGCTTGGAGCTACATTTCAGCTGTAATTTTGGATCTGTGGCTGGGACTATGTAAGCTCCAATGTCTTAAAATTCATATTATAGAAAAATGGGAAATTCACGGGGATAGCAAAGAAACAGAATGTATTTGTTGAGGAGAAGCCAGCATGTACAGTGTAATGGTCTTTGAGATGAAATAGTAACCATCAGTACAATGAAACTCATCCTACAAGCAAGATTAGATGTAAGCTTCTGTGATTTCCCTCACCCTTTGAAATTATCAAACCTTCTTTTATGCACTTTTATCTCTCCCACTGTTTTGGAGTCTCTCTGGCCCTACTGTTCCTCCTCTGGCCCGTGGTGTACAGCTCCATGGTCAAACGAGTCAGTTTCCCACTTTCCTGCTGTCAAATACCTTTTGCTTCAAAAACTGCTTTAAGCATCAGGCTCTACTGTTGCTTCCTATGATGCACACACAATCATCAGAGTTTGTTGGGGCAAGGAACTTCCTCCTGGCTTGGTTGTTAAGCATTACACAATTACATCACCTAGATAAACTGTTTTATAAATTGATCTTTGATCAAATAGGACTACAACTTTCCTAATTCATAAAATATTTTGTTAGTTGCCAACTTGTTATTTAGGTTTTCCCTAAAATATAACTTTAAGAGATTAGTGTTATTTTCAAATATTTTGATGTCCTTGTCTCACATCTGATCCTCTGACATGAGTTTTCCAGGAGGCAGGGGATGATGTACAAGGAAAAATTTCTCACTCCAATGAGTGAGAAATTGTATGGCACATTCAATCCCTTGAATAAAAGTTTGTATTTAAAAAGTGTCGAAACTGTTCAGAGTAATTTCATGTGCTATTTGACCCATGGAGAGAGGAAAAGAGTTAATTCTCTCAAATGAGCTGAATGCGTTGAATATAACAAGTATTAGTTAGAAGCTTATGGCTTCTCTCAGAGATGCTTGGATGCTAGTGTTCAGGGGAAACAAAAAATAGGAGAGGTTACTCAGAGATTGCAAGGAGGCAATTGACTCTTCCAGACAACAGCATTTGCCTAGGATCAGGCCTTGGTGCATTAGATTCTATAACACAATCTATTATTATTAAATATGACCATCTGAGAATACTGATATGTTGCTTTCAATTGGCATTGATGCATAAGAACTTAAGCACAAGGCACAGACATGAACTGATTTCTTACGATGTTTTCTTATATGTGGTTTGTTGTTACAAGACATTTTTATCTCTCTGGCAACTCAAGGAATGAGAGAACATGATGGCTGACACCAAGAGGATTTACTGTTTATACTCCAGCCAATGGATATACTCTAGAAACCACAAGTTGAACAGCAAATTGTAACTCACTATAAAAACAGTGGTGCTAAATCATGGAACACAAGCCTCTTCTTTTTGTGTGTGTGGTTTTCTTAAAAGTTTTTGTTTGTCTTTCTGTAAACAGTGTAATAGACGGTGTGATGGTCTTTCTGTGCTCTAAGGAAAAGCAAAGATAGAATTAACAGCAGATGGGGGTAAGATGACAGTTCATGGGCCAAGATGAACAGTTTGCTCAAGATGAAATAATAGTCATAGGGTAAGGCTTGCTGTCTTATCATAGGGAGCACATATCTCACTGGAACATTTCAGGAGTCATTTGTTAGATCAGAACTATGCCATAATGGTTTTACAGCCTGATCTTGCTTGGAACTTTTGCTCCCCACTGGAAATGCCGTGGTGCTGTACAGACCTAGGGGATTGGTACTTTCCTGATATATGTTCGTGGATGTTGCACCAGTGTCTTTCTTATAATGAGCAAAACATTTACCTCTGACTCCCTTACTTAAATTCTGTAATTTTCTTCTTCTCAAGCATTGTTAGGTAAATGGGAGATATGTAGCTAGCCAAGGCTGAATTGCTACTCATGGTGATATCAAGAAACATCAGATAGTTGGACAGTGAGTTTTATATCAGTGTTCAGGATCAAAATGAAAATAAAGCCCCCAGAGTTTGGGTCAGAAAGGAAATCTTCACCTCATCTCAGCATCCCATGGCCTGATGGGCAAGGCGATGGTGATTTTGTTTTTTACTGTTCTTGAAAGTCTGAAATGCATCTCACTTTCTTTAGTCCCGTAAGCATTTAATTAATAAACTCCCTGCTTTTTTAAGGCAGTAATGCATTGGTGATATCCTCTTGGGTCTCTTGGTCTTCCTCCCATGACAGTGCAATATTTGAAATTCTCATCTTGTGCTGAAAGTCTTGTTTGCTGTAATGGGATTAAGTGTGTTTATGTGACAGTGGATGCTCCTATACCAACTGCTTCCCTTCTGGCACTGGTTGCCTTCAGTGGTGATGGCTCTGTTACAGTCCTGGGTATCTGTGTACTTCCAGCTTATACTGAATGTGTAATTACATTACCTGTAACAAAACTTTGCAGTCCAAGCACTGTATGTTTGGGATGGCATGCGAAAACAAATCCCAGGTGTACTGAGTATCCAGGGCTAGAATTGCTTTCCTTATCACTGTAGGTTTCTCTGTGGAGAGGACCTCTGTGAAGGCACTGGCAGGAACTTCTTGCTGCCACGCTGAGCACTCCAGGAGACACAGACCTGGCAGGTGTGGTGCTCCTGGTCAGTGTGGTTCCAAGTGGCCCAGAGCAGGCCCCGTTGCTTCATTTCCCCACAGAGCACATCTCTTCATCCCACAGATGTAACCTGCTGCTCCATACCTGCTTGTGGCTGCTGCGTTGCCTCTTCCCCGTCATGGAGTGACTTCTGTTTCACTTTAGAAAATGGGTAGCAAGCATATGAAGAGATATTTTTTTGCTGCTAATGTCAGCACAGATGGGAGCACAGCCTCCCTGAGAAATCTACATTGGATGTATTCCACTAAATGTAGTGAGAGAGGGCTTTTTCAGAACTATGTAGTTTGTGTGATTCATATTCTGATCAAAAAGATGGGATTCATGTATTTATATAGCTTTTTTAAAGTCAAATGATTTGTCTATTCTTGACACATGTTCAGTTGCTGGGCCATTGCTTCTGCACATTAATTGATCCTTGTATATTTTCAGTTGCATATGAGTCAAAAATTTGTTCACAAGTCTTTTGATTTGTCACATTAAAAAAGTCTCATTTTTGTGGTCTTATCATAACAAAGCCACCCAGAAGAACAAGAGTTGTAGGAATAGGCCCTTTGTATGCAAACAAAATTCTAATATGCATTCTGCAGAACCTTTAGTAATTATATCCTAAGTTATGTATGCTTAAAAGGATTTTTTTAGCATACTAAGAAGAATTAATAGCAAGAAAAATTAATAAAGATAATTTTGGATTGATAACTAGTTTTTAAAATTTGCAATACAGTTTCTTTGACATTAAGTAATATCCTGAAGGAAGCTGATAGATACAAATAAATCTCAGCAAAATACTAAGGAAGCTACAACTGGCAATAATACTGGGATAGCTAAAAATCTTTATTGTCTCTAGATCTGATCTTTATTATGCCAAGATTCTGTGGGATCAAGAACAAATCAAAGGGAAATCAAATTGGACTTTAAACTAGTGACTTTTGTGTGCTCAAGGGCAAACCTGATAATCCAAGAAAACTGAGAAAAATAGGCTTTTTGTACTTTGAAAAATGCAGTTACTGAGTGTTGCAGGGTTTAAGGAAATGACATGGTTATCTCTTGGGCTGAAATGTTTCCTCTAGTACGATTCCAATGATCTGCTTCCTTTTGCCATGTCTGATTAAGACTGACTTTTTTCTTCTTTCTAATAATAGGGAGGCAGAATATGTAAAATACTCCATTGTGTAAAAACAAATCAAAATACATCACTGACTGATGTTTCTAAAATAATTAAACATTGTAAGTAAATCCACCATCTTTCCCCCTGTGTTTGGTTCTTTGGGCCTACAAATGTTGAAATGAAGGTAAGGGACAGGTGAGGCTGATGGACAGCTGTCATCTAATCCTGACAGATCTTCTGTCCACCTCCACTAAGGAGAGACTGAAGGATGCTATCATTCCTGAGTTAAGCTAAATCCATGACATCAAACAGAATCTATATAATGTACAACAGTTTGGTTTCACCATCACCTCCTATCTCATTTTCTTCTCTACCCTCCTCTTAGAGGTCTTTTTCTGACCTTTGCGTGTGGGTTTTTTCCTAGGAGGTGTGACTTAGCTGATTAAGGCTGTGGCATGTGTCTTGTTTCCCTGCTATGAACCCATGACTAAAAGGGCAGCTAAAAGCAGCATTGTAGTCATCAGATGCTGCTCAGAGTTTGCCAGGTTTTGGAGTGGCTGATAAGACCATGTGCTGGGTCTGTCTTTTTCCAAGTGCAAGTGAGTTGAAATAGAATAGAAGTTATGCTTCCTTTCCAATTTCCATGCTTTTCTCCCCTTTGCTGTGTGGGTCTAGTTTGCTACAAGAAAGTAGTACTGATTTAGTAGTACTGATTTCAACTAACTGTAACTTTGGTGCTCTCTTTCACATGAAGTGAAATTTTCCCTGGCAAAACCCTAAAGACTGCAGGGAAAGGCAATGGAAAATCCTTTACTGTTCTGCTTAATTTTTTTAATTGTTTTTCCTTTTTTCCCAGTTCAAAGCACATTTGTAATAAAGTAATAATAATAAATAAAAGCACACTTCTGCAACAGGAGAAAAGCAGTCTTAGTTCTGTCATTCTTAAAGTCTGATTCAGAGTGGGTATTGCATCTGGTGCTGCTCTATTTGCGCTGGAGATTTGTGACATCTCCATCCTCACTTAATGCTGATGGGTACAGCTACAGTCTTATCTGTGTATATATGTACAGTCTCATTGTACCTATTCTGTGTGGTAAGACAGGTGAAGAATGTTAACATTATCCTTTAGTATCACTAGGCAGGGACTGAAATGGATTAGCAAATTACGTGTTTCTGTTAGGAGACAAGCAGTGAATTACCAACAAATTGTTGCCTTCTGCTAAATCAGCAGAAACACGAGTGTCCCATTGTTAATTGTTTATGAGCTCCTTTTGACAGTTTCCTGTAACAGTTAGCTCAAAATCTACCAATATTGTTCCAGAGCATAAAATCCTTATTCTCTGCTGCTTGGTAGTGATATACATCTGGATAATGTGTGTAAAACATTATCAGTCTGTTGTGGGAGAGCTTTACACCCACTTTTTTGCTGGTGACTATAAATGCTAAGAGGCAAGCATGGAACCAAGCCTTTAAAAAACGTTTAATATGCAGATTAGGCAGAGTTGTCAGAGAAATCTGAGCTGCAGTGATGCTCTTAATGCTGGAAATCATGATGTATTGCTAAAAAAGCAAATGCTAATTGGACAATTAAAATCCCCGATATGCAGAAGAGCCTGGGGGCTCTGCTTTAATGTAAAGCTGTGTGTTTCACGTGGAACCATGTCTGCCTTTAAATGACATGCGGAAATTTACTTATATGTGGTTTATAAATATCTGCACATTTATGGATTTCTCTAATTTCTAGGTGGGTGACACTGCAGTGCAGTTTCCCTTCCTTGCTGAGGAGTATGCTGGCCTGTTAGAAATGTTGAAAGTGGATGATGCTTCAGTCATCCCGTGGTGTGAGAACACTCTACTCAGACTGAATCACCCTGCCCTGAGCTGCCCTTTTCACACTGTGATTACCAGGAGGTGAGCCCAACTGAATTAGAGTTATAGAATCTCCAAAGCTATTGAAATGACCTTGGTAACCTCAAAGAGAAGATGATCTTAAGTGGATCATCTAAGTGGAGTAAGAGTGATTTTCTTGTTTTTAATGAAGTAAAATCATACTGCTCAGAGTGACTCACTAACACCACTTTCCAATTGTTAATTCATGGATACAGTTTTTATGTGATTATTTTGCTGTATCATAAGGCACACAATGCACTGTCATATAAACATACTTAACAGGCTGCACAATGTTTATTGAAAAAGACACTAAAAGGAGTAAAAAGAAAGCTACTACAGCACTATGATTGATATTATAATATTGATTAATATTATATACTACTAAGATCAAAGAGAGAAAATCAAATATAAAGATGGGAAATACCTGATATATTACCTGATACTATCTTTCTCTTTCAGTGACAACAGAATTAGTCTCTGCTGTCAGGAAAGCAGGAGCACTTGAGTTAAGAATTTGGGATGATGCAAAGAGGAAACAGTTCAGCTCGTTTTCACTGGTCACTTGGTGGAATAGCCATGCAACTGACAAAGATGATAGAGTTTTTTTTTTTAAATGCCATGTTCTGGGAAATGTAAAGGAACTTTGCCTATGGAATCAGTCCGAGCTACAAAAAATACAGCAGCATCCATGAACTAGGAGGGAGAACTGAACAGGAAGAATAAGGTCTGGAAGGAACTAGTATTCCTGAAAATTATGTGAACAGTCCTACAAAATACCAAATAGTCACATCTAAGATTTTAGTGATGGAACAAAATGATCCAATCAAGAGGTGGAAAATATTTTTGAAACAATCCATGATTTGTGTATTGTTGGACCCAACAAAAGTCATTGGGTTTTAAGCAAGATTAAATTAAAATTTTGTACACAATAGGAAAACTCATTAGAAAATCAACTGTACAAAAGATTGTGAAATAGATATTCAACCAAGATCAAAAATTTGTGACTGAAAATGTGGGGACAACTAGACAGTTTCCATTTGCATCGGTTCCTTGCTTGCCACAGGAGCTGACTAGAAACTAGCTCTCACAGACTTCAGGTCCAGCTCAGCATAGCAAATTGTATCTGTCTTTAAAGTAAAAACACAAACGCCCAAATCCTTCCTTTTAAAAATTCAGCATATTATACTCTATAAATTTTGATTTAGATGCATTTCAGTATGTGTCCTTATTTTGTTTGGTAAACAGTCACAAACAGATGCTGTTTCCAGTTTCTAGAGGTGAGGAATTTTATTAGTGCTATGGCATGAGATACTAGGTACCTAAACTAAATATTTATGTAATATAGTTTCCTCACAGAGCTTCAGAAAACAGTCTTCTTTTTAATTATAGAAGTAACTGAACCACAGCAAATGTAAGTTCTGTGCTCCAGCAAGAATGCTGTAAGTACTGTTAATGTCTTGATTTATTCCTGGTGTGTGATACAAGACTCCAATTCAGGAATTCTGCTACTCCTTTATAATAACGATTGTTTTTCAATAAATTAATTAATTTGTTTCTGTTTTACAATTGTGTTAATGAGTACTTTCTTTCATATCAGCGAAATGGACAATTGAACGTCGGTTATTTACCATATATCATTTCCCAGATACCCTATCTACAACAGTTAAGTGCTTGTTGTGACTGGAATGTAATCTCAGTGGTTTTGGTTCTGTTACCTCCATGGAGCTTTCACTTCTTAATGGCTACAGAGACTAATCTTGAGTTAAGAGCCAAACATTTTTTCCTCTGCAACAGTGCAATGATGTTTATATTTGTGGCTTTTAATGTCAAAAGGAAATTACAGCTCATGCATGCCTTTCCAGGCATAATAGCTCATGTAGAGGACATTAGAATGACTTAAAGGAAGTCTGGAATAAACTCATCATAATTATAAAGAAAAACAAATTATTTAACCTGTGTAATTATCCTATATTAAAGAAATTAATAATTAACTGTGAAATCTGGGGGCCTGTGTTTATGCTGGCCTGTGAAATAATGGTGGGAAAAAGTAGCCTTGTTACAGATTTCTCCTGAGTATGCGGGGAACATCTGCATCTCAGTTATCTGCACTGGCATGTGCACAGGGTTATTTGTTCTTACGTATGGTATGTAATGCTTGTCCTTCTGACTCTGTCACCCAGCGAGGCAGCAGAAACAATACTCTGTCACTTACATGACATCACAGAAGCTGTGAGGCAAAACCCAAGTGTGTATGTCTGAAAATTATGGCCCTATCTTTTGTTAACTATCCTGAATAAAAAATATATTAGTGAACCACTTAGCACATCATTTCTGACTCAAAAAAGCTAAATTAGGTTCTTCACCCAGAGGGTGGTTGGACACTGGAACAGGCTCCCCAGGGAAGTGGTCACAGCACCAGCCTGATGAGCTCAAGCAGTGTTTGGACAAAACTCTCAGGCACAGGGTGTGACTCTTGGGGTGTCCTGTGCAGGATCAGGAGTTGGACTTGGATGATCCTTCCGACTCAGCATACTCTACGATTCTAATCATTTGTTCGCAGTGAATAGTTTGCCTATAACAGTTGTAGTCCTACACTTCTGTTGTCATAATCACAATTCAAATAAGATGTTTGCATTATGATTAGCTTAAATTTTAGTTTTAAGTGCCGGATGGTGTTCTGTGTCTTGTGTGAATATTCAAATCTTGGACTTTATGTTACCATACACTTGAAGAAGTGTACAAGGCAGACAGAAGGTAAAAATGATGTTTATAACTGGAAGACCTTGAAAGTTTTCCTTTTCTCTTTCTTTGTTTCCTTTTCCCCTGCCTTTTATTCTGGCAGCTTCTTCAGGCTAATGCATCATCACCCCACACAGTATCTATGAGAAAAATACATTTCACCTGCTGGCATAAAGGATATCCACTTGGAGAATGGTCAGTCCAACTGAGTTTTGCATTGGTTACCAAATTTGTTTATCACTAATTTATAAGTGTTTTAAGTAATGTAAATGTTTCCCCATAGAAGAATATTATTTTTATTGTCTCTAAAGACAAAATAGTCATTTTTCCAGAACCTTCCAAAAACTTTGACTTTTGGTAGCTAGTATCTGATTAATACCTGTAATGCATCCTAGTAGAAATGCATCCCACCAGTTTTTAGTGTTTGTGCTGTCTACCTTCATCCTTCCCCCACCTACAATGTTGTCTCAGCAGCCAAGGCAAAAATAATCTTTATCTCTTCAGAAAAAATGCAAGTCTGCTGTATCACTGAAATTTCATTTTTTGAAAATGAAGGTGTGAAAATAATGCCTTCTCAAGCGAGGTTTTTTTTGAGGTAGACAAATCTCTTTACAATTATTTGCATTACTCAAGTTTCAGAGTAGTGCTATGGCTGCTAAAATTTCTCCCAGACAACTGCCTGTTGCTTTAGAAACAGAGGTATTAAATATCACAGAACTGAACTTCACAGCAAAAATTGTCATGGTAGAGAGAGGGGATGAAATTTTTCTGGTTTTATAAGTTTACTGGAAAATTATACAGTGGATTGCTGGATATTAATAAGAAGGGAGGATTTCCCTGTCTTTGTTCCAGGGAGTTATTTAAGTCCTCAGATATTAACTCGTTCAGAATAAATCAGGAACATGTAATATCAAGAATCTTACTTTAAAAGATTTTGAAAAACCTTGAAGAGCTGATTTTCTCCAACTATTTGCAACAGCATTGATTTTTGAGACTGACATATGGTTAACATACATTATTAACAAAATTAGAATTACCTTCCTGCTGCTTCTTTTCATTGGCTAAAAACTGATGGTATTTCACTTGCAAGAATGCAAGCTGAAGAAGGCACCAGAAACATCTCCATTTATCCATAAAAGTGTGAGAGATGGATATATCCTTGTATATATTATAGCCATATAGTACATGTAAATAGTTACATAATGACATAATCTGTTAGAAGGCTGAGAAAACCAGGAAATTATATTTTGGGGATGTCATTTGATGTGCTCCTTTAATTTAAACCAGCATTATTTAGAAACTTAATATGGTTTTGCCCCCCAAAATGACCAAAGGGAAGAAAACCCCACCTTCAAAAAATTATTTCTTCTGGCTTTGTGCCTCCCCACAGCTTCCAGTGAATTTATCAGAGAGTATATTAGAAAAAAAATACAAAAGCAATAAAAAAAAAAAATCAAAGGTGACAGGAACGTGAAAACACAAGCAAACTATTATTCCCCAAAATATAAGCCATAAGACCCATAGCTCCTCAGTGTTAATAATCCTGCCCACCCCCCATCAAATAATGAAAAGAGAAATTAAAAGCTTTGAGCCTTGCCTGGAAGGATGCTTCAGACAGTGATGGTTTCTTGTTCTTGGGTGAGAAGTGTGGATTTCCAGACTTTGGCACTGCCATGATTCCAGACTACACTTAGACATGAGCTCAGTAGCTGCAGTACAGAAGTTTTTATAAAAGGAAAAACTTCACTGTCTAAATTTTATTGTAACACTGTATCCCTGTGTAAATTCTTGCATACAGGCTATATATAGAGTACAGAACCTGTACCTAATGACAGACGTAATTAACACTTATCCTGTACTTCATGGGTTCAGGATAAACAGTAATTGAAGAAAATGCAGTGTATTATTGAACTCCAGGGTGATCATGACAAGCATATAACTACATGATCTTAGATATAATTACTCTCACTTAAACTCTGCTAATCTGCAATAAAATCTTCTTTTAAATTCTGTGCGGAATTGGGTCTACTAATTTTATTCTTTCCAAGTCACATTTGGGACCTAAACTGGCATAGATTTTACATTGACTCAGTTTCAATGACCACAGGGTGTTGATTTATGACATGTGATAGGAGATGCAATCTTTCTAATCTTTCACCATTTGGAACAACATGTTTGCAAGACTGATATTTGGCTGAAAAGTCTGACATGCCGTAAGAAAGACCAGTGTGAGGAGGAAAGGATAGTATCTGCCCCATTTCATTCCTACTGGCATTATCTTATTCTGTGCTGCCAAGAAAAAAAATAGTGTGGTAGTACATTCTGCTATGAAAAAAACAAAGAAACACCTGGGAGTTCCCTTCATGTTACTGAATACTGAATGTTCACAACACTTGTTATTATTAGAGACCGCAAACATTGTTTGTTTCTCGTGGATTATTGCTTTGAGTGTGTGCATACAAACCTACCTATGCATCTTCTTCTACTATTTAATTTATGTGATTAAAATTTAAGAAATTAAAGTGCTATAATCCTTGTAACAGTGTCAATTTATGTTCAGTTCAGAATCCTGCTGTGATACCTCAGAAGCACTGTCACACTGGTGCTGCTGTAGTGCCTCTGCATCACACCAAGAAACCTGTTCTGTTTGTGAAAATTGCTAAGGGCATATTATGGATCTTCACAGCACTGCTGCCTTGATAAACTAGGCTTGCAGGAGCTAGAAGCCCTTACTGTGCAAAGGCAAAATACACTAAGTAAAGTATCTGTTGCAGTGACAATTAAAAACATGCACAGACATGGGCAGATTTCAAGTGAGATTTTAAGAGCATAACAAGAACAGGGCCACAAAAGGTCTACATTGAACAGCGGGTCATATTAGGTGGGAGAACGCGACCAAAAATTTGAAAGGTTGCTTCTAGATCGGGTGAAAAAGAAGTAGGCATACTACATGCATGTCATAAGACAACTAGATGGCTAACAAAACATAAACTAGAGCTGGAAGAGAATGACAGTTTTCTTTTGAAAACTTTTTGTTAATCTTCAGAGGTTGTGCTGGAGCGTTTAAATTCACAAATCAGTACAGGATTGTTTTGGCAGAAGTAGAAACTGTTCTTCTCTGAATTTCTTCTATGGAAAGCACAGTTTCTGGGGATAAAAATCTTAAGACTTATGGAAAACAGTGGGCATAATGAGATGTAATATGGATTGAAAATGAGCAAATAACAGTGGGGAACACAAAGTTAATTGCTATGAGGTTGACTGCCATCTTGAACCTTGGGACTGGAAGTCCTGGAACACGGAGGCCTGTTCTTCTGCACCCACACAAAGTATGCAATTCTTCTGAATTCCACTGGTAAATATCAGCCATGGAGGATGTTTATTCTTTTGTTTTCTCACTAGTTCATCTAAGAAACAATTCTATGAACTTTACATTACTTCCTGTTACGATAGAAACTGTCATATTATTTCCATTTTTAACCATTATTTTCTGTTATTTTAACTAATTGTTTGTAACTATTCAATGCCATTAAGCATAACTGCTGATTAAAACCTCACATCAGCTAAAATGCTAGAGGTATATTTATTATGTATTTTGCACGTGTATGTATAATATTCTATGTGTACTGCACATATGAATATTTGTCCTTGATGAATAAGTTAACAAGAAGCTGTACTTCCATCTACATTAGGCCTTTACCACCCTGTTCAGAAAGTTTCTGTGAGAGTCTTTTACCTTTACTACTCTTTAACTTTGCTTCCTAAGCAAATTATCTAATGTAGCCAGGTGTGGTGCCTGTGTCTCTGTTACTGCATAATATCTTTTGAACTAAGTGGAAAATTCCAGCAACTTAACAGCAGGTTAATAGTATCACACATGCTCCTAGCCATTTCATTAGAACAGATGCGTGGGTAAAGAAGATAGCAGATAACACTCTCCGGTGTCTGAACAATTGCAGCATGTATTTCACTCATATTAGACATCAACAAATCTGTGTGTTAGAGAAATATTGCTTCCCTAGCATGGAGAAGCTTCAGATGAAATTCTCATCTTCGTAAACACCAAGGAGTCTTACTATGAGCTCTAAATCTATAAGAAACAAGGTATGATCAGTTCCGCAGCTCTTGGAATGACTTCCATGATGTCATAATGTGCTGAAAACTGTATAAAATGTTTCAGGCACTGATGTTATAGTGGAGTATTTATAATTTTTTTTTCTTTCTTTTTCTCTATGATGTCCTTGCTTTACATGCAGCAAATGAAAAAGGCATCTAATCTGATACTCATCTTCAAACCCTCATGAAAAGTACCCTGGATGTTCTACGATCCAGACCTTGGACCATGTGAACTGAGATCTACAACCATATGAAATACATTCACAAATAGCTGGGCTGGAACTGGCTTGTGCGCTAAGCAGGAGAAAGTGATAGCATAGTAGGATAAAAGATATTTGTTCAGTGCATTTTAATGAAACCTAATTTTTTAAACTTATTCAAACTCAGGACTTTTCTTCATAATTGGGGTCTATTTCGAGAAATATCTCTCAGTCTAAAAAATCTGGAGAAGAGATCTTTAAGAGGTTGGAATGAAATGTGAGCCAACAATGTCAAAAAATGTCTTTAACTATTTTATCATTCTTAGAAAAAAATATTTTCAGTCAGTAGTAAGCTTGAGAGGTAAAAATCACTTGAAGTCAGTAGTAACTGAAACCAGGAAATTATAGAGGAATGCTTAAGCTGTCGTAACTCTGGAGTTCATCTTCAGAACCTCTATATTAAACAGTCATACACTACTTGCTCTAGAGGTCTTATGGGTCATGACTGCTTTTGCAGTTTCCAGTCTGTAAGAAGAACAGGTTTTCCACTGCTGGAAGTAATGATAAAATCTCATAGTGCTGCACTTTTTCATGATGTCCTTGAACAGCATAAAGCTACAGATTATGGGTATGGCTTCTCAAGAAACACTTTCCAAGTATTTTGTTATGTTAGCCACACAGTCTGTTTACCAAAATAATTGTGATTTCATTATGTTTACCAGTTTGGGTCCTTCAGAAGCCTTCTGCAGTTACACATCCCTCACACATTTCACTCTGTCAGTGATCCAGTGTTAATTTTATTCTTTTCCAAGATACCCTGTTGTCCTCCCCACATGATCACTGCATTGCATTAGTAGAGGCTCTCTGCCACATACTTGTTTCAGAGTGCTGTTGCTGTTAGAAGTCCAGAGGCTCTCTGACTTGCCAGAATTCTTTCTGGAGGCCAAGCATCCTCCCTGATGGACTTAGGTCTCCTTGTAAGGTATGATCTGCACGAATGCTTATGAAAGATGAGCTATTCCGTGGCAACCTTTGGCTTCACCCTATGGAAAACGCATGGCAGCTATCCTTCAAGGAAATGGTATTTTAAAGCCTTACATTCATCCTGGGTTAAACACACACGACGGTTCAAGTACAACACCCGGTGAAGCCATGTTGTACCTTCCATCTCTTCTCCCCGACACTACAGTCGGCTGGCAAAAAAACTGGCGCAGAGCCGTTTAATTCTCACTCTCATGAGGTATCTCTCAATGTAGCATTTCACACCTAACTCCTGCGGGACAGCCGTGCCCAGGGAGGCACGGCGCCGGCCGGCCTTCCCGGTGACTCCCGGAGGAGCTGAGGCAGCCCCAGGCTCGGGCCGCGCGAGGTGAATACCGGCTCCGGCTCCGGCTCCGGCTCCGGCTCCGGCTCCGGCTCCGGCTCCGGCTCCGGCCCCGGGCGCGCCCCCGAGCCGAGCCCCGAG
>VZRQ01005066.1:232717-279575 GCA_013397975.1 Machaerirhynchus nigripectus
GGGGCGCGGTGCCCTCGCTGCCCCGGGGCTGCGCTCAGAGCGGGCTCTGGAGCCCCGGCCCCGTTCCTCTCCACCTTGGAGCTTGTGGCCCCGTGCCCGGGCGGGGGGCGATAGCCGGCCGCCGGCTTTGCTGGAGGGGCAGGCGGCCGGGCTTGCCACCCCGGGCAGGGTGAGGGGCGGGCAGCCGGGCGGGGGCGAGCGGCGCCTCCCCAGCAGCACCTCTCCGCGCTGCCTTCCCGGCCGCCGATGTGTTCGCGTACTGCAGATACTAACCGAGCAGCCGTCCCCAGCGCGAAGGCTGCAGTCACACTCCCTTTGCAAAAATAGGCTTGGGGGAAAAAAACCACCTCTCTCACCCTGTCCCCTCCCCACGGAGGTTCCCACTAACTTGCAGGCGTTCTCCTCGCTGGGCACAGACTAATACGGCTTTTCCTGGCCGTGCGCATCCTTTCGTTACTTCGGTCCAGAGCATGTTAAGGCGCTAGAGCATTTCTTCCTTCCGTTTAATTAATACATCGGGACTGCTGGATCTAATGCTTTTCTGGATTATGTTTCTTCAAGCAATGCTTTTATTTATCTTCTCGGCCATCTCCCAAGTGCCGTTTATATGCACAATCCTAGCAAGTTTTGCAGATAGGCATCTTTGAATGGTGGTGTATACAAACCGTGTCACAGTTTGAGGAAAAATTGCCGAGACATTTGTTAAGTAGAGCTGAAAACACTGGGACTGTAGGATAAAGCTTAACTTCCTTTTTATTTAGTACAGTCTGATTTAGAAAATGTTCACGTTCAATGTCTTGTAAGAAAATACATCTAAAGAGGGATGGAAAGAAAGCCACATAGTGTATGTGAAACATATTCATATGCTGTTTGCAGCATTGTGAATACTGGATCGCAGTCATCTTCTATTTCTATCAGAAACGGTACAGTAGCAGATGTACATAGTAATATTCATTTTTTTGTTTATTTGTTTGAGGATTCTTGGAAAATCTGCTTTTACAGGAAATACAGTTGTTATGCAACATTGGCATGAAGACTGGCAACTTTTTTCCCTGTCAGCGTTATGTGACTTGTATTGTAGTGTTGCCTAACACCTAAAGACAAAACAGAAAAATACTTCTGTGAAAGATAATTTGTCATCTCAATTTACGGGAGTTTTTTTATTAGTACTTGTCACTGGTAAAGATCTTTGGAAGACTTCTACAGTGGCAGCCTTACTGCAGGCTTGACTGTTAAGCTTAGTTCATGTTATCTGAATGCTTAATAGGGAAGGAGAAGCATTGAGCATGCTAATACAGCTCAGCACATACACAGTAATGGTAAACTCCAGCACCTGACAGCAGCAGTATGTTATGTCAAACAGCACTCCCGATAACGTGTGTCAGGCTTAACACAGATTTGGCAAACCCAGTCTTAGATAATGCTTAAAAATATTTAGAATGTTGTACCAGTGGTAAAATGACCTTGAGTGTGGTAAACTGAGGCTTGGGGGAGGCTTTCTGTGTAGCTTAATCAAAAAGGCCTGAGAAATGCATTTCATGTGAAGTTTTGAGTCTATAACCTGCAATGCTATGTAAGCAGTGATTTTTACTCTTCTCTTCCTTCCACTTTGTCCAAGTTATGAGCATTACTTGGAGAAGTCAGTTCCTTTCAGACATATTTTTTGATGTAGTCTTCCATCTGTCTGTTCTTAGAAAGCATGGATTAGTGGTCTCTAAAGCTATTAGGTGTGCATAACTTTCTGAATGCCACTGGTAGAAAGCACTGGAAATTTGATATTACCCTGGTAATTACTGCAGTTTTACTTTTTAGTTATTTATTTTAAAAATACTAATTAGGGACAGATGGATTCATAAATGTTTTGCAGATAAACTAGAACTTTTTAAAGAACGCCATATGCAAGCAAAAAGCATTCTGTGCTTTGAATACTTTCAGGATAACATCTGTAGGCCTACTACATGTAAACAGTGTTCTTCATATTTTCTTCTTTTAGTGAGACCTGATAAACTTCCTAAAATCTTTAGAGTTTACCCTGGAATGTAAACACTATGTTGTTTAAATATCTAAAGATGCACATGAGATTTTACTAAATTAAAAATGCCCTTTTTTTTTTTTTTTTTTTTTTTTTTTTTTTTTTTTTTGTTAGTTTTGTATTGGTAAAGTGGTGTCAAGCACTACCTCCTGCAAATTCTGCTGGTAGGATGGATTTCTGTTTCTTTCGGGAATAATTTGAGTTTGATACGTCACTTCTGAGATGTGAACACAACCTGTTAATGCCCTGTCTTTCTGGAAGCGTCAGAGCTTATGCTGTTTGAGACAACTTTGGACAGACTGGAGCTCAGCTCTGTGCTGTTCAGTTCTCCTTCTTCAAGGAACTCTTCCCTAGTCCCGTGAATTACATGCTTCTCTGCAAACAGGGATCTCCCTCATTAGTTTGCTGAATGCTTGAGGTGGGGATGACCTTGTGCTATATGTAACCTTTTTTAGGCTTGGACATACATTCTTCTGACTTCTCCCATGGAATGCACACATACTGTGCAAGAGAAGTGAAGGGGAACAAGTATCCTGCTGTCTGTTAGCTCTGTGTTCAGGGAGGACCTCTTCCCTGTAGAGGAGTTTGGGGTTTTTTTTAAATACTAGAAGGACCAAAGGTACGTGCAAAATAGACTTTCACTGTTTAGTCTTTACCATCCAGAATCTAAAACATTTATAGTTGATACAGAAATTACCTATTTTTGTTTGTTTTTTAAATTTTATTTTATATTTTTTAGGATGTGTAATTTGACCAGAGTGAAAATAATTCCATATTCCAGGAGAAAACAGGAAACTTTTTCCCCTAATTGCCTAGGCTCCTTCCTTAATACATAAATGCAAGGACTGTTTTTTGTGGCACAGAACCCCCATAAGGGAAGGCCTTTGCAAGAAGTGGGGTGGCAAGCTGGTGAGAGGATTAAAACCAATTGCAGGGTTTCAAAAAATACTGCCTATATTATCCCTTATATTTGCTAAAGGTGTCCTGACTTTCAGGAGCAATATGTACCTAAAGTGATGAGAAATGTGTAATTTAGCTGTTTGATCTTGTGATGTTCCTGATGCTAGTGTGTATGGTTTTCTGGAGTTGTGGAGTTTCTTAAATTAGAGGCAGGCCTGCTTTTAGCTGTTTGTGGTAGGAGACACCAGCAGGACACACTGAAGTAGGGCTGACAGGGTTATGGTCTTTTTCACTGTCGTCTGAGACAGTGAAGACTACCATGCTTGTCAGGAATCAGAAGCATAATCAGCATGAGCAGCACATGTTCCCCAGGACCAGTGGAGTCGTCATCTCTTTTCATCTCTTTTTTTTTTTTTTTTAAGGTTGGAATGCTGATATTCCATGTTGCACTCTGTTCTAATGCCTTTTCTAAATTTTTTTTTTTCATTTTTAAATTAGCTTGCAGTAAAACAGAATGTTTTGCTTGTGTGAACGTATTGTGGGCTGCCTTATTTTCTACATGGATTTAATAGTTCCGAGTGTGACTGCCAGTGGAAAGTGTAAGTGTGCTTTGCAACACTGGAAGAGTAGTTTGAAATAAATTTAAACATTACTTAGGATTCATGTTTGACATGCAAAAGATTTTATTCACTCAGTGCTGGGTTTTTATGCTTGAGATAATAAAAGAATGAAGTTTATGGCAGAGAAGTTTGAAATGAAGAATGCTATGTGTTCACATTTCAAGGACAGCAGTTTTGTGATTTCAGAGTGTCTTCTATTCCAGATTATGACAGCATTTAAACAATGAGTGCCACTTCAAATCTGACTAAAAGTCATATGCTTACATGCCATCCTACACAAAGATTCTGTGGAATTAGAGGACAGAAAAGGAACCAAAAGAAACAAGATCTGAAGATTATTGTAAGATAAATAGCTAAACAGTAGAACAATTATGTGAATCTCTCAGTGAAACAGAATACAAAAAAAAAGTTGGATTTTTTTTTTTAAATCCCTCAATGCTTTTCATGTGCTGCTTATCTTTAAAGGGGTTTATCAAAATATGTGAGGTTCTGGTAGCTGCAGTCATCAAATATATGATTGCCAGAATGCACTGAAGAAAATGCTCAAAAGCAATCTTGGCTATTAGAAGCAATTTTAGAATGAAAGAATGCCAAAACCCACTTTGGATATCCTTTGTTTATTTTAAAAAGTGTTTCTTGTGCTTGTCAGTATGTGACTTTTGAAGATACACCAGGGACTGGCACAAGAGACCACTGTTTAACAGCTCATGTGAGGGATGGTGTGGCTGAGATTGCAGCATTTGTACCTTCCCCTCTAAGGCACTGCACTGCAGTACAGATACTGAATATGATCTCAAATTCTATTTTGGAATTGAGCTGGATGGCTTGTTTGTAGTGATGGGGTTTTAGCTAGGACATGTAGTCCACTTCTTTTTTGGGAATTACATGTGAACGTTTTATATATAAATTTTTTTATTCCAAAATTGGTTGCCAAACATTTTATAC
Source organism: Machaerirhynchus nigripectus (assembly GCA_013397975.1). Taxonomy (NCBI): domain Eukaryota; kingdom Metazoa; phylum Chordata; class Aves; order Passeriformes; family Dicruridae; genus Machaerirhynchus; species Machaerirhynchus nigripectus. The sequence continues at coordinate 237,215 of VZRQ01005066.1, forward strand.
CACCTTTAAGGTTTTATTACTGGATGAAATCACTTGTCTAGTGTGTGTGCTGTCTTGTCCTGTGTTCTGCATCTGGAAGTTGTCTGTATCGGATGGGTGAGAAGGCAGCTGAGGAAATTCTGTAGCAAATAGTTGGTCTGCCAGGGAAGTTTCTTGATAGCCCTGTGAGTTGGCCGACTGATGTTTTGAGAGACAGAGCTACATTTCCTTTCAGAGTCTGAAGATGTTTTGATGCATCCTGCTTTTTGGAATTGTGAAGACTTGAGGAAAATCCATTGTAGGAACTTAAAATGTGGACAGACTGTAAAGGGAGAATACCACTTAATTTCTGACCCAAGATTTAGAATAGTCTTGGGAACTATGTCTGACTTTAACGTCTCTATTTACATGCTATATTATTACAGGCATATTTTAAAGGCGGTTTTTCCTCTTACCTGGCTGTATGGAAAGTGCACAGGATGATTAGAATTCAAGAAAATAAGCCAGTCTTTCTTTAGCAAGGATATGGATTTGTTGAAGTATTTCTCTGAATCAGAGGAATACTGAGAGTGGACTGACCCTAGGAAGTATGGGAATTAAACTGAAAAGACAAATCTTTTTCTTCTGATTTCTGATTCGTCTTGAAAATCTCCATTAGTTTTGGTTTTGTTTTCTGGATTACACCTATGCTTTTGTTTACATTTCCTGGTCTGACTTAAATGAAGCTTTGTGTGGATGACAGAAGGGAAGTCAAGAAGTGTATATATATATATGCACTCCTAATAAAATTTAGTGACATAAATTTGTTTTGTTTGGTGTCATGGTACTAGTACATAAATAACCTTTGAACTGTGAAATGACCACGTTTTATCTGGGTGAATGAAAGAATTATAACTTCTTACTGTGTTTGTTTGACACAGTTATACCCTGGAATTTCTCCCTATACCAAAGTAAGGATAGCCTGGCATCATTTTCTGTCTCCAGTCTGTATTCTGCTAAAGACCTATACTATGTCTCACAGGTGTGTGGCACTTCAGCCGTGTCTGGCTGTGTTGTCTGTACCACTCTGGAAATGGAGGGCCTCTGAGGCTGCTTCATGCATCTCAGTAACTGAGAAAAGGCGTAAAGGAACTAGTTTTGGTAACAGTTTAAGCCTTTTATAGACAACCACAGCAATATGGAGCTTACTGCAGTATTCTGTGACCATCAGAGGCACAGCTGTGGTATTTCTTTGTTCTCCTTGTAAGAAATAGAGCAGGTTAAGGGCACTGCCTGCACCATCATGAGAGGTCACCCCAGTTTCCTAACAAAGACTAGCAGGAACTCCCATGTGGTTTTACTGCAGTGTAGTTTTATGCGGTAGTCCCTGGTTATTAAGTGTGAGATTCATTAACTAATTATGTAGTCACTTATCAAAGAACTTTTTTTTTTTTTTTAATTTTAAACTTAAGAACTGTGGTGCAACTTGTGAGGTGAGGGGCTTAAACTCTTCAAATATGTTGCTGCTTCTCAAGCCCAGTGATGTTACTCAGCTACTATAGGTTGGAACAAATGTTTTTGAGTCATGTGATTTAGTAGAAGCTTTTCTTAGCTTCTCAGAATTGCTTTATAAAAACAAACTGATATCCAGATTCCTTCTGTTAGGAAAGGGAAAGATATGATAGGTAAGGTGTCATAACATAAGCTGTGTTAACTTACGTGACAGCTGCAATTTCTCTAGAAATGTAATGCTGTAATGGTCAGATTTAAAGTAATATTGATGTGTTTATAAGAGCAGTCACACCAGCAACTACATTAAATTTTAAATAAAAAGATGATGTCATTCTTTCAGTGTTGTGGCATACTTTAATGTTTACCATAGCCAGGAATGACTTCCCTATAATTGTCATGTGGTTGAAGACAAATGGAAGTATACACTTTCCTAGTAATCCAGTAGACTTCTCAGAGGGACTTTGGCAAAAATCTGCAAGGTATCATTCTGTAAGACGCATGGATGAGTTAATTTTTAACGTGGATGACATTCTGGTGCAGGACAAGTTTTTTGTCACTGAGATGGAGTGACAAGATCATTGCGTTTTGTGAGACGGCTTCCCAGAGGAGTTGAGTAATAATGCTGCATAACAACAGGCTTGTATTACCTGCTTGTCTTTTACTTGACTGTGGGAAATAATATCTGAAGGATATTGGCTGGCAGAACGAAATGCCAAACACTGGCATGTCCTATCTCTCTACCTCCGTGAAAACCTCTCTGGAATCCTACTGTGAAAACTGACTGCACTGAATTTGAAGTATATCTCTGCTTAAATCCCTCTTTCAAAGGAATGATGAAAGGAAGCAACACAAAATTTGCATTGGCTGTCTGTGAGTTTTCCTGGGGATTGCCAGAATGTGGAGTTGTATTAATGGAATCAAGCCAGAAGCGGCTGTCTCTTACAGCTATATTTCTTCCTTTTAAACCAGGCAAAGCTGGAAAAAAACAAGTACCTGGGATTTGTGTGGGATGCGTTCTTTGGCTTCAGAAAAAGGAAAATGAGAAAGAGGAATGTATCTTCCTTTGCTGAATATGCCAGATAATTTCCCTTGGTGTATGAACATCTTCATTCCTGTGATGGGCAAGCAGAATTCCTTGTATATAAATTTAGGTGGAGGAATGAATGGAATTTGAAGAGTTTTCAAAGTAAGCCTAGGCAGTTGGATAGATCTGCATAAGACTCAGTAAACTGCTGGATAGAAGGATCCATTCACTGGTAACTGATCCTCATCGTACATCAGGAATGCAGCCACGCTGATAAACATTTGAACATCACCTATGGTGTGTTTATTTCCTAGCTGTAAAATGGAATAATTTAGTTAGAACTAACATGCCAAGCACAAGCCAGCTTATTTAACCTCCCTCTGCAGACACATGGTCTTCATCCTGAAGCAATCTTTGTAAAAGCATTTGGTTCCAATGGTGACAGAAGCAACCTAAATACCTGTACAGATAGATAAGAATTCCTAGCCCTGCAACAGTCTGTGCGCTCCTAACACTGGGGATTTGCTAAAAAATAAGGATCAATCATGTGACTTCATATTTTTGTCTCTTTCCTGCCCATTTATGAAGTGGATTTTGCAGTGCTAATGCATAGGCAGTTGTGTGCATTTATAGTCTATTGCAAGTACCAGGGAGATGGAATGCATATTGCCTCTTCCATGCAAGAGGAAAATAAAAGTCACAATATGTGATGCAGGGAAATACTCAGCAAGGTTCTCTCCATCCCCATTTCTTTCTTTCTTCTGGTGTTACAGCTACTTTAATAGCCCTTCATTGCTTAAGAGTTGGATTAATCTTCTTTTGAAAGCTTGTATTAAATACATGTGGGTTTTGGGGTTTTTTTCTGCCCCAGCTAACACAGAAAGTGAAGGTTTATCCCATGCCATGCCGAGTCTGCTGGGGTTTGACTTTGCACCACACCGGCTCCACTCCTGCACTGCTCCACCTGGCTCTGCTCGGCTCAGCTGGCTACATAAACAGTGTGCCTAGTTTATTGTAGTCTTGGAATTATGTAGTAAGTCCTACTAAAAGAAAAACCACTGGTCTAGTATTTAGTAGTTGCAGGAGGATGATAGCTGCACAGGTAAACCCAGAAATGCCAAATTTCAAATGCCATTACTGTTGGCTGGATTTCAGTAGGGTAAGCTTGTGAATTAATGATTCATACACAGATGTTTTTCAGTACATCTTTACATGATGGTCTGACTGCCTGATCAGACATGTCGGCCATTATTTAGTCTTTAATCACTTCTAAAGTGTGTCATGTAATGAATTATGCCTTTTAAAAGTTACAGCTTTTGGTACTGGTACGTCAGTGGAAGAAGAATCAATGGAGACCTGGTCTCCATTTTGATCTGACCAGGGTTCTTGTGCAAATATCCTGTCAATTTTCTTTGATATGAGAAGGTTCCTGAAATCCTGTAGTAGAAATGCTGCATTTTTGGATAGTTTCAAAATATTCCAATGTTATGCCTCCAAATCCATTTCTGGAATCTGTTAGCAGTATCTTGTACAAGAACAGTACTGTGTTTGTTCTATACCTGATCTTCTGGTTCATTTCAAGTTGCTTTTCTTTGGAGTTTCAAGATCTGTGTCCAAAATTTTGTTTAATCCCCCTCACTTTTCCTTGATCTTGTCAGAGCCACTGAGATCCCTGTGTTCCAGTACTGGGTTCGATGGTTCTTCCTGATTTTAAGTGTGGCACAGCTTAAACCTATGCCTGTGGTAGGACTTGCTATTGTCTGCATTTATGAATTTAAGAATTCATTCACTGATAGAGGGTTTTTTATTTTTTGAAGGGAGCTCTTAAATTTGGAATCTCTTTCTTTATTATTTCTTCTTTTCTTTTTAATTTTTCTCTTGATCTGGCAAAGGACAAGGTCAAGGTTTTGTTCTTTTTTTTTCCTCTCTCAGAATAAGAAAACAAGTGTTTTAAAAATGTCACATAAAGTTTACTAAGTAGGTGAGAAGTTACCATGAGAATTTCTGTAAAATGTATTCAGAACATCAATTGTCTTGATGTATGATTAGTCTGCATTTTCTTTCTCCTTTTCCTTTGCATGCTTCACCTCTAGAAAGCTTCATCTTGTTGGACTGAAAGACTCCAAAATCTTCAATTTCAGCTGAATAGAATTTGTCTAGAAAGGGGGAGGAATGGAGTGTAGGAGGGAGGGATGTCAGAACTTACAGGTGAGCTTTGTCATCCTTTTGAGAGGCATAGTTTGTTGCCTGGCTTTTCTTAAAAAAAAAAAAAAGAAAAAGCTTTTGCATAGAAAGTGTAATTTTAAGTTTAGATGCAAGAAGTAACACTTTCATTTTCCATGAGTGGGAGGTGAAAAATGAGTAATTAGGTAGTGAGAATTAGATTTTCATGTTCCTAAAGGTGAATGGAGGTATCTTTTTCTAGGTGAGATGTGTTGCTCAGTTCAGCAAAAAACTGTATACCTCCATTTTAAAATACTGAGATATTTACTCTTATTTATTGACTTCAAGCAACTGAAAGCATACTTGATTTTGTTTTCTTTCCTCTGATCTTGGAATTCTCGTACATCTTTTAATCTACTGAAAATGAAATGGATGTGTTTTAAAGGTATATCAAGCTGCAACATTGACATATTTTCCTGAAAATGTTACAAGCATCGCTTCATTGTGATTATGTCAGAAGTAATATATTGCTGTTTTTTATTCTGAAATTTCCAGTTGGATTCTATCTTACAGTTTGTATGTCAGCTGCAATTGCAGCTGAATTTTCTGAATTTCTTCTTTCCTTATAGTGGAAATCTGTTACTGAGGCAGAATTAGATACTTTCTATTTTATGCCCGTTTTTTATTCTGCTTTCTGTTCTACAGTTTATTTTTCTCTTGACAAGCTGTAAAGATAAAAGAACATCAGTGACAATATTCTTCCCTTCAAAACCAGTTTGTTTTGGGGGTTGTCCTTCAGACTTGGTAAATCAGCTCATTGCAAATATCCTCTGCCTGACTTAAGGAATTGTTTACTATGGCCTTCTGCACAGAGGTGCCTTCTTCTGACTCTGGGAAAACCTCTAGGTGAGAATTACTATGTCAGTTTCCTGAGGCTGTAATCCTGTAAAGTAATCCAATTAATCTAGTGTATAAGGACTACCTTCCTATCTAGTGTATAAGCTCAACCTTCCAAACTTGATGGGGGACATTTGTTTCTTATGCATGACATTTGCATTTCTGCTTACACAGAAGGAAGGCCTTGCTGCACTTTTTGATTTACTAACAAAATAAACTAACATGGGTCAGAACACACATTCAGTGAAGGAATGAAGTTGACTGGGTGGTGAACTGTGTGGGATTATCAGTGCTAACAAAATTACTTCTTTATGTACCTCTGTGACTTCTGTTGATGAGTGAGGTTTTTCATGATGATTTATGTCTGTTACAGAATTACAGTTTGACAATTGGAACCACATCTAGAGCTTGGGAAGCGCACTTTGTTGTAGTAAGTTCCTACTCAAAAGTTACAGTTTGCTATTAGTGGTTGTACCCTAGCAATTTGTTTTATTGGGAGGGGCAGAGAAACAAGGAGTTCTGCAAGTGAAATGGGTTTGTAACCTTACTGTATACCTTTAAACAGAGTAATCAGCTGAAGAAAATAATTATATTCCTTTCAAAATTTCTGGCTGAGTCTCATTTTCCTTGCCTAAGGAATAAATCTTTTAAGTGAAAGAAATACATAAAACAGGCAGGTTGGTATAACAGGTTGTTAAAGGTTATTCCATTAACAAAAGTCTAGAAGAAAATACTTATGGCACATACATATGTTTTGGCCAGAAGCCTAAAAACAAATCCTGTATTACAAAGGCTGCTTCAAATAAAAACCTGGCTCTCTTACCTATTGCTTAAATGATACTGCAATCTGAATGTAAATGAATTGATTTTAGTGTATTGTCTAGCAGGATAATCTACTCTTTTTACATTAAATATTCCATGAAATGATTTGTTGGTCCATGCAAGATCTGTATTATGATCATGCGTATTTTTTATAAGTCTGGTTCTGTTCTCGCTGATGTTAATGTCAAGCCTCCTCTAGATTTTAACCAGAGCTGAATCATACACTAATTGCGTTGTGTGCTGTTGTATATAATGGCCTAAATGTGTTGAATTCATGTCCTTGTCTGCCATTTTAACACAACTAGATATTTGTCTTGCTTAGGTGCCAGAAGCGTGTGACCTGGCTTTTGCACAATTAGTTTAAAATTGTGTGCATGTTTCTAACTGTCTGTCAAAATATTTACATCTAATGGTAAATTGTTCCAACTTTGCAACTCAGATGTGTCATCTTGTCCAGTTCAGCAGAGGTAATAATCCCTCATATGCTTCTCTTTTCTGAGAAGTTAGATTTTTCTTTTTCTACAAATCTCCCTGATGTCTTTATTAAGAAGGTAAATATTCTTGCAGAGTTGCATTTGTGTGTTTTTGTTACCAGTGTGCTTTTGCTGTGTCCAGCATAAATTTTATTATGTCCACCATGGAACCCAAAGTCTAATTTAGATTTGAGATTACATATGCTGTTTAATTTTCTCAGGAAGTTATCTATGTAACTAGCGGGGGAGTACCACTTTTTAGGTACTAGATACATGCAAAATGCTTCTTCTTGCTATTTATTTTTTTTTACTCTTTCATTGTCATATTTTTACTAACACCTTTTAAAAAATACATCCTTTTACTTGGTCTGTGTTACACGGTTGCGAGATCTGTTTGTCTTGAAGCGTTTACCACTGCAAGTACTTTTGTTTAGTTACTGAAGAAAGTATCAATTATACTGCAAGGTAAGAAATTATCTTGTCACAAAGTTTCTGAAACATTAGCAGTGCACCTGTGGTTTTTATTTGGTGTCTGCAAGCCTTACTGAAGTCCATTTTAGGAATACCAACACTTGGTGAAACTGAGATCTTGCTGTGCAACATTGCTTTTTCAGCCTCATGTATTAACTATGGCAGTGGTGAAATAGTTAAAATTATGTGCTCTCTCAAGTTCACTGTAGAGAGCAGGTAAACATTAAAAAGCATCTGCTAGTTTTCTGAGTTCATGGAAGTAATCTACCTTGTACTTGGATTGGAGCAGAATATATAATGGAAAAAATTATATAGGCATAGGAATATGCCTTCTGCTCACATTTATCTAATCTGCCTAGTTCAGCATGGCAGCTCTAGTCTCCCAGTAAAACTGAAAGGCTTAAATGGAAAAATCTTGAACCAGTTTTCTTGATTACACATGGTTTGCATGGCAGTGTCTGGTAATAGACCTTTTCCAACTTATTTCCTGCTGAAATAGTTTGTAAATTTCTTCATGTTTACTGGATTTTCCATTCACATAACCACGCCTTCTGTGAACCCTTGCATACGTTTTATTCTTCAGTTTCCAACTGTCTTGTTCAGAAACTTCTATTGGAAACTAATTACTACAAATGGTGGCATGGTCTCATTACTATGTTTACTTAAAATGCTGTACAGCAGGTTGGTGTTTTTTTTTCTCCTTAAAGATGGGAATTAATTTTATCAGAGTTAAGAAAATAGTGATACTTTTATGAAAATGTCTTGTTTTCTCTTCTGGTTTTTTTGATGCTGTTTGATTTGTGTGTGGGGGTTTTGGAATCTATTTTGTGTCTAAAGTAGCCCATATCTGGAATCCAAACATTTATTTTCAAAACACGTATCTCTTTTGTTGTGAAGAGCTTGAGTGGTGAGCCCATAATGGTAGTATTTTGTCTTGAAGAGGATGATCTTGAGAAAAATTGAAGGATGTATAAATAACCTCTTGCTCTCTTTTAAAACTGACCTACATTCTTTTCTTCTCCTAATCCAACTCTTGCTGAAGTAAAGGTTAATATATTTCTTGATTTAAATTTAGCATTTGTTTAAAGTGTAATATATTTTCATAATAAAGATTTTATAACCTAAAGAGATAAGAGCATTGTTTCTTAAACTCATAGTAGTTTTATAATTTAACAAATACAGGTTTGGGGTTTTTTTTCCCCTTGAGGTGGAAAGGAAGTTCTAATCTGTAATTTGTATTCCTCAATAAGGAGGTACAGTATGGTAAAATCATAAATTTTTTAAGACCGGACCCATTTTGCTAAAAACTGTGCCAAAGTTTGTGTCAGAGAATAAAGAATTTGGGTGGACTTGGATACTACAGGTCTGGAAGGTACCCAAAGTACCCATTTTTCCCACACCTTATGAGGTGAGGGAAATCTTGTTGCAGAAGAGATTTCCATCACTCTTAACTCAATCCTGCAGGATGGAAAACAGATCAGAAGTGGACTACACAGATTTGTGTATTCCACAGAAGTGGAATACACAGATTCCAGGAGGAATTCATCCCCCATTTGCTTTTAGCTGCAGTAGCTTCAAACTTCTCAGCACGAAGAGAAGGCTTGTCAGGAATGGATTGAGCTTCTCCCATCAAAACCTCTGGTCTGTGGAAGGCACTTCTCTCATTTTGCCTGACTTTTTTTTTGTCAGGTTCAGCTGGAAACATGAACCTTTTACTTCAACTCTAACAGAAGTTCCTGAGTTCACAACTCCTAGTGGCCAAGGATTTTTTTTCACTGGATGTGTAAGAGAATTCAAATGAGAAAGTGAGCAGTGTTAGAATCCACCAGGTTTTGGTGGTGTAACTTTGGTTACGTCAAAAGTGTTCTTTTAATATCCAGTCTAGGGATGATAGCTACGGCTCTTAGCTGTCGTTTGCCTGTTATATTTTCAGATCCGTCATTTGTGCCAAGGATTGGATTTTTACATGCTGCATGTTGAAATAATTTTTAACAAGTAGTAGAGGCAAATAGCATACAAAAAACCCAGAGCATTCTGATGAGCCCAGTGCTGCAGTGTTAATAATTGTAGAGGCACTCTTTCTAGCTAAAGTTAGAACAAAGTCCATTGTGAACTTGGAAATTCAGAGATGTGTCAATTCAAAATATTGTAATTGATGCAGCACAATGTGGTGCTCCTGAACTGACTCTGGATTTTGACAGAAGGTGCTGTTAGGAGATTTGGAGATGATCCAGGGGACAAACAGAATATTATTAGAGATTAGCTGACAGAGGTATCATTCCCACCTGTTTAGTTAACGTGACATCTGTGAAACTGTGGTACAGCTTCCAATGCAGTGTGCAGCTCTTCTCTCCTGTATTGTTTTAAACTTAAGACTTTTCTTAGGCAGAAGTATTATTTTTAGATTGTGGCTTTGTTATTTGTCGGGCTTTTAAGTTCCTTTTGTTTGTTTTAACAGCACGTTGTGCTATTAAGGTTGCTTCAGGGAGCTATTAAACCACTGTGCTTCCTAAAAAGTTTTATTTCATTTTTTCTCTATTTCCTTTTTTTTCCCTTTTTTCTTTTTTTTTTAGTTTTATTTTTTTCCTTTTTTTTTTTTCCTTTTATTTTATTTTTTTTTCATTCTGCAGACTTTGGGCATTAGAAATCTTGTTAGAATGTTCTGGTAATTTCAGTGCATTAGTTGCACAGCTTATCTGGCATGGTTTTTCTGGCAAACTGGGTTAAACAGAAGAGATGAATCAAGCATTTTTTTAGTTTTGGAGGTTGCAAGATAAAGACTGAAAAGGTTTTTTTTTGGATGATAACTAAATCATAAGCAATATAATGATTTATGACTGCTCATAACTATTTAACTTAAATACAGGTTGATATTTGAACAACAAGTATTGTGGTATTAGTTTTTCTCTTGGGTTTATCTTTCTTCTTTGGATCAGGGAGGGAAATCTGATTGGAGGGCTCAAAAGATAGTAGAGTGCAGGAAACTGAGAAATCAAGTTTATTTGTTTAGCTAGAGGTTGTAAAGATCACCTGTGGAACAAGTATTATGGATTCAGGCTACTTGTTGCATGAGGAATTTGGGATCTTTGAAATATATTTAATAATTTAGTTTTCAATTAACTCTTGCCACTCTATCCTAATACCTGACTAAGAATCTCTGTAGAAAGCACCTCTATGAGTATCGGGGTTCATGAGTGAAAATTATGAGGTTCCAATGATGAAATATATTTTTACTACTAGAGATAGTGTGTGGTCTAACTGAGAGCCCACTGGCTAAGTCAGTGTGGCTTCTGATTTTTGAAAGTTCATCCTCTGAAGAAGCAGCTTAAGTACCATGTTGCGGGAAAGTAGAACCATCCTCAGAACCCTCCTTAGGTCTAGAAAATCTTAGCTAAACTAAGACATAAAGTCATTATATCCTCTACCTCTGCTGCTAAAACTGGATTTGTTAAAATGTGTATCAGTGTGGGAATTGGTGCCCAGATTTCCATCCATAATTTGAAAACGAAGTCACATTCCACTCCCTGTAAATTATCTGGAGACTGATTGATCAAAACTATCAAGTCCAAATTAATTATAACCATCATTGTTTTCCTGCTGATTTTTGGCTGTTCCTAGGAACTGAGAAGGTGTTTGAATCGAACTGGGGTTGTCTTGGTGATTAATGCAGTCTGAATAGTCAAAATTATTGCAACACTTGGTATTTTTTGGATTTTTTTGCAGAAACACTGAAGTTGAAAAGGACCTCTCAAGATCATCTAGTCCATTTTGCTTTTGAACTCTCCACAGATGTGGAGTTCACAGTGTCTCGGGGCAATTTATTCCAGGGTTTGGAATGTCCACCTAGAGAGAGGTAAAAAAGAAGTAATTTCTGGAGTTCAGCCTGTCTTACCTCAGGGCTCATCAATACTTTTAGGACCTGTATTGGTCCAAGCTAGACAGCATGAACTGTCTATGACATCATGAACTGAGCCCTATAACATGGCTGCAGGACTTTTCTGTAATGAATAAAAGCACCCTTTTAGCGGAACTTAATTAAGAAAAGTTGTTCATATTCAGAATTGAGATGATCAGTGATTAGAATACTCTTACAGGGTCAGAATTCCAACTGTCAGTCCAAATCTACCCTATTCCAATTCTGGACATTGGAGTGAATTACAAGACCTTTTGACACATGGCTTTTCTTTATTTTTCCAGAAACAACATGAGAAAGCAATAAAAAATTGAGTATTTCTCATTAGGAAGTTACCTACATTTTTTTAAGAACAGTACCTAACTGCTGTGTATGTCACCTCAGAAGAGGTATGAGAAGAAAAAGATTATATGAAAGAACATTTAGTTTGTATTGTAGAAAATGCAAAATATGCATGTGAAATATTTAATCACTATCAGAGGAATTAAAAGGCACAATTAAATCTGATGGCCACAATGAACAAGAAGAATTGTTATTTCTGCAAATCTATAAATGAGCAGATATAAAATTTAAAATGTTTAAGTCAGCTTTGATTTGAGAGAAATAAGTGTTGAAGAGTCTTTTGCAGAGAAATATTTGGAGTCTTTAGATAGTTGCACAGATATATTGCAGCAGTTTGCATTTGCAAAGCTGGATTTTTCCTGCACTGTTTGCATGGTGTAAGCCCAGCTCATGAGTTGTCACAATCTGACTTTTAACCTGAAGCAGGGAAGTTTCATGTTTGGGTCTCTAAACCAAAGCAGTTCTCCTGTCAGTGTTTCCTGGTTAAGGATGGGGTCCCTAAACTGTCAGACAAGCTGTAACAGATCTGGCTGTGTTTGGCACTGTTTCAGTGCTAGACATGATACTGAAACATGCACATCTTGATAAGACATTTTAATGTTTGCTGGTGCAGATGACCTGCTTGTGGTTTAACCCAAATTTGACATAGTTTGGCTCAAAGTGTGTCGGTGCTCACTTAAAATGGCACCAGTTGCTTGTGATTTTTCAACATTCATGTTTCTGCTCTATAATGGGAGCTCTTCAATAGTCATGTTAGAGATAGTTACATAGAAAAACTTGGATTTTCTGTCTAGCGGTAGGTATTCAGTATTTAACAGACTGATACAAAGAGATTGTTAACGACTGGTGCTGGCACAAACCACTAATTTTGATTTGAGGTTTGTCTTGCCAAAAGAGCTCTGGCTTTGTTGGACTCTTGACTGCTTGTGTGGGTGCGTATGTGTGTATGAGTATGGATGAAAGTACGTGAATGTTTTTTCTGAGCGTTTTCCTGTGTTTAATGTCAATAGAAATCTTGAAATAATTTAAACCATTGTCAGAAGGCCCAGTCTATAGTGCAGGATCTGCCCTGGGTACAGATTGGTGCTTCTTGTCACCCATTAGTTTGATAAGAGAAAATATATACGTACCGAAAAAAAAATTTCCATGTAATGTTGGTATTTTAATTCTGAAACACTTATTGTATTTGTCTCTTACTTGTTTAACCTGTAAGTTTGAAATAGCATATGGTGCCATAAATTAGTAATGAAAGTATACGTGAAGGAAATGAATTTTGGGATAGAATTTGAACAAAGAAAACCAGTTGCTGTGTTTTTCTTAAAGAACTGGGTCTAGGTAGGTCTAAGGAGAGAACGATAGATATCTTTGTTAGTGAGACAAAACCTGAGGAGCTATAATGTATATTCAGTTATCAGAGGAAAGGCAACAGCAGCTGGATAAAAGAGGAAACAAGGGACAAAATTAATTACTGTTATTGATTGTATTTCGTAGTGCCTGGAGGGCTCAGCTGAGGCAAGGGTGCCACTGTGCTACTGTACAAATGCGCAGTGTGTCACAATTCCTGCCTGAAAGAGCAGAGGAATGCTGAGGTGAGACGAAGGGACAGGGAAATGAGGTAGTGGGCCCAGGAACACACAGGATACCTTGGGGTTCAGTCTGAGCTCCTCTGGATTCATGGTGAATTTGCATATGGAGAATTGGAGGGCTATGCCTTTGATGATGAGGACACACAATACAGACATCATGTGGGAGGATACTGGAAGTCAGTGCAGAGATTCACGGCCTGATGGACAGAAGACTGAACAAAAAAAGGTGAATTTATTTGCAACTTATTCAGTGGTTATCAGAAACATGAAGATGTCTTTGTACAAAATGTATAATACTGCTAATAATAGCATAGTTGGAAAAAAGATACATCACAGTTATTGAATTGAAGGTTCTAACTTGTAGCTGCCTGATTGGTTTGAAATAGTGCCTGGTCTTTAATGGTAATATTTAATTTAAAGTAGAATATATCACGATTTCTGTGTTCATGGCATATCAGAATAAAAAGACTGGGAAGAAGTTCCTTTGAGAAGCTATTCTTAAAGGAAAAATGAAAGGGGAGACATGGCAGTTATTCTGAAAAACTGCATAGCCAAATAATAACTGTAAAGCGTCCTAGAGACCTGAAAGTGTTGAGCCCTTTTGTACTGAGTGGTGTGGGAGCATACACATCCTCACATAAAATAATATTTGAGTAGAATTTTTTGTTTTAAATCAGCAGAAACAGCAACAAATTTGTTCACTGAACTGTCCCAAGTTTCAACTGTTAATGGATAAGCTCTGTCTGCTCCATCCATGTACTGTAAAAACTGAAAGGAAGTTTGGCATCTGTATAGTCTATGAATGTACATGCCATAAGTTATTTGCTTTGATTTCATATATCCATTAGAAGAAGGAAAGTAGGCTAACAATGTGTGGGGGGGCTTTTTTTGGTCTGCTCTTTTTAAAAAAGTTGGAATTTCCTGAAGTGCCTAAAAAGAAGTTGTAATTAGAATTGAATAAATGTAGGAATTCTCAGAGAATGTTTCCAAGGAGATGGCTTTGGAGGTAATTTTTGAGTCTTACCTTTGTTTCTTCTGGGCACCTACAAAATGTGCTGTGTTTCATGTACATAGAATTGTTTTGTCATCCTGTGTTGTATATGTACCTAATATTAGAGGTGGTCAGTGCAGCTTTTAATTGTACTCAAAAGTTGGGTTATTTAAATGTTATTTCCTTGCTGCTGTATTATGTCAATACAAGATACCTTCTGGATGAGAAATCAAAGCACTCTGCAATTTGCTCTTGGACATAGGATGACCATCCTTAGTCATGAAGGCATATGCAATGAGAAAGAAGGGTCCTTAATGCTAGCATAAATTCAACTTTTAATTTGGACTCTAAAATCGTGAATTGTAGTTAGCTGTCAGTTTCCCTTCCTGAACTTCAGTTATACTATCATTATTGTAGAAAATTCTGGATGAAATATTTCGAGTGAGGGTAATTAATTCTTAAAATCTGGTTATTCTGTGTATTCTGTGAAAACAGAAATAATTCAGTTTGATTTTGGGGCTTTTTTTATTTCTTTGTTAGATATTGTAATTTGTTGGTACAAGCAAAATAATGAAAGAACAATGAATAAGACCTTATGGGTTTTGGGTTTTGCGTTCTGGTAAAGCAGGGAATTTGTAGTTAAAAATTGGAGTAAGAAAAATGTTCAGTAGTTTAACACAATGGATTTTTTTAAATTTGTGGAAACTACCTTTAGTAAGCTTTGCGTAGCTCAAGATTCTCAGCTTTTGTTTCAGTACAGTTCAAGGATGCTCTTCTAGCCAGATCTTCTGTCTTTATTTTCCTACTCAAGTTACTACACAGATGTCTTTTCAAGGTATTACTAGATTGTAAGAAGAACAAAAGATGATTTTATTGTTGCTGTTAAGTCCCAGAGAAACCCAAGGCTGGCATTTTCACTGGATTTAATGACTCACCTGAAACTGGAATGCAAATCTGTAATAGTGAATAAAAAAGGTGAACAGAAGCAAAGATGTACAACCTGTAATACATTGTTTTTAAAATGAACAGAAATACCATATGAAGATGGAGTCTGAAGATTTAAGCAAAACAGGGATGTCACTCAGCATGCAATACCAACTGTTTTCAGCTTATTTAGTATGCAAGAGCATAGTTGCAGATGACTCACAGTTAAAATGCCTTACATAAAATTGCCAAAGTATTTAGTTCATGTCAGGTGATGGAAAGACGCTATAAAAATAGTAATAAAAACTGTATCCAGTTACTCTTACTGGTTTATATTTTTGTGGGGTTTTTTTAGGGTTTTTTTTTCCTTATCGATCCCTTCTGTACTCTTAAAATATGAAAATGATGTCTTAAAAGGAATAATTAAAAGAAATTATGCAAGACTGCACTTTTAACTTTTGATTTAATGCCAGAAGTTTACCTTACTCAGGAAATGCAAATTCCAGTCTAAAACAGACATTGCTATCTGAAAAGAAAGGCTAATCTAAAACTCTTAACTCTTGCTAATGTATTGTGTTTCAAAAATCTACGTATCGTCTATACTCTATGTCAGTGCTCCCAGAGAAATAGGCTAGACTGCTTTTATCCTTAATAGCAGTGCTTTTGTGTGCTGTATTTATGTATTTACTACAGATTACATAACAACTTAAAAATAACTGAAGGAATAACTGAAGGTCAAGTGGTACATTTAGTTCAGTATTTTATCTCTAGTAGTGGTCAATAACAGAAAGGGAAGAGGACAAGAATATACTTTCCCTCTTTCTGTTGTGTGCTGTCAGCCTCTAGCAATTTGTGTCTTGAAGGAATTAGTCTCAGTCTTGGTGACACTGAATTTGGTAGCAAATTGAGTTTCTCAGCTGCAGTGGATGTTGAGTGGGGAAGCTTCGCTTTTTGTTTGTTTTTAAGCCACTGTGTGCAAAGCCCTAGTCCTGGTACTAGAAGGGGCAGTGAATCATAACTGAAAATACTACTACATGCATTTGCAACTATTGCAATTTTTTGTAGGCTTATACAAAAGGTTCAGTACTTTTAAAATCTGTTGCTCAGTCTTGCAACAGAATCAACTGTTGAAAAAAAACCATGAGGTTTCTTTTAGCAGTAACTGGGGTTCTCTGTGTTTTTCTGTAATGTCGGATTCCCCATCCACTTTTCCCTTTTTGTGGCTCTTAATCTGTACGTTTGTGGAAGAATTTGCAATTGCAGTTTTTCTGACAGTTGTATCTGTGTGTAGACTGCATTCTGGGGGCTTCTTGACCCTTTGGAGCAGCAGCAGCCTGTTTGTCTCCATTTGTGGCTATTGGGAAAGGTGTCTGGGGAGTTAGAAATATTGTCAAACATGCTTGTGATTTTCACCTGAAGGGAGATGATTGCTACTTGCTTACTGTGTTTTTGTTGCTGTGCTGAAATCTTTTTCCTCGTGGATGCAGTGCTACGCACTTTTGTCTCTGCGTCCTGAAATGGGGCTTGTGTGGCTGGGCCCAGTGCTGGAAAGCCCGCAGAAGCATTGCTGGCAGTGCACAGAGAGGGCCACGGTGGCTGATGCTGCTTGGGCAGAGAAATCCAGTCTGCTGTAATGGGGGCGGGTGAGGACCAGAGTGCCTCAAGTGAAATGGTATGGACTAAGCACCAATATATTTTCTTAGGGCTCTAGTTGCTGACCCTCTCATTTGCCCCTTTGAAATGTTCCTGCTGTCATGTATTTGAGAGAGATGGGGTTGAGTTGGAGGTTAAGAAACCTGAAGTTGAGACGTGCAGCTCTTTTTGGCAGGACAGCCTAAGCAGTCAACAGCAGCTGTGGTGGGATAGTCATGGGCAACACTGTAGCCAGACGGAGGAACAAGGTGTGATCTTTCATAGTTACACAGGTTGCCTGTTCTGCAGCGCAGGAAAAGAGATCCATCCCTTATTATCCCCCTGGTATGCTTGTGAGGACTGGCAGGATGAGAGAGCATTCAAACCCTGACCTTCATGCACGTGTAGGTGAGCAGAGCAAGTAGGGAACAGGCGGTAGATTATGCAGTGCTGTGAGGGGACAGGCAATCTGTAATATGCCACAGCTAAATGCTCACCCTTCAGTCAGGGTGGAGGACAAACTTACCGTCTAAATGCTTCACTGTTAAGGTAAAAAGGCAAAATGCTTCACTGTTAAGGTAAAAAGGCAAAGTAAAGTCTTTTATGCATCCTGTATAGTTTTACAGTAATGGTGCTTAGCAATTATAGCTTGTCTTTGAGTGCTAGAGAGTGTCAGAGCTCAAAGTAAATCTTAGATGTGAAAAATAATTTTTTATCGTTCCAGTAGCTGCAATTTGTTTAAAAAAGCAACCAAGCAAAACACAAACAACATTATAGGTATTTTTAATTTGACTTTTATTGTAAAGAGTCAGTTGAACTATAAAGTGGATTTTTTCTTTAAAAGGAACGCTGAAAGATTGTTGAATTGATTAATATTTTAAGTGGCCTGCTATCATGAATTTAACAATGGTAAGAAATAAGAATTCCATTAAAATGAAACATTAGTAGTTATTGCTGTTCTATATGCTTAAATTTAATTGTGATGAGCACTTCCTCCCAGTCAAATATTCAAATGAAGGCTCTTGAAGCTCCCAGTGTGAGGTTCGAAAGATGGTGAGATGAAGACAATGTCCTCAGCTAGCAAAGAAAATTATGTTGCATCTGCTATTTCTCCTTTTCCATCCGGGCAGCAGACATGGTTTGCAAGTCCCACAGCAAAGATTTAGGGAACAGAGAGAAAAACCAGCTGCTTGTGGTGTTAGCTGTGCATTGCAGATGAAAGCGTCTGTACGTACGAGGATGGTGGCTGAGTGGTGAGCATCTCTGGGCTTCTGAAGTTCTGAAACGGAGGTCATTGATTCGTACCTTTCAGTGATGGCCCTTAAAGCTTGTTGATCCTGAGGAATGAAAATTGAAAAATACAAGGTTGGCTAAAAATACTGTCAATTTCAGGTGGAAAAATTGTTAACTTTTAGGTTTCCATTTAGTTAGGATTTTAAGAAAGTCATGTTTTTAAATTTTGGTGATAGAAAAATTTCTTACATAAGATTTAAGGTTAAGATTATACAGAGTACCTCCATTCCATTTTCAAAAGCAGTATTTACTGGAAAGAACACATTTCATTGTAATTTAGGGGACAGAAAAAACCTGTACATTATTTTTAATTATTCAGATATAAGAGCAGGAAAGTCTTCAGATTTGGCTTTGAGGGTGTTACCAACATTTGAGCTTTGGTTTTTAAAACCAAACTTCTTGTTTTGAAACAGACAATTATTATGAGAGGTCCCCAACTTGTTTCCTTTTTTTTTCTTTGACCTACAGGGCTGTGTATTTTTGTAGATGGGAGGCATATGTCCCCAAGGGATCATAAGTACTCCCCTGCTCCCCAACAGAAGTACTTCTCACATCCTTAGGCTGATAGGGAGAATGATGCATTTACATTACTGCTTCATTTAAACAATAACTGTTGATAAGAAATAAATACTTAATTCCCAAATGGCGTCTGCAGTATTTAAAGGTTTGGCAAGTTTTCAGGAGGATAGGCATGGATTCATGGCTAAACTGCTGCTGCTTCTGTGGAAAACAATGAGCTGTGTCATTTCATCAGGGACAAAGTGGCTACTGAGCAGGGGTGATTTCGAGGAAGTAGCTTTTAATAATAAAGAAAAAGTATAATTTCCCATGTGAAACCATTCCCATAGCTTGTTTGTAAAGTAAATAATGTAGTTCATGTGTTAGGGTGAACAAGCAGAAATGAGTTGTAACAAATGCAGTCACTATCTGTTTCCCTAGAAATCCTCTTTTGTCCTTTATGCTTCTTGCTGCTGCTGGTATACTTGCCCACTGGTTTGTTTTGTGGAAACACCTCCCTCTGTATTCCCTTGCAGTCCTCCTTGCATAAGAAGCACAGAACCTTTTTTTCTTTTTTCTTCTTTTTCCTCCTCAAAGAAGTCATGAAGTATTCTGTTGCCTCTGTTGAACTCACGGGAGGAATGTTGCATGAATGAATGGAGGTCAGTTGCTGCTCTGTAAAAACTTACCCTTTAATTATCTGTTTTTCTGGTCTGATCAGGCTTGTACTCTTCAGTACAGTTCAGTTTTACTTTATACTATGTCCTGGTTCTGGCCAGGACAGGGTTAACTTTTGCAGTAGCCAGCAGAGGGCATGGCAAGGACCCAAAGGCTGTTCTATACCACCTCACATCATTGCCAGGGGTGGGGAAAGGGTTCTCATCTGGTGAATAAGTGTGGTGGTGGAGGGAGCCGAAGAATCCGGTATTTGTCTATTGTCAGGGGATTTCTCGGTGAATTGTTTCTTTCTCATACCCTCTGTCATCAGCATTTTTGCGATTTCTGTTTGTTTTCTTATCTCATTGCTCTTTCCAGTAAATTGTTCTTATCTGAACCTGTAATCTTTGCCTTATGTTCCTGTAGTTCTCCTCTCCATTCCACCGCGGGGGTGAGAGGGAGGGGAACGTGGGGGAGCGAGAGAAAGAGGCAGTGTGTCTTGAGGAGTTTCGGTGGGGGCATTGAACTGGGGAGAACAATTCCTAAACCACAACATCCTAGGACAATGTAATAGACAGATTTTGACATACTGCTCTGAACTGGGCTAAGTATCCCTGGATTGCTCAACCAGAAGCCTGTGAGACTTGCGTTTTGTACCTTGGACAGAAACAGCTTTGCACTGAGGCTTTTGCTGTGTTACCTTCTCTGAGATGATGGTATCTCAGAACTGCCTGACACTGAAGGCTCTCACTGATTTTTACTGGCAGCTGTAGCTACCATTTTTTAAAGTCAAATCTTGAATATGTATGATCTGTCTAAAAGTGGTTATAGTAGACACAGTTCTGCATTTCTGCACTCCCTAAACTGCCTATATTTTCTCTTGAGCTTAATTTTCATTCTTTCTGAGAGTGCCGTAACACCTGTCTTTGAATTGAGACACATCATAGGTTTGGCTGTGGTTGTTGGGGCTTGCAGAGCCCACTGTTGCTCTTTGGTCTCACTTCCCATCTTAGCACAAGTTGAAGTTTTGCCCAGTGATGCCACTCTTCCGTGATAGGTCATCTTCTGTGTCTGAGGTTGAATATTCAGTGACTGCTTTAAAGACCACTGGAGAACAGCTAAGCTAAGTCACATCTCTTCGAAAGCAAAGCCCAAACCCCTAAGCAGCTAATATTCTGTTATGAATTAGTAATTTCCTTTGACAATCTATTCCTGCGGCTATTTACCCTCACAGTTAAAAACCATGCTTTCTTTTCCTCTGACTTTTACCCCTAATTTGTCCTCTAGTGATGTCTGATTGCCAAAAGGCAAATTTAGAAGGCATTTATAACCTGCAACAGTATAGATAGTTGCAGTCTTTCTGTGAGGTATGACAGCAGTCTCATTTATACCTTTCTCAGGTTTAGTTTTATTTTTGTGTGGAGCTGGTTCTTCCATAAAGCAGTGGCTTCACCATAAATTGTATTCAAATAGACACAGTAATTTCCCATATCCTTTATTGTATGTATATCTTGGCTGCTTTCAGTAAATTTTTTCTACCTCAAGATTTTGTAGAAGAGGTAGTTTGGCCTTTAGAACAATCTCTAGTTTTGATCCAGGTATAAATCACCGTTTGGGGCACTCCCCCCCCCCGTAATTTCTTTACTGTGCCAAGTAACTTTTCAGTTTTCTTATATAATTCAGTAATGGTTTATTTTAACTTTTCAGTTTCCTCACATAATGTAATTATTTATTTCTCATTTAATTGCTGTTGTATTTTTTTTTCTCAAATAAAGATCACTGATGTATTATTTTAATCTTTTTAGGTATTTAATTACTGACATTTAAATGGGATAATGCTGTGTTTCTTTTCTTTACTGGTTTATATCCCCAAGGCTGTTTACATTTTCTGTTTACCTGGAATAAGTAAGTTATCATTTATGTATTTCAGAAGAAATGTGTAATGTGGTTTTTGTCTTTAAAAAGTCATGTCATCTTTCAAGAGTAGGGTGCATCAGTGTTTCTGCAGGTGTCAGAATGTGCCAACATATTCAGTTTGGGTTATGTAGCATAATAAAAAATATAAAAGATAGGGTTTTTTTTTTAGTTGCGTGACTAAATAAATTTTATTTAGTTATTTGTCCTACAGATCTCTGCAACAATCAATCAACTCCTGTTAAAGCCTGTGGTATTGATTTTGGTTTGTAATATCGCAAGCAAGCCTGAAGGCAATGTGGTGGTGACATGCTCAATGTTCCCCTGCAGTGCCTGTTAACAGAGGGAAGCACAGGAAGGCTGGAAACTGGTTCAGCTTTCAGGTGCACAGATAGAAAGTGAATGAGCTTATAAGAGTTGGTCTTGCACTGTCTGTTTAGACTTATTGAGCCTTAACGCTTTTGTTACATGAATGATTTAATAAATTAATTCACACTGGAGATTTGTTTTCTGCTTATAGCTTACATAAGGGTGATCTCACATAGTTCACCTCAGTGTGAAGCTCCCAGATGTGCATGAGTACTTCTGACTTGTGTCAGTTGGGAAAAAATGTGTAGTGTGTATGGGGGCTGGGTACATCTGCAATTTGCTGTTATGGACTAATTTAAAATAAGGTGCATGTGTATGCACATGTGAAGTTGTTGAGATTCAAAATATGCACATCAATATAGCCTTCAAGTTTTTATTAGTGAATCAAGCTATGCGAGGGCTGGAGAAGGGGGTTGAAATTACAGTAAAGGCAAAGGCAGCTTTTAAAAAATTGTACCCTTTGCCATGGTCATCTTTGTACTTCTACTGTGCTTGGTTTATCATTAATTCTTCATTTTTTTTCATTTTCTCGTGTGATCAGGGCACATAACATGGCTTGAGATCAAAGTGCCAACAGCATTCTGTAGTCATAGACAGGATCAATAATGCAGTGATTTAAATTTTCTGAAACCCTCCAAAAGAGATTGAAGCAGAGAAATTCTTAGACTCTTATGTCTTAAAACCAGTAGTACAGTCATAAGCGACTTCAAATTTTACAAAATGTTAACGTTACCAGAGCACCCCGTTGCTGTATCTCATGGTGCTGAGTCTTCACTGTGCCTGAAGTTACTGCTCTCTCTGCTGCCCATGTTTTCAACAACTGTTGTACTGAGGCTGCTCTTCTAGGTTAAACTCAAATGTCCTATGGCACGTGCTTCCTCCCTCTGGGAAGACATAGACGTGTGTCTTCATTGGAAAGAGCCTTTGTTTGCTTGTGACAAGCCAGTGCTGTTTAGCATTCTCTGAAGTGTGTTTTAGCAAAGGATATGCTTGGTTTGGTTTCTCACCCAGCCTGGATAAAAATCAGGCTTCCGCCTTCAGGTCTTAGTTTCCAATGCAATTACCTGCTCTATGGTTTGTCCAGGTCAGGTGCTGACATAAATGAGGATGGTGTTTTTTTCCTCCTGTCAACAAATACTAAACCAAGAACACTTAGATTACTTTCCAAGCCTTGGGCTGACTTTGCCTTGGTTCCAGGCCTTATTGTGGGGTATGATGTTGAAGTATATGCTGTTCTGAGACTGGATTTTCCACTGCTGAGTCCCCCAGTGACAAGAACAGAGGAGGCAGATATACTGCAGCATGGGTTGATGCTGTTCAGATTTGATTCTGAAGTTTGGCTTATTCTTAGGTCTATCAAATTTCCCTCAAGTACTCTGCATAAATTAGCATGGGTGCCCCTGAGGGCTTCAGTGGCGCTTTGAGATTGTTCTTCTTTTCATAATGAAAACCAATATCCATTTAACTAGGGGTTAGGTGTTTATTAGGCTTTGTGTTAGGTGTTTATTAGGCTTTGTCTTATTGATACTTGGCTCTAAGAAATGAAGAATAATAAAATGAAAAAAATTTAATTAATTCTTGACCAACCATCATTGAAGGCTGTCAGATGAGCACTTTTCTATTGTCTATCCTCAATTTGACTTCAACTCTAACCTGTTATTGAAAAGGAAGATTTTCAAACATTCAATTTCAGGCCCCTGAATCTGTTTGAAAAGATTATTGACATTCTCTGTTGTGATCTCTGTGGGAAGAATAGCAACATTTAGACTGTGTTGTCTGAACCTGGCCTCTGTAGTAGTTGAGCATGCTCTGTTTGCTAAGACACAAAATTCAAGAGCAGCGATATTGATTTTAGTTCTCTCTGCCTCAAAACCCAAAACTTGCAAGGCTGTATATTTCTATTTGTCAGCCCTCAGCTGTCCCAAATCCACAGTGTAAACAAGAAAAATTCAGTGTTCCCATCCTGCACAAAATTGTGATTTTTCTTCAGTTTTAAACCCATCAGTAAGTGCATGAACAGGGACATTGATAAACTTGGCATGTCTGTGGAGCTTGCCTGGAAGCTCTTAAAATTTTTATTTTAAAATTCCTTCTGTCAGGGTTAGAATAGGTCGATTAATAATCAGATTATTTTAAAAATCATGTAAGTGTGTGCAAAAGTTTGTAAGTAAATTTTATGTTGTCTTTTTTATTCCCCTCTCCCCCCACTTAAGATGAAAATGCATAGTAGATTTGTAATTTGAACTTCCCATCCCTGGTAGCAGGAGCTACATTTATATCAGCATATTTTGCATGTTGGACACTCAAAATTAGTTGGTCCTTTTTACCTTCGGTTGGTTTTCCCTGTTTACAAATTAAGGCAATGACATTTTACCTTGGAGGTCTTCTGCTTGGGATTCTGCAGTGCTTGTGAAGCTGTGAGGGGCTGGAGTGCTGTCTGTCTGGCAGGGTATGAATATGAGACATGAAATATGCTGGTGGATGGAAAGAAGTGGTGTGCAATAAAGATGGCAAGACATTGGGGCATGTACTGAGCACCAGGGGCAAAACAATCTATTGAACATCTTTCACTCTGCACTCTTACAAGGCTTCATTCTGTGGGGGGAAAAAGATATTTGCTCATAAAATTAATTAACAACTACTTTGTAGTCCATATCTGCATGAGAAAAAGGATGCAGTGATACTAATTGCAGAAAATCCAGAGGGAATTGTCTAATGCTATGGTAATTTTACACATATAGAGTGGTCCACTGGAGCAGTTATACAGCTATTATGCACAGCTTGGCCCTCTGAGAAGTCTGTGCTTCCTGAATAAGATTAGAAGCTCTTTTCCCCCTCTCTTCAATTAATTCAGTGCTAGCACATTGGTCTGGTGTTTTCCTTCTTGCTGCCTTATCTGCAATCTTCTTCTTCATGTGTTTTTAAGTTGTGTTTTCAATTGAAGGCAGGTTCTACATAATTTTCTTTTCCATGGGTGAAATGTAAAATGTATAATGGCTTGTTTTAACTCTGAGAAGTAAAGACATTTACAGGAATTGCATCTCCGTGTACATTTGGCAATGTAAGATTGACTTGTTAGAATTTCTTTCATTCCCTTTAACCTTGCTGGAGGCATTAGCAATGGCAGAAAGTAAGTGCAGAATAAGTGCAGTGCAAGCGTTTCTGCTGATTTTGCGCGAGTGTAAGTTACATATTACAGGGCGCAATGTAACAGAGATTCAAGATTTGTACCTCTTTTTATGCAAGTAGCTACACTTTCTTCCATTTGGTATATGAAAGTGGGCCTTGTATTTCCCATTCCTGGTACTAGAAAACCGTGGATTAAGTTGTCCATTATTTTCTAGTGTTACCAGGTATGGATCCAGCAGTTAGACTTGCAGCCCTCACAGAAAGTGAAAGTTCCAAAAGGTTATACCTGTGCTGTGTCAGAGAAAATAAACTTGTTTGCATTTTTTAATTGTGGTGGGTTTTCTACTAACTAAAGCAAGTTAAATATTTGCTGCAAATTAATATGCGAAACCCCTGCCATTTTCAAAGGCAGACTTTGCTCTAAGGTTTTCTAAGAAATGGTACAATGGATGAATAAAATGAACATGTTGAAGCATTTTGTTATTGTCTAGCATCACTAACATAATAAAATTACCAACTTTATTTCTAACACAGATTTGGACTAAAAGCTAAATAAATGACATAAGAGTCAGTGCATGTACTGATTTATGGAGCAACAGACCTTTAGAGATGGATTCATATCCGTAATATAAGCCAAGTGAGATTTTAGGTGGGGAAAAATAGAAATGTTAGGTGAACTCTTCAAGCCTTTGGGTAGGGACCCTCTGCATTGTCTCTTCTAACAATCTTTATTGTCAGGAACATGTGAACCAGGTTTGTGTAAGGGGAAGCTGAGTAAATGGGATGGAATTGAAGACTTCAGCTCTTAGTTCCATGGTGTATTTTTCTTTCTTAGATGACTGCCTAAGAAATAGGTGTTTTTGAGAACAGTTTCTCTGTTTCTATTCCAGATATTTTAGTATAGGCAAGTATTGTTGTGTATTGTAGCAATGTTTATGCTCAATGAGAGATTGATAGGTTAAACAGTGAGTCTTAGGGGATTCTTTCTATACAATTAGCTTAGGTCTTCCTCCTAGGTGTTTAAGATAAAACTCTCAAATTTAAAGACCGTTGTTCTATTTACCCCAAAACAGTACCAGGCAAGGAAGAAAAATCCCATGGCAAACTAGGAGATTTATAGATTCAATTTTTATTTCTTTTTTTTTTTTTTTTTCCCACTGGCTTCTTTACTGTCTCTTGGAAAAGGTCTTTAGAAATTCTCTGCCTCCAGAGAGCTTGCTTTCATAGCATCTCTAATTCGTCCAAATCGACTCATCTAAAAAAGTTAGTCTTAAAATCTTCTGTCCCATCTGCCAACTTCTCAACATTTTACAGGAAATGCTTCCCAAGAGAATCATTATATTCACCCTAGTGTGCTGGTTAAAAGGACTCTCTGGCTGTCATTGGGATACTTGCCATCTGGAATGTAGAGAAAATTACTCTCTCTAATGTGGTAACTACTGGGAACCCCACTCAAAGAGTGGGCCCCCTTTGTGCTAGATGATTCATTTAAAAGAAATGGGGAAAAAAAAGCCTAATTATTGATCCTTAGAGCATGCAATTCACATTTTAGACAGAATTAAATGGATTAAAGATATTAAAAGTGAGGAGGATGTAATAATAAAGCCTAACTAGAAAAACTTAGTTTACCACAGAGTAAGGACAGTTAATAGCAGTCAAATGATTTATTAGATGGGCAGCTGTGGTAGGATTCTTTTTCCAACAAATAATGGGAGAAAACCTCTCTAAATTAAGTAGCTTTTGAATTAATTGCTATTTCTCTTTTTCAGATGTTGTTTTTGTGTTGCTTTTTTCTGGCCAACCTTGAAGGAATTGTAAAAGCAAAGCTTCCTTTCTGTGAAGTGTGATAGGGGTTTATGGAGCAAACTAGATTCTAAACTCTTTATCTGCTCTTTAGCACTGTCAGCTGCTAGACACTATCTCATCCTCCTGTAAGGGTAGCAAGTCCCTTTATTTACCACCTGTTTCTGTCCTGGGTTTGAGTCCAGCTGGTACCCAGGCTGCAAGAGAGGACTGGAGGAGAGAAGCTGCTGCTGTTGTTAGCAATGGAAAGATCTGTGGGGCTTCTTGTGAGACTGGTCATTTAAACAAGCTGGTGTTGTTTTTCTTGACTGAGTTTTCAGGTGGCTTTAGCTTCTCTTGATTTCTGTGCTGCTGAAGTAAAAAACAAGTAGGTAAGTGCGTGTTGTATTGCATTAAGCTAGAACTTGAATTCTAGCTTATATCTAAGATGGTTAGGATTGATGTTAGATCAGATACCATCCCTATCAGAACGTTTTCAAGAACATACAAAATAGTTACTCTAGTGTGTTTTTCCTAGACAATATTAAATTTTCAGGTTTAGAAGGATTGAGTAGAGGACATACCACTGGCACAATAAGATAGAATTCTCATTATTACTGTTTTTTTGTGTTCCCTGGATACTGATTTCAACAAAATAAATCTGGTTTGGACTTACGATTTTTTCAAGAGATGTAATTCTAAACAAAGAAACTTGCTTAGCATTCTTCAGCATTGCATCCAAAAATGGTTGCAAACTTTAAACAATAAACTGGATGTTAAATGTCTACTGCTTTTAAAAAATGACTCAGATTTTCACTGTAGAAAGAATTAATTTTTCCTTAGGAAGAAGTATTTTGCCAAAATGAAAAAATTTTCAAAGTTTGTTAGAGTGAGAAAGCTGACGTAACTGGTATCTGTGGCCCTTTGAAATGATTTTAATTACAATCATTTTGAGTTTGATGTAGAAACATGAGTGGGTTTTCTTCCAGCCACCTTACAATTTTATCTCTGATACATGGTTTTGTCAGGACTCTGTTCACTCGTAATTATCATATGATACCTTTTCCTTTCTGTAGTTATTTTCTAGGCCTTGTGGCAAACTAATGGAATTCTTCACTGGTGAAAATTCTGAAGGATAATATTCCTTACAAAACCTGATTAACTTCTTTATTTGCTTGTATCGATTTCCTCTGTTTTAGAGAAGGGCAGGAAGGAAGAGAAATGCTGCTGCTTTCAGTACTATGCAGGAAATATATAGCATATAATAAATATGTATTGACAGCAGAAGCACAGATGTATATCACAGTGGGTGCTGAGAGGGAAATCGAAGCAGCCATTATATTCTGGTATGTTAATTGTCTGCATTCTACTTCACCTGAAAGACATTAAGTTTGCATCCCAGGTTCCCCCTCATAATTTCCAAATCTGTGCAGCAAGATGTAATAAAATCAGTATCCAAATGAGGACTTCATATGAGAATCTTACTGGTAGAAATGAGCGAAAACTTCACTTGTTCATAAAATCATTTGGAAGGTGTAGCCGAGTGTAGGTACGGCTTTTAAATGTGCAAAATGTCAAAATATCAGAATTTGTTAGATGATAGTGTTATTTTGGTGATGGGTTAAAATATTTATTATTGTAGTGATGTGAAAGTCAATCTTGAATCTAGTAATTTACTTCTTAAAAAAATTTTCTCACCCATTACACTGTATTAGTTTTTGGAGTTTGTTAGTCAAAAATTGCATGCCACTGGAAAGTAAATAGCAGGAACGTGAATAGACTTGAAAAGATGGGAATGAAGCCTAGAATTAATATCAATCATTCTAAGATCTGCCATGTCTCCACAATGAATTGAATAAAAATATTCTTTTGTATGTTCTTGTGAAATACTTCATGGGAAAAATGTAATTAATGAAGTGATACAGTACATCTATACAGTTTCTGTAGGCTTTAGCCTACATGGACATGAAGACTTTACATCATCTCTTTTTAGGGGGCCTTCAGAAAAGGTTTTTTCCTATTGTATGACTACATTTCCGATAGTGTCAATAACATTTTGAAATTTACCCCTAAAATAGCATTATAGACTGTATATACAAACTCATGTAAGAATATCTGGATGGATGAACCCACCCAGTATGTATAAACCTATGATATTCTCATGTGAGCATTTGTTCATATGAGAATTTCATCAGAGGCTTGTGTTAAGATAATTGTGGACTGACGTAATTACCAGGAAGAATTAATTCCACTATTCAAGGTATTAAGAAGGGCTGTTCTAGCATTTTCTTGTCATACATTCAGCCTCTTGCTTAAACTATATTTAAAAACCAGATAAATAACTTTTATTCTTTTATTAAATCTTCACTTGCCATTTAAGTTCCAGTAGTGCTTTGATATAACTGCAGTACAGAACTGGGTATGCAATAGAATGGCTTTATTTTTCTGCCATTTTTCAGGCATTGAACATTAAAAGAAGTGAGACAGTTTGGCCACAGGTGAATTTCTTTCCTAAATGTCCAACAAGAAAATGTAGTGAAAAACACCCGAACTGGCAGAACTTTGAAAGACAGATACCCATGAGTAAAAAAAAGATAAAATAAATGGAAGAGCTGCAGGTAAGGCCTTTGGAAGCTTTGTTTTACTCAATATTTGATGAAATAAACTGCAGGTCTCTGCAGTGTGAATCTAGTGAAATCCCTGTTGGCAGTTAAGAGTTAGTTGTCCTTTCTGGGATTTGCAGTGATTTAATCTGTCCAACATTCCTGTCTGATAGAGAGGAGAGGTCATAGCAGAGACAGCAGTGAACATAATGAACAATTAACTTAAACAGCAGTCTTTGCATGTGGATCTGTCCAAGAAAGAAGAAATGATTGGAAGATCTCTTAGTTCTTAATCGGGGATAGGTATTTTGATGTTCCAAAGTACTGTGGCAAGAAGATACCTTACAACTTAAAAAATATATTTTTTTGCGAATACCATAGGTGTTAAACAGAAAGTGAAGCTTAAATATGAAGACTTCCCTCATGCCTTCCAAGTGTGGCAGTATGGGCTGGAAGAGAACTCAAAGTGTCGTTTAATACAAATACCCTGAGCACGAACAGGGCATTAGCAAACGACTGCTACTTCTGGGCATTCTAGCACATATACATAATATTTTGGATCATGTATGTTTTTGACAGAAGGAAAATACTTGTGGGTTTGTGTGGTAATAGATTTATCTCCTCTTTCTTGTTTTTAAAATTTAGGGGAACCATGTAGCCTTCCATTTAGCTGATAAAATGTATGCAGTCTTTCAGATAGAAAGTTTGGTTATGATTTGGTTGTGGGTTTTTTTGTGTGTGTTTGTCATTTAAAAGAAATTGTTCCTGCAGATGGTCAAATTGGAAGAAAGTACAAAAAGTATTATAGACATGCCTAGTGCATTTATTTAGATACTAAGTCCCAAGATGTCAGCTTGATTCTTTGGAAATAATTGATACATTGCTAACTAGTACACTGAGAATAATGTGAAACATTTATTAAAATGGTCTTCAAACTAATGTATAATTGTGACACCTAAACAGAGAGAACAATCTGAATTAATTTATTGTATAAGAGTATTTTTGGAGTCCAAAGCATTCTAGTCTTACTGCTTGTATTGGTCCACTGTATAATTTAAAAGGGTCAACCAGATTTTTCAAAAATGGGATATTGAGATAAAATTCTGAGCTTCATATTTTGGGGTCTGAATTTCAAAAGAAATTGAGTAGGCCAGTGGTCCTCTGAAGGATCTACAGAAGCTGTTGTGATATTTCTGTCACTGAAATCTCTTGCGGGTGTGTGTGCTAGTTTTGGTTGGATTTTTTTTTTTTTTTAAGTGGATTCTTTCCTTTAGAATCTTGGTTCTTGATTCAGAAAACCCACTTAGAATCGTACTCAAGGCCTGGCAGGTTTAAAGGTGCACTTCTTGAATAGATGTAATAATAATGATTCTATATGATTCTCTGAATAGACAGCTTTGTTTTGAGAGAGAGAGCTGCTTGCTGATTTGCAAAAGGTAAATGTTAATGCTTTTATACTCTTAATGAGTGTTGTACAATAGGGATAAAAAATGAGATGAGAAATGCTGAAATGATTCCAGTGTGATTACATCCAAATTATACTGCTCGTTTCTTTCAGAACAACAACAAAAAAATGGCAGGCTAATGAGAGCTCTACTCTTTCTTAATAGAATAAAGCTATTAACCAACTGGTTCTGCAAGTTTTTGTTTCTTGCAGTTTTGCATCTGTTCAAATGGCATTCTACTGATAAAGCCAGTTAGATTCTATTAGCTCCTGAAGTCATGTAAAAGCCTAGACAACTACTGTGGGTGCAGTTATGTTTTCCATGATGCATCACTTCATCCAGCCTTAGGTCTAAAATAATAATATTAAGTCACTCTCTGGGCATTATGTCCTTCCAGCAATACACTGTTTTTTCAAATCCCATCATAAAGTTATTTATGGATTATTTGCAGAATTCATTCCCTTCTTTATATCAGGTTTCAATGAAGATAATATCAGTCAGAGACAAGACAACACTAAATGTCTTCATGCAACACTGCTTTTGAGAAGTAAAATAATCTTATCACTTCTTGGAATGACACCGAGCAGGTTAAATTATGGGCAGGTAAGCTTGAAGCAGAGTGGAGGGTTTTACATGTGTAAGTTTAGGTGTGATTAAAGTATTTAAATCAGCCAGGCTTGTAATCTGAGACTGATGTTTTCTTATTAATATTTGCTGAGGTTAGGAGTGGAGGATAGGGACAGGGACCACAAGGAACCTTTTTCCCCAAGCTGGGAAACTCCAGCATCTCATTTTGAAATGATCAAATTTTATGTTTCTTATTTTGGTTATAATAAACTATTTCAAGGGACTCCAAAACTAGAAGATAGCTTATGAGAGAGGCAAAGACTGTGTCTTCAGGTGTTTTCCTTTAAACAGAGCTCTGACTGTATGTAGGGCTGCAAATCCCAGTGAAATGCAAATTCAGTACCTCAAGTTCAGTGCCTCCCTGCTATCTTCCTGTTCTGGTTACCATGTGTGAGGAAGACTACTGGAAATCGTCTGTCAGTCTTCACATATTCATAGTACCCACTTCTAGTGTGTGTATGCCTTGTGCTGGTGAGAAGTTTGGGAAGCAGATGGAATGCAGCCCTCATGACACTCTGTGGTGCAGCCAGATCACTCAGTAAAATTGCTGAGTGTTGGATGAGACTGGCATGCGGAGGAGACCGAGCTGAATTCAAGCTGAGAAAGCTGGGCTCAGAGAAGACGTTGGTTGGCAGCGTGAATTGAGGAAGATCTGTTAGGCATAATATCAGGTGCTGTGGCCAAGTACTGAGTGCCCTCTGTCAGGTGTGTTCTGAATCCGGGCCTGTGGTGACTCCTACCTGCTACTGGACTGCAGCAGCAGCAGCGGCCACCACTGCTTCTGTTTCTCTTTGGCCAATTGGCCTGTGTCACTGTGCTTCGGCAGGGCTCTGCACAAGGTCATGCGGTTCTTTTTTTAATGTTTGTTTTTCCATGAGTTTACTAGGTTTAATCTACAGTGTAATGACTCTTCTTCAATGCAACCTGAGTATTCATACTGTGGGAGATAAAAGATTATGAATCACTCAATTATCTAAATACCTATGAAGAAGCTATAGGCAAGAACAAATGCTGTTTGTTTTTGAGTCTCTTCAGGAGCTCACTGTTCAAGTTCTCATTAGTTTTTCTCCCAAGTATATACTGTATTGGATTTGTTCAGTCATTCTCCCTAGACTCTCACCAAGAGCTATGTATAACCTAGCAATGTATGTGCTATATTTCATGATGGCTTTGGCACAAAGAAACAATTCACATGAGTTCATGACAGTCAGAATGTGTTGGATACTGCCTTTCTTTAGGGAAACAATTACAGCATGCCAGTATGTTCCATTTAAAGAATGTGCTTAAAAATAGTAAGTGGTTCTAGAGAATTCCCAGGCTCACAAAGAGCAGATATGCTACAGTTTATCTCAGTTTGTAGAGGAACACCATCTGAGTGCTGAACTGAACTTTGGTCAAGATAACAGGGTGTTAGAATTCAGAATAACTAATGATGAGCCATGAGAAATACCAGGAAAGGTTCTGATTGTTTTAAGTATCTTGCTGAATGTGTTGGTGGGATTTGTTTGGTTTGTTTTTAAAGACCATCACTGCTGTTATAGCACATCCAAAAGTCGTATTCAAGTATTCCCAAGTTTACTTGAAGCCATGAAGTACCTCATAGTGATACAAGAATTGTGTTACTAAGATACATCCATTAAGATCACTAAGTTTTATACAAGGTTTGTATCACTAAAATACCTACAAGAATGAGTGTTTTGTTTTCCAGACATAGTAATTGAGACCTTGGTTACAGTTCTTTTAGTAAGAAACTGGGAAGAGTTCTTTCATTTTTATTGACTGATTTTAAAGTGATAGGTAATATATTAATTTCAATATCTCTCTGATTTGTCCCATTTTTATGGATTACGCACACTGAAAATTCTAGGTCCTCACAACAAATAGAATCTTTTTTCAGCATGTGATATGTCAGAACTTTATTACTGTATTGTTATAAAGGCACTGCATATTTTGTTTTGAATTGCAACCATCGAAGTCATGGTGGTGTCAGATTTCATATATTGTTACCTGTCTGGTGGTGGTAACCATGAGATAGAAGAGTGGAAGAAAGTGTCTGTGCTAGAAACACATCGGTTGAATAGCTGAGACTCTCGTGCCTTGAACTTGCACTGTCTGTTGCTGTCTGATCTAAGCGTTTCTCTTGTAACAGTCTTTTCTCTGACAGCAGCTAAGACCTCTGGTGCATTGCCACTGGTAATGTGGGAACAGGTGTGCTTTTGTGCATGTATGCGTATATATATATATATATATACGATTGTGAGGTAACGTTGTCTGAAGCACTGGCCTACATGACTAGGCTAGCAAATATTATATACCTTGGCTTCTGCAAATGCAAGGTGGGTAGCACACTCTCAGCTGCAGTGCAGCAGCCATTCCCCTGCTTTATAGTTCTCTTGATAGATCTGTATTTCTCTTCTATTAGAAAAGTATAGATGGAACTTAATGGGAAGACTTAGTTGATGGTTGTGTCAGCATGATCCCCTGGAATTGTCCTGTTTTCTGGCCAGACAGGCAGTAGAGATGGAAAGTGGAGCCTGTATGAAACCAGTGGAAGAATAGCTACAATTAGTGGTAACAGAGAGGGAAGTATGTGGCCTTTGTGCAGCTCTGGGACATCCTAAGTCACTGGAATCTTCTGTGAAGCTTTTTCACAGAATCAATTCAGTTGGAAAAGACCTCTGAGATCATCAAGGCCAACCTATGACTGAACGCCCCCATGTCAACTGGATCATGGTACTGAGTGCCATCTCCAGTCTTTCCTTGAACATCTCCAAGGATGGTGACTCCACCACCTCCCTGGGCAGCCCATTCGAAGGCGCATTTTGTCAAAAAGCTGCTCAGTCCTAGTAGGCATTTCAAAATGGAATAGCAGTCATGACAGTAAACATGCTCTCTCCTTCTCTGGCTATATGCAGGTTTAAATTACTTCCTCTATCTGTATCTCTGAAGGCTTATTCTATGCAATTTGTGTTCATATGGATTATTCTGCTGTTATTCAAAATTTTCTGGAAGTTGTTTTGTTTGTTTGGGGTGGGTTTTTAAATTATTTTCTCTGTCTTTAGTGTAAAAACTTTGTATTGCCTAAAAACCTTGCTGATGGAAGTGCATAATTGTATATATTAATAACTGCATCTGTTACTAGACTAGAACCTTGATTAAGGCTCTAATTTCATCTGCCAGAGGGCCTTGTCCTTCTTTATTATACTCAGACATGTTGAATTTGCATTCAGCTGACTACAGTCAAAGATTTCTAGTGAAAATCAAAGTTCCAAAACAGACTCTTCTCTCTTTTGTTAATTAAACATGAAACTAGCTGTTTCTGTTCCCTCCATGTTGACTTTAAATATATAAGCAAGAACATTGTAACTTGAAAGCAACATTTTACTCTGACATTCGTTACACACTGGGTCTCTAAGCCTAAGAATGTCAAAGAAGCAATGTTGCTTTTGAAAAAGGCAGAATAATCTACTTGAGTAAGATATGTGATATTTCTGGAATAAGAAATCTTGACAGAGAAGTTGATACTTACTAGTTAAAGTGTTTGTTCAGGTACACTGTTTGATATTCTGCAGAGCACATGGTAGGTTTGTGTGTATCTGCCACATAAATGTGGCATATATTTACTTCTTAAATTTCTTAAGCTTAGTTGTCTTTAGTATCTTACTGTGGTGGAGGAATCATCATCTTCACTCTCCTTTTTTAACATGTCTTGTGGTTAAAACTTGCCTTCAGTCATGAATTTTTTTTCTTGGTGCTGTTTTACCACAGGCACTGTTCTGTGACCTGAGTAGTCGAAAGCTGAAAAGAGAATCAAGCTCAGATCTTGACCAGAATTTTGTTCTTTGGACGACTTCAATATTTTTTCTTTCAGTACTACCTGTTTTTCCATTTCAAACAAAAAGACTAGATGATGGCATGCCTCCCTTGCACCCCTCTTTGAAATAGGACTAAATTAATTGATGTCTCTCCTTTTGGCTATATGGCAGACAAGTCCTGTTCGCATCTTCTGTCTCACTGCATTCCTGCTGGGAGAGGCAAGGGTCCTTGCC
Source organism: Machaerirhynchus nigripectus (assembly GCA_013397975.1). Taxonomy (NCBI): domain Eukaryota; kingdom Metazoa; phylum Chordata; class Aves; order Passeriformes; family Dicruridae; genus Machaerirhynchus; species Machaerirhynchus nigripectus. The sequence goes on from VZRQ01005066.1 coordinate 272,289, forward strand.
AGGCTAGTTCAGGATTGTCTCCCTTAAGAATACTTCCAGTAACTCTCTACCCTTGTTAGAAACCCCAGCTTCTCTTTGGTTGCAGTATTCAGGAGCTGTGCCAAAACCAAGAGAGTGATGCCAATGTGCAGATGAATATGAAGTTCTTAGCTTGCAGTTCTTAGCCTTTGCTCGTCCTTAGCCACAGTCTTGACACTCAGAAAATCAGTAGAGCTAAAAGGAAATGAACATGTGAAAATGAGAGAAGATTGATAGGTAAGCTTACCTCTGGAGGCTTAGTGGATTGTGTCCAAGATCCTTCAAAGAAGGGTCTTTATATTAAAAATCTCTTTAATACAATCTAATCAGAATACATAATGTTTTTACTTCCTTTGCTCTAAAGGGTGAGCAGTAGGAAATTTGGCATTCATGGCTTCTATAGCTCTGAAAAACTCTAACATTCTTCATAACATACCTTTTGTACACATGTTAGAAATCTTTAACAGAAATGTAACATGGCATCTGTTCTGTAATTTGGCAAATTAGGATTTGTAGTTTTTCACCATTATGAGAGGGATGTTCATATTAAAAAATTAGAATAAGAAGTCTACCCTTTGGTCATTGATCATGTGACTCACTAAGATCTTTCTCCCCCCAGACTGTAATAATGCAACTATTTCCAAGATCTTTGTGAGAGTTGCCATTAGAATTGCTGTATCTTCCTGACAGAACTCGCTTAAGTTCACTATGGAATATTAAGGAGAAGACAGGCTAGTGTAATGTCCCATTGCACTTGAAAAAACTGTTTCAGGCAAAGCTGTAAAGCTGTGAGGTCATTTGAGGATTATGAAATTACTGCTTGAATAAGAGAGAGCCCTGGATTAGTCCCTTTAAAATATAATGGGAGAAATAAGTATCCCCTTGGCGACATTTGCATTCAGTAATCAAATGGAGCTTGAATTAAAGCCCCTCAGCATACAACTACTGTGAATGCAGTAAATGCTGCAGCAAACAGGTCATGCCAGTGACAGTGCTTATGCTGCTGCTTGTATGGTACCTAGTGAGGTATGTCCTAAATTCTCTAAGAAGGCAGCAAAAACTTTGGGAGAAAGAAGCAGCCAACCTCTTGGCTCGATATTCTCATCCTTATTCAAAGCTTGCCCTGCTGCAGAGACTGTTCTACCCACTCCCCCTCCCCTGCTGGACGTCTGTGACAGTGTAGTGAAAAGATCCAGAGAAGAGTGTAACATCAATCTATCGTTAATAAAATTTATAGTGTTTGAGAACTAAATTAATTAATGCCTACCATGAGAGAACTTACTATCCCAGGAATATCCCAGGAAAATGAGAAGACTATGACAAAGATGTATGTAGCTGTACAGTGACCTCTACTCATTAGTTGCAATGTTAAGAGTGGGGAAGAAGTCAGTTTCAAGGATCTGCTTGGGTAGAAGATGACTGGATTATGTATAAAGGCATAACATAGTAAAAATAGCGTAGTGGTGATAAAAAGGAATGTATTTTGTTGAGGTTTCTGTCTTTGGCATTCGCTTAATTTGCAGTAACTTCTTCTAAATTTCTAAATCCTTGTTTAGTTGCAACTTTTGGCAGGGAGAATTGATCACTGTCTTTCTGAAATTCTTTTGTGATTCTTGTCCTTTAAAATCAGCAAAAAATCCCAAAACAAAATACAAAACTGTGTGGATGAATGAACTTAAAAAAAAAAAATCATTAGAAAATTTAGTGGTCCAACCTGTTTAGAATCACAGCAGAGAAACTTACTTTTCATTCTTCTTCTCTCTGACTCTCACTGCAGACAGGGAATAAGGGTACTAGAAGACCAGACATCTGAACTTTTTCATCTGTCTTTATGGTCCCTGAATTTTGGACACCACTGTAATGCATGATGTTGTCAGCGGATAGTAAAGCATGAGGAAAAAGAGGAAAAAATGTCATGATGAAGATTATTGGTGAGACAGAGAAGAGGAGCAGAGTAGGCTGAGAAGAGTAGGAAAACGTTGAGATTGGAGAAAAGCAAAATTTTTTGGATGAGGTGCAGGTGAGAAAATGAAGCAATAGGAAGATAAAGAAAGTGAACAGAGATTGGAAAACAAAAGTTGGAGGGAGCTATTCCAGGAGAATATGTGAGGAAGGCTTTAGAAGATAAGACTAGAGCATAGTAGAAAGACGGTAAGGTGGAAGGACTTTCTCCCCTGTAAAGAAATGGGTGAAAAGGATAAAGAAACTCCATGCTAAGAGAGAGAGTGAATGATCCTTCAGTGATTCCACAGCCAGTGTTGAGTACGAGCCATGTAAATGGAAAAGAGAAATTAAATTAGAGAGAAATCAACACTGCAAAACCAAGAGTTCTTATGCCTTACAAAGAAGAGAAGCTCGGGAAGGGTTTAGCTTAATGAAAAACCCCCACCACAAGTCCATTCATTCACGTCTGTCTACACCGTAAGGACCCTGAGGGCACTTGCAGACACTGCTGTCCCTGCACAGCCCCTCACGGCTCCCCTCCCAGCCTGTCCAAGTACTGGGACTCCATGTCAGCCCCCTTGTCCCTCAGCCCCAGCAGCACTGCAGCAGGGTCAGTGTGCAGGTGGCCACAGCTCTGCTCTGCCCAGCCACTGGCCATGCTGAGCTGTGCTCACTGGTGGCCCACATCCAGCCCAGATTTGGACTGACTCTGGGGAGGTGCCCAGTGTCTGAGGCTGGGAGGTGGGATGAGCCTTGGCTACCAGACCTAGAGGCACACCCTCCATGGGGATCTCTCTCTGCTCCTAGGCCCTGGCACTCACAGAGCTTTGTCTTGACATGCACATGGTCGGCCCTTGATAGCCTAATAATTTTTCCTCCTGCTTTAAAACACTGTGAGGTCAAGCAGTGTTGTTATTGACATTCACAAATTATTGGCAAAATGCTGATTGAATTGCATGGAACATGCAAGTTAGAGGAGCAGTTTGTAGCACCATGTATTTATTAGCCTAGCTAGATGTTTGGATGTAAAGTTGCTGTCCTGGATCTGCCCTTGTCTCCTAAAGTCCTAAAGGCTGTTCTTACGCTCCCGGAACTGGAGCGGAGTTCTCCTAAAGGAGAATGCATTCTACTAGGCAGCTGAAGGCTTTTCCTCTGGAAGAAGTTACTGGAAGCAGTGTTGCTGGTGAGCTGGAGAAAGCAGAAGGTTTGCCGATTGTGCAGAATTACTTTATTGGTAGACTAAAGTCTATATTTTCTCTCCAAATGGTTTTGTTTCAAACTTTCAGTGTTGAAGTTACTTCTTGCTAGTTGATCAGGCAATTTCTTAACTGTGCTTCCAGTAATACGCTGTTTATCAAGATGATAGCTCCAATTATTTTAACTCCAGACCAGAGTATAAATGCTGTTGCACAGTTGAAAGTTTCATAGCTGGAGAAAATAGAATTACTTATGGAAGTGGGGAAATATACTGTGCTTCATATACAGAGAAAATTACATCTCTTTTATTAGTAAAATAATAAAAATAACAAGAATAGATCTTGAACTACATTCACACACTTGCACATCCAGTATAGATACAGAAGAAATATTTCAGATGGTATTTTTTTTTGCAAAGCACAAGGCATGTAAAGCACCTATTCTGTAGGACTCAGTATGAACCAGTAATGGAATGTAGTTATGAGGAAGGGAAATGCAAATATAGGGTATGTCACAAGAGGTATTTCCAGTAGAAAATAATATTAATATCATTGTATTAAGTCACTGATGAGAACTGTTCTCTAATTGTAACTATAGTTCTTGCCCCTTTTTTCAAGAACTGCAAAATTTGTCTATGGGCTGGCTATAACAAAGGGGAGATTGACTGGGGAGAGTTTACCTCGTTTAGCCTAGGACAGTGCAACTTAGATTGTGGCCTTTAAAAATGTTGAGGATATAAACATCAGGGAGGAATAAGAATTAGTTAATCCTAAAGACCATGTTGGCACTAAAACCAAAGGGTATAAGCCGATCCTGAAAAAGCTTAGTCTGAAATTAGAAGATGGTTTCTAATTCTCAGAGTAGGACTTCATGCTGCTCCTGGATACAAAGATGAAGAACAAAAGAGAACTATGGTAAAAGCAGACTTTAGTAGGTTTGATATTCTCAGATGATGTCTGTGATGATAAAAGCAAGGATGGAAACAAAAGCTCAGGACCTTCCCTGAAGTTTTGATTTTGCTCCTGTGCGCATATTCAGATTGTCATTTTACTGGAGAGAATCAAAAGAGTTATCTGGAGTACTTTGCTTATCATCCTGGAGACAGTTTTTATGTAAGATGCCTATTTGTTTTATTTTTATTCCAAACTACTGAGGAAATAATGAGCAGATCGTTCTTAAATGACTATGATCCGTATGTTTCAATTGGTGACAAATGCCTCATTGGTGTGCCAACATGTAAAGTGAACTTTAGCAAGCTGAAATACTTAAATCTAGTGCAGGCTCTTCCAGACTTGTGAGTCGTGACTCTGCTCTGGCATTGCCACCAGCAGTGGCAACAGTAAAGAGATATGGAAAGATGCAAGAAATGCCGACCATTCTATGATTCATGTCTTGATTGCACTCCCTCATTTAGTAGGGGAGTAGTTGATTTGCTTATTATGCAAACCTTCTAATGAGAAACTCTTTGCTGTAAGCTCTGTAGAGGAAGCAGGATGTTCTTTCTGTAATCTTGTGTTCTTTAAGAAATCTCTATTTAATCTGTATTTTGCACTTCTTAAATTGTATCTCTGTGCTATGGACACAGTGCTCGTGCATTTATAGTTGTATGAGATGGTTGTACTGTGGGCAGGAAAAACTTCACATGGACATGTGCAGGCCCAAAATGACACAAGTTTCCTCAGGGCAGTCTAGGAAGCAGCCCATCCTCAGCTGCCTCAGCATGGACTCACAAACCTCTATAAAAGTAACCATATATGTCTGACTCTGACAATTGTAATATGGTGATTAATTTCATCAAATTATTATATCAGGGGAAAAAAAAAAACCAAACCAGACTGGCTGGTATATGCAGTCCAAACCAAATCCACAGCTTTAAGTAGTATGGTGACATCTTTCCTTTTTTTTTTGTTGTCTGTTCTTTAANAAAAAAAAACCAAACCAGGCTGGCTGGGATATGCAGTCCAAACCAAAACCGCAGCTTTAAGTAACTTGGTTGCTACTTTCCTTTTTTTTTTGTTGTCTGTTCTTTAACTTTTTTGTCTTGTTCTTTTTGTCTGTTTTTGCCTTGCCTGATCTGCCTTAGCATCTCTAGGAAAAAACCCCAACTTTTGTGCAAGACGGTGACAACCCCTGAGAAAAAAACCATTTAAGCCTTTCCTTTTCTTTGAGCTCCCGAGTTGTGTTTTTTCCCCTCTTAACCCACTGTGGAGAGTCTGAAAAAACAAAATATAATGCAGAATTTGTAGCGACTCTGTTTCTTGCCAGGGAAGAGGGCTGGAAAAACAGCATGGTGTGTCATGGCTCCTTATGGATGCTGTGAAGTCCTTGAAGAAATCCCATAGATTATAAGGATGTATATGTACATATATCTATGTATAAAGAAAATGTCAGAAAGGAACCTACTGAAAAAGAATGTTGATTTTTCAGTCCTTTAGCCTTAAGTGTAAGGTCTTGCGTATCTTTCATAGAATTTGATAAATTAATTTTTGGAGGTTCTGGTGTATTATCTGTTTTGCTTCTCACTCATGAAGAGTGATCTTCCTTTAAGTAATAATGATAATAATACTGAAGTGACAGTTGCTGGCAAAGAATTTGTCACAATTATTAAAGTACTATGCTAGTCTTTCAGACATAGATATATAAATTAGGTTGTCCTCATAATTTATTACTGACAAAATGCCGACAACTTTCAACTGATTTTAAAGGCACAAAAGTGAAGAGGTAAAGAGAGAAACAGAGTGATGGTCTCTACAAACTTCTTTTTACTATATGAGGTTAAATCTAGTAAACATGTTGTGTATTCTTTTACAGATCAGCTGAGTAATGTGATGTGGACTACATAGATTGTATTGTCATGATTATGCATGTGAGCTATTTATAAAGATGTAGTTATCGAAGATTATTACCTTATTTAAACAGATATACTGTCAAGTTTGAAGATAGGAGTATTTTTTCATGTTTTTTTGTGTCACTTTCAAATCACTTTTATTAACAGCTGGTTACTTAAGCTTATATAAGAATGTGAATGACTTACATAATCTGGTGATTTTCCAGTTTTACAATGTAGAGGTTCTTACTCTTCCTCCGAGAACAATTCCCCTGCCGTGTTGCTCTCCAGGAGTTACAATAGAGTGAGCCTTTAGGACTGACTCCAGGAAACAGCAAAACAAGAAGTGACTCTCAGAATGCTGGATGCAACTGACAGCTGAAAGCAGCTCTTCTCAGCCAGTTAACAAGGATGCCATTTAGTAGTCCTTAAAAGGTGATGGAATTTTGTTTGCTGCTGCCTTAGGATGAGTAACTATTAGCTGTGACGAGAGGTTTATCTAGCCATAGGAGTGCAAAACCCAGAGAAAGCAGTATAAATATCTACTGAACAGGGTACAGTTATGTAATTGGCGCTTAGGGGTCATGACAGAGGACAGTGGTGATAAGCTAAGGAATTCATGGAGGGGAAGTTTAAGTGTTACCCAAATGTTATTTATTCGTCTTTGATGAAGAGTAAAATATAACAGATGCTTAGTAATAGTAGATGGAACTCTCTTTTTCTTCTTAATGTTTCATTAAAAAATGACACTGCTGATAAGAGCTCAGAAAGTTTATTCTGGGGCACTATTGTCTGTGTTGATTCAGGGGGAAGAGTGCCATCTGCAGAATCCTTAATCTTCCCTGCTATAACAGCTCTGTCATGCCAGCAGTGCTCAGATGTTGGTGGACAGGATTTACTCTTAGCTTGTGAGATCTGATGTGCTCAGCCTTTTCTAAGGAAATCGCCTAAAACCTGCTACAGAGCAGACTGCTTTTCCGTTGTACTAAGAAAACTTCATCTATAAGCTTCTTTCCTCAGTATTGTCCAAAAAAAGATTAACATACACATCCTTGTTGCTTTTATAATCTTCTCTAGATTAACTGTGAGGAAGCAGGGGAAAAGAGATGAGTATTAGGTCAAAGTGTTTTAGAGGGGATGAAAAAAGCAGCTGCTGCAAAGCAAAAGCACACACTCCCAGCCAAAATCCCACCACCCAACCACCCAAAAACCTGCACAGAAAAACCTCAGGGAAAAAGAGAGAGATAGGCGGCTTTAATTTATTTTTACGGGTGTTTCCCACCCTTCCTCCCCTCCTCCCC
>VZRQ01005066.1:279602-434899 GCA_013397975.1 Machaerirhynchus nigripectus
TAAACTCAGTTACTCTACTCTGTGGCTCTCACCACCATTTCGTAGGTGAGGAGGGAGGTGTTCTTTTTACTTCCATGAATATAATGGATATCAAAAGTCTTTTTTTTTGAAGGGGCAATCATCTAGGGCAGGTTCTAACACATTTCTGTAGGCTTGTATTTCATATGTAAGCTTCTAGTGATGAGTTCTGCTTCCAGAATGCAATGAAAAAGTTAAGTGAAAGTGTGAAAGAGACATGAAATGAGATACGTATAGACAACTTTGACCTACTAAAGCAAAATGGAAAAACTGTTTTTCACTAGAAAAACAGAATCAAGACACAGCAAAGGAGAAGAATCAGGGAAGCCAGAAAACAAGACTTGCTCTGACTGCAGTGGCCAGTGACATAACAGAAGATAGCTCTTCACCTAGCATGGGGTCGTGTTGGCAAGATGCAGAGACCTGGTGCATCTTGCCAGGGCTCACATGATACTCACAAGCACACTGCAGACTGTCAGATAGCTGTGACTATCAGTGGCACATGCCTGGAACCTGAGGATTAGAGCACTTATTTCTGTATTTATAAATACTTCTCCAGTGTCTTTGAAGCATGTGAAGAAGGGAAGAGTGTCTGAATATTGTCTTTGCATCTTGGCAAGAGGGTCAGAGTCACGTAGGAAGCGGGGTTTTCCTTCATGAGGAAAAGAGATATTGCTGAAAGTTTATAGCTTTCATTGTGAATTGAAATTTAAATTCTTTCTGGATTCAGAGGAACTGAAGACAGAGTCCCAGAGAATCTGTGTGCCTTGCTGTAAAGCCAGGCAGCTGGCAGAACAAGCCCATGTGACACCACGCTTGGTTGGTGGTCTGTCAAATTTGGCAGCCCCATAAGACAGAAAAAGGCAGAGAATGCCAGAAAGCGGGAAGGCTGCCAGCCAGCGTCTTCATCTGCAAAGGGGTGAGCAAGGGGCTTGGAAAGTCCAGGAATTCATTAGGTCTGGTGAAGGTGTGGGGCAGTTCAATTGGTGTGCAGTTGGGAGCCAGCATCCCTGAGTGCCTCTAGGCAGAGAGGGCAGGAAGTGTCTTCAGCTGTCCCAAAGAAAATGGAAAGTTTTTCAAGTAATATCGAAGGCTTTGTGTGTGGTGGTTGTTTATAATGGTTGTTAAGGCAAGAAGGAAGAAATTTTTTATGATGAAAATGAAACACTGGAACAGGTTGCCCAGGGAGGTCAGAGGTGCAACCAAGAAGGTAGATGCTTCCTCCAAACCAAGCCATTCTATGATATTGTTGTTGTTATAATTATCATTATTATTATTATTATACCACATTTTTCCCCAAAGAAAAGATAAAACTGGATTTTAGTGGAAAAATCCTGACCTGCAAGTTGCATCTTTTGATAGTTTGAAAAGAGTTGTCTGTATTTATCCTTAAGCTTTGGAGGGGGTGGATATGCAGTGCAATTGCTTTTTTTTTATGCATCCCATTGATCTGTTCATCTTTCCGGCCCACCTCACCTCCATCTGTAGGTTTGTTCCATCTGATATGCAGATTTGAGCCTTCTGGGATTGAGTTGCTTCTCTATTGTGCGTAGTGCAGTGATATTTGTGAGCCAGGATCTGTAGTTACTGAACTGTATCATCTTTGACAGTATTTCAGGTAACCTCTGAAAAGTAAATATGTAGGAGGCTTTTGAAATTCTTCGGAAACATATGAGAACTTGATGACAGGATGCAATGAACTGAGTCCTTTATTTTTGCATCCTAGGAAAAACTTGTCCATATTATGATTTCAGTGGTCACTAAAAAAACCTTCAAAGGTGTTTTTCTGAGCTGACTTTTGCTGCTCTATTTTTTTTTTTTTTTGCTGCTGTAGTTTCAGTAGTTCCAGTGTTATATTGATGAGACTGTGGGGAATGCAGAAGAATGATGATGAGGCATGACTTTTTAAAAATATTATTAGAACTAGATATGAATTCTGGAGTGAAATAATTTAGGAAATTGTAGCTTAATTAAAATATATATGTATAAGGAGATGATGATGATGATGATTATTATTATTAAAGCAAAGCATAGAAGATCTGGCTGGTATGCTCAGGTATGCATTTCACTTGTATCAATTTTGTCTTTTAAATTCACAATTCAAATAAAGAATACCTTATGAGTATTGTGATTCTCCAATAAGCAGCTGGCAAATCTTGAGCCTGGAGATTTTTACTGCCAGAACTCATGTGGATGAGATGCCTGTGTCCTTCAGATACTTTGTGTGCTGCACATTGTCTGTGAAGTGAATTTCTTCATGCTGCTTTTTTTTAGGTTTGTTTTTAAGCTGGATGTACAACACAGTGAATACATGTGTGTGAGAATTAGGCATGTACAAGTAAGAACATTAATTGTCAAGACTCTGGCTAATGAGTTTCAATAGTGCAAGAACCATTTCCAAGTGGTCAAATTAGCCTCCAACAAGTTTTGAAATAAGGATTGATGGATTCCTGAAGAGAACTCAATTGGTAGTTTATTTTTAACACAGCTTTTCTTACAGTACTGCAGCTTAATTTAGCCAGCAAGTTTTTTCAGTTATTTCTTTTTAAGTGTAATTTAAGTTTATGTGAAAGTATAATTGGAAATGGGTTATTTTTGCCAAGTCATCAATGAAATAAATATTGCTTTAGTAAAGTATGCAGAAGATATTCCTGGTCTCACTATAAAATGTGGCTGCATTGTAGTAAGCAACATATATAAACATTAACTACAGCTGTAGATAGAAAAATACTATATAGTGTAAAAGAATTGTAGGTAGTGTGCAAATATTTTATATGGCACCTAAGTTCATTGGGTTGGGAGAGGAGATATGAAATCTTACACTAGTCCTATTAAAGTAAATGGATGGGGAGGAAATGAGATTTTGTGTGTACAATCCCTGCTTTGTTTTCTTTCATCATACTTGTTCGCATTACCTTATGTTCTTAGCCAGTTACAGCTACATCACAGTGCAGCTGTGTAACATATATGTATATTTGTCATTTTTTCAGGTATATTTCAAAAAATGTTTCCTAAAATACCCAAACTGTGTTGGTTAATAATTTTCAGAGTTGTGGGTTTGTTTTTTTTAATTATCATTTTTCGTTCTTTTATGTATGTACAGGAGCTAAGTTCTTCTAGAGATCACTTAAAAGGACAAGTTTTGAGTTGTTCTAAGGATTCTGTTCCATTTCAGTTTAAAACGTGAGACATCAAAAAAAAAAAAAAAGGTGGCCTTTGCCTAAATTAAGAAGGTTACATTATAAATGGAGTGAAAAGTAAAAATCATTTTTTGTGTGTCTTCTTTCACAACCTGTGTAATAACCTAGAAATAATCCTAAGTGCTCTGAAAATCCTCAAAGATAATTTCCCTCATTATTTTGGCTCTTAGTTTTAATTGGAAAAATAGGCATAGGATCTTTAGTCCTTAATTTTAGTGCTACCTTTCAAAATATTGCATTTGTTTTTGTTAGTCAGCACTTGCCAAAAACTTTTCATCTCTCATCACATAAAAAATAAATAATTGAAGCAGACAGGAAATACAAATTCCAAGAGTTGGACACCTCATTTCATGTTTTCTGGGTTCTAAAACTTTGTATGATTGTGCTTACTGGGAAGGAATTTTGTTTGTCACCTCTACCTGGGTTTCAGATAGCAACACATGGACTTGAGTAAACTTTGTTTTCCAAAGCTTTTGTTTCTCTTTATTAAGACTTGTTGTGGTTATCAGCACCAACACTCTCAAACACTTTGCTCAGCATGCAGCAGATGGGAAGTTGACTCTACAACTGCCTTCTTGATATTAAAGCATCTCGTCAATTGCAGTGTGCACTCCAGAGCAGCTGCAAGTTGAGCCCGGGGTATTGATCTGGCAGCCTCTGGAACACCTCGACTCTTCTGTCATATTGTGTGGATCTCATCCAATCCAAATGCCACATATTTATTATGATGACAGCTTTTACAGTATGGTTTTCCTGAATCTACCTCTATGACCACTATATATGTCATATAATTATGACCAAATATAATTGACTACACTTTTTTTAGTATTTTGACTCATTACAGTGTACCCCAGTTAAAGTTTATAGTATTCAAGGGCAGTCTCTCTCTTATTTTAGAGATGCTTCTTAAAATGATGTTATAAAAATGTATAATTTAGTTAGTAAAGACATTAACCTTCATAAACCTCTGAAACCACAAAAATCCATACAGGGTTCACACTGAAAAACTAGGGAGCTTTGTTTCTTTCGACAGTTGTTTTTGCTCATCTATCAGGAGCAGATATTAAGCCTCAGTGGAACAAGCCATTTTTAGCCTTACCTCTTAATTTGTGGTAGGGATTTTTTAGTGTTACTTGCCTAGAATGATACTCTAAAATTGGAATGTAATTTTAATATACTTGGTCATAAAGCTTCACCTTGTAGCCTTATTTCATAAGAAAAAATGGTATTTTTAAGGCAAAAAACCTTGAAATTTAAATTAGTTCTTTTTATGTACAAGCAACTAAGTCAAAAATTTCCTACAGCTTCATGTGCCATTTTTCTCTTCCAATATTTTATTACATTCCATATTTTAAGATTAAATGCCTTGAAAAAGAAACCATCTTTTTCCTTGGAAGTTAAATAGTCATTAAGTGTATGCTCCTTAATTTTCCTGTGTGTATCTATGCCTTTCTAGGATGCACAATTATGCTGATAGTAAGGTGTTTATTGCAGTATAATTTATTCGTAAAATACCAGAAATTCATGGCATTTAAAAATTTTATACAATTTTCTTTCTGTAGATAATTACATTAAGGTAATTACATTACCTTAATGATGTGAGTAGAGTTGTATTATTTCCCATGAAAGCTGCAACCCTTACGGCAGCTGTGTGATTTAAGTATGGTAATGGGGATAAAAGGAGTGAGTTTATCCTACAAAGTAAACAGTCATTCTAATCTCTAATCCTTCAACTTTGTGCTGCATGACCCTCTGGTTACTTCATTCCTGCATCCTTGCCTCGTACCATCTTGATCCCACAGAAATTTTAAGCATGCTGACTTCATGCACAAGGGACTTCGGCGTTGCTGTTCAAGCTTCGTACACGTAATTGACGTTTGCAGGAATCTTTATTGGAATTTGCTGCAGGACTCCTTTCTTTTCTTTGAGCAATTCCATTTACCACAAGCTGTAAGTCTTCAGAAGTAAATTATTAAAAATAATATTGGGCCCTGTAAATTATGCAGACCTAATAGAAGTAACCATGCAATTGTCAGCCGTGTTCTTGTTATAATGTCCTGCATTATCGTATATAATCTCTTTATTGTTTTTTACATGATTTGAGTATGGTACCTAAATTAGATGACCAGCCCCCCTAAGAGGGAATCTTGTTCTCTTTGGCTGTCAGAAAGAAATAATGTCACTGAACACCGTACATATTACTGCTTTACTGAAGGTCTTTATTTGGATGGAAAAAGTGTTCCTAAATTAAAGATGTGTTTGTAATATAGGTTTAGGATGCCCTGAATATTGGCATTATTTGATGGTGACTTCTTCCAGTATATGAAGCTGATTCCATGGCAAAATTATATTGATATATAAGTCTCTTATTCCTCCCCCTCATAGTCTGCAGACTTCAAATTCTTGTTCTAAAAATTTGTTGTCTAAAAATTCATGGGAGATCTTTCAGCTGACTTTTCAGCAAAAGGCTTTCTGGGAAGTAGTGTTTGACAGGATCAGGTATCTGTAATGTTTAGTAATGTCTGTTAAAAATTTTTAATTGTTCAGGGGAAAAATAATGCCACGCAACAGTAATCTGAAAGCTAATACACTGAAAAACTAGATACCTTTAATTCTTTTTAGATACATAAAGTTACTGATTGCATTATTGCTTTGAATGGCTGCTTGTGTCCAGTTTAATTCCTAGAAATTGCTTTTCTTGTCCAAATCTGCAGATAAGCAGCAGAACTAGTGAGGGTAATGCTTAAATGCTTTTCTTAACTATATCTAATTACAATAAGGCTGCACCTACATACTTTTTCTGTTCATCAATAATCAGTTATAAGTTTTTTCAGGAAGCATATGAATGTTTTTATCACTGGAAACGGTCTACCTTTCCTTTATTCTTAAGATGAACATCTAAGGAATGCTCATTTTTTGTCTTGTTTTCTTTTGATTTTGCCTTTTAGAGGGCATATGACCGTATCCAAAGCCTGCAGTGAGTGTTCAGCATCTGAATGTATTTGTGTCAAGCGGCTGCAGTGATAATAGGCTGCGGATGATGCAGTCTGCATTGTTAAGTCTTCAGGGAGCTTTGCTCTGATAAACCAAGCTTCATTCCACTGCCGCATCTCAAAGAATAAAGGGAGCAGAAATGAGCAATGTTATAAGTTCCAGATTAAGTTAGAGAGATGCACAATGTCTGAAAGAGCTTTTTGGTCCGTGACTAAATACACAATTTTTCATCCCTGTTGTCTGTGCAAGAAAATAAATGTTATTGTTTTGGAAAGTGTCTTACCTCCCTTAGCTCCTTGCAACCTTAATCTGGGTTCAGTAGAAAGGCTGTCAACCACATGTAGTGTGGCTACAGTATTGCTGTATTTTTTTTTGTGAAACGGAAGGAAATGAAGTCTTTATCCTGCATTCCTTTTGGTCTTGTGTTTTGAATGTACTTTGAATTCCTATTGCTTTTCTTCATTTTCTACCAAGAAAATGATGTAACTTGTATAATAAAGAAGTGTAATGCAAATCTCTTTAACTTCACATGACTAGCTACTAGAATAGGGGTAACATTGGATCTGAAATTAGTTTGTCTGTTCCGTTGCTTCTTTGCTGAGTAATTGTCATATTCAAATAGAATGCATATCAAATAGAATTGCCACCAGCAAGGCTTTGGCTTAGCTTCTGGTTATGGCTGTGTCAGATATGTAGTTTAAGAGTATAGGTACCAGTTGGTACACTAAGAATTAGAGATTTTGACCTTTACTGGATGTTCCCAATTGGAATAAAATTTGATGGTGTGATGGCAGAGAGGTATTTGAGTTCTGCAGTCTTATTTATGAAAACTGATTCTCAGTTTCTGAATGAGGACAGGTACCACAAAGTACTGATTGGCACTGCTGCAAGCTTTGACTCAGCACTTCTGTTGTTCTCCAAAGAAGTGTCTCTGCTCTCCTCTTTTAGCTTTCCCAAAAGATGCAGGCAGGTTCAGAGCCCAAATAATAAATAGCAGGAGCTGGGTGCAAGTACTTAGAGTGCCTTTAACAAATGATAACTTGTTTCAGCCTGAACTCCTTGATCCTGTGGTTTGCCACAGCGTGTGGAGATGTCAGTGGTCCTTTTCTGTAGTTCTTGGCAGCAGCAGAAGAAGCTCAAAGCTGCAGAGGAACCCTTGGATATTTAGCCCTTTGTTAGCAAGGTATTTTGTTTCTGTTTATCAACAGAAAGACTCAGTTTCTCAACAAGTTTTAAGAAAATACAATTTTTAGAAGCCCTGCTAGTAGTGCCTTTGTTGGAATAAGGAGAGAAGTGATATTGGAGAAAGAAGCTGTGGTAAAAACTGTAGCACCCATAGACTTTCAGAGCTGTATTTCAGTTTTAAGAAATAAATCTTGAAAGAGTAGCTGTAAAACTGTGTAGGATTTCTGGGTTTTTTTCATGGTTATCCTTGAACATTGTCTAATTGTTTTATTATGTCTGAATTTTGTGCCTGTGTATTTCTTTATATGGAGACTATGAAAATTATGAATAGAATTTATGTAAATTTAAAAAATTCTGGGTTTCATGTATATAATTGTATAATACTTTGAAATTTTTTTTTTGTTTTATATTATTATGTCCTCCAACCTTTTTTCTTGATTGTGCCCAGACTGGTGTATCACTGTAGCATACTAGGAAATTTAGCAAAATTTACTTTTAGGTTGGTTTATGTTATTACAACTAAATGAAACTTATCATATGACTATTCCTTTAGTAAAAACATTACGCAAACAGTTGCTAGTATTAAACTGATAGAGGTGCAGAGTTCCATTCTGCTGCATGGTCAGAAATGTAGCATACATAATAAACAGAGATGGGTATTTTGATAGACTTTATACTCTTTAAAAATCTCTCCATAACTTTAATATTTATAAGTTGCAATTCTGTTGCCAACTTCAGTTTGTGATCTCCTAATGACAGTTCCGGGTTCCAAAACAATGAACTGTATGCTTATATGATGTTCCTTCATAAGAAACAAGTGGGTTCAGCTCTTGTATTGCTTCTGTGAAATTGACAAGATGATACAATGGAGATGGAAAGGAGCAATGGAATCTAAACACATTTGTATATGTATGTATTGGGAAAAAGGAGAGACCTGTTTAGTCATCCAGAATCTGTGAGTACATGTTGCAATATCAGCATAGCACAGTAGCAGTGAGCTCGAGGTCCTGGGTGGTATTTCTCATTGCTAACAGACTGTTGCATCTAAGCGTGCATTTCTTGAATAAATAAATAAGAATGTAAGCTAGTAAATGGAAGAAGATTGTGCTAGTTACCTGTAGTTTGGACTATTTGGTGTTCTGCTTAATGTCTTTTATTGGCATAATGTGCTAGTGGATGGAGTATGTAGGGTTATATTCAACTAGGTGAAACAGTTTGTAGTATTTATCTTAACCTCCTCCCCTATTTCTTTCTGAAGAACTATTGATACAAATTCTTATAGGGTATTTGATCAAAAGTGCAATATGTGAAAAAAGCAGAGATCATTGCAAATTATGCAGTAGTTAGTCTTTTTTTCATAATTTTTAAAGCAAGTTAGCAACATAACAAATATTTGGTTGCCACTGCAGGGGATGTATTTTTAGTTGTTAGCTGAGACTCTCTGTTCAGTTGCTCTTTCTCTGCTTTCTGTTTTCTGGTATTTGTTGCTTTCCTGGCCTGTATCCGGAGGGCATGACAGCATCACAGTGAACACTAACAGCGTAAAAGGTAGCATAACATATTTTGGGGTGTCATAGGCTGCATAGCCAGGAGGATTTATTGTAATTTTGCTGTCTAACCTTTAGGTCAGCACAGAACACAAAACATCACTGGGTAAACTCCATCCTAAGTTGTCTCTAATCTTTGAACAGAAGCAAAGTCTCTGATCTGAGTATTTTGTTCTAGTCTGATAATAGAGCCCATATATGGTTATGTTTGTCTATCAAATATGGATAAACGTTTACAGCAAAATTGGTCTTACTAGCATTTAATGTATGTGCTATTTAACTTTGAAAGCTCTGAACAATGAAGTTATATGGAAGTCTTTTGCACATTGATGAACTCTGTTTTTCCATTTTTTATCTGTATTTAATCCGAAGAGCTTCTGTGATTGCTTACTTCTTTTAGGTTTTATGTTTGTGGGGTATTTTTTATTTTTTTAGGCATGATATGCTCTTTTGAAAGTCATCTGATTGCTTAGCATATGAGATTAGAAACTCTCAGGAGGGATTTTGAACTGCTGAGATACATTATTTTTCATAATAAGGAAACCGGAAGGTTGAAATTGTTTTGATTCTTTGAGGCAACTGTAATCTTTTCTCACCCTTCCTTGAAAGCAACGTCTCTGTTGTGGAGAAAGTGAAATTCAGAGTAGGAGAGGTGATGGCAGTATGGAGTTGAGTGGATCAAGCTTGGAAGGGTGGGAGTATCAGTGCAGGGAGAGAAGAGCTGAGATCTGAGTTTCTGTGCCGATTTTTGGTTCCTGCATTTTATATAGCAAATTTTTCCTGCTTCTTTGTGCTGACAAATGCTTTTTGCCTTCTCCTTCTAACGCAGAATTTTCTGAAGTAACACTCAGGCTTCTTACGAGTGGTATTCATCCTGCACACCACTTAACAACACTAATGTTTTCCTGGATTAAACAATGGCTAAAGTGCAAGAAGTCTAGGTACGATGCTTTTCGAATTAAAGGTGGTAGAATCAATATTAAAAACATTTCATTAATAGTGTCAATTTGTGTGAACAAAAGTTGTTTAAAATTGACTGCAGTGGATTCAGTGTTTATGTACCATTTGATGATTACTCCACAAGAAGGTTCTATGTTGTGCAACAAAATCTAGTCTTTATTAAAAAAAAGTTAGCTGTCATATAGTATTTCCTTTGCTATTTTTGTGAATCATCTGTGAAAAGTACATTATGATCAAGAATGAAGATTATCTTATTATGGCTATCTTGATTTTCTTTTTTTTTCCTTCCCCTTGGAATGAGGTAAATAAGTATACACTGTTGGAATCGAATCTAATCTAATAAGATCTAATAAGATGCTCTCTATTATTTACTAATGGCCATGTATTTCAGATTTCAGTTTAATTTACGTGAACTAAAAAAAACCTTGTGTGGATCTCCAGAAGGGTTAATCCAGCCTGAGAAACTTATTAGAGTGTTGGCAGATGAAAGTTAGCAAAGACAAGTGAGAGACTGCTTATGATTCAGAGCCTGTACATTTTTGTACTCTCCTGATCAGGGAGGTTTCATCGGGAAGCATGCTTTAGCTTTTCCTTGTTAGTTGTGTCAAGATTATCTACTACACAGAAACCAATAAAGAACAAACAGGAAGTATTAGAAAAGCAACGAGAAACTATAAAAAAGCTATACAGGAAAACAGTTATTGTAGTAAGACTGATTTGCTGTTATTAGCACTTCAGTATGGTGTTAATGAAAGAAGTTCAAGTAAGGATACAAAACAAGTACTGTAACAACAGAACTTCAAATGCAGACAGTGTCTGATATATAAAAAGCAATTTGGCAATGTTTTAAGCACTCTTCTTTTGATAACTGTAATATTGAAGTTAAAGTGCTTTTCATGAGCATCCATTAGCACGCTTGCTTTCTAGGAAATGGCTTGGATGCATTATGCAAAGTAATGAAAGAGATGGTGAAGGCTGGTCAGATACTACCCTTGATATGTTCCTTAATGTATGGTAAAGATGCATGGAATGTTACTGCATTGAAAATTTAAAGATAGAAAGCCTTGTACAGATGGAATACAACTGGAGGTGTCTGCAATGTAAAGACAGTTTCATGAACTCCAAATCTCACTGTGTGGCATAGTTGCTGTCCAGGACCAGCCCAGTCAGTTGCTCGCTCCCCACCTTAAATGGGATAAGGGAGAGAGTTGGAAAAACAAAAACAAGAAAAAACTTGTGGGTCAAACTAAAAGGAGTGTAAAGTAAAGTAAAGAAGTGGGCCACCCTTTCTAGCCCCAGTGACGCAAAAGCCATCACACCACCTCCCAGAAGCAGACTGAGGCCTGGCGAGTCTCCAGGCAATGGCTGCTCTGGAAAGGTTGTCCCTCGGTTTTCATGTCTGATGTGACATTGCATGGGGTGGAATATGCCTCTGGTCAGTTAAGTTCAGCTGTTGTGGTTGTGTCCACTCCCAGCCGCTCGGCCATCCCCAACCTGGCCTCTGCAGGGTCAGAATGAGGAGCAGAGACACCGTGACACTGTGCAGGCACTGTTCTGCATTACTAAAACACTGCTCTGTTATCCCCACGCCAGTTCACATACAAATCCAGAACACAGCACTGCATAAGCCTCTGTGGAGAGAGTTAACTCTATCCCAGTAAGACTCAGCATAGTCACTTCTGTCTTAGGCACTTCTGAAGCACACTTTCTGTAGTACATAAATGCTATACTTATTATGAAAATAGTAAGTATAGACTTGTTAACTAAGGTCTTAGTTCTTTATCTGTGTTCAGGAGGAACAGCAAATTCATTTTACTTGCGCAAGTTCTGCATAGGTTGGGACATGTTATAGGAAAAGTCTGAAAATCAGTGTTACACTACAAAATTGGTGGTAATCAGTACTTCTTGTTTCATCTTCTGTGGCATTGCAGTCTACAAGATGGGGTAATCAATTGCTTTGAAGCTTGGATAAAGTATTTTGAATTGAATTGTCTATGGATAAAGGAAGTTTTAAAATTAATTTAAGAAACTGTGAACCTCAAGCAAATGGATGTTCTATTTCATATCTGCTCAAGTTCTGTCATATGTTTTCAAAACCTACAAAAGGTTGAATTATTTGTGGAAGTAAAATTTTATAGTGAAGCTGTTGCAATCAAACTATTGCAGATTGCTGTTAAGGGTTAATTGTCCTTTGTTTCCAATTCTGTTTCTCAAATATTTTGACCTTGCTCAGAAAAGACATTGTGGAATAATGCCAATTTTCTTTAGCATCAAGGATGTCTAAAACTGTTATCCTAGTTCTCTTGTACAGATAGTTTCTTATGTCTCTGCTGCAGAAAGGAGGCCAAAACTAAGGGATGGTGAAGATCAACCATCTACGGAAATCCTTACTTATTTTAGAGAGAAGAAAGAGCTTTAATAAAATATCTGTTACCATTATTCTAATAGTTGGACCAGATAATACGTTAATTGAGCTTTAATTACAGATGATTAATTTCTATAGTCTTGAGCACATGGGGTGTTAGGAAAATTGTTTGCCTGAAGCACCTTTGTTTAAATAAGCAATGACATGATGTATCAACACTAATCATGACCTTAAACTGAAGGTAATAGCATTTTTTCCCTGTTTTGGGAACAGTTTGTGGTAGCATTGGAGAATGCAGGCTGTAAAAGAATTAAAGATTTTACTTGCCAGATATTACTCATTTTAACGAGGAATCAAATTCTTAGCCTGCTAATTCCTTTTTAGCTATTTTTATTAAGATTTTTCCCTTTGCATGTGTGATGTTTTCTAGGTTCCAAAGAGCTTTAGAGATTTCTATTTCTAATATAATTTGCAAAAGAAAAATGGATTGTTTTAAATTTTGACTAGTGCACACTTCTTTAGGGAGAGTTTAGATGCTAAAATGAAAATTTGTAGTCTACCTACTAAAAGTTGCTACCCTTTCCCTGAAAATTTGCCAGTCACACTGGGTGGAATTTATCTTACCTTGATGTAGGCATTGAAAAATCAAATAAATTTCACCTTATATGATATGTTTTCCTTGTTCTGCTGAGAAGGTGAGCTTCATGTAAACAGGTCAGATATCATACATAATAGTTGTCTACAAGGTATGTTTCATCCACTTTGATTAAATTCAGGTAAGGGAGGTGTCTTTCAGAGTTCTTGTTCATTGTTTTTTTATTTTAAACCCGCAATCTTATTTTTAGAGGAGACCATTTACAGAGAGTTTTACTGCAAGACATGTATGTGCTCTTGTCCTGCCACTTCTTTTATAAAGCCTTTTTTTTCTACCTGTTCTTGTTAGGATCCAGGACTATAATATTTCAGGAGTAAAAAATGCAGAGAAAGTGAAGATAGTCCCTGCACCAAAGGGGTCTAAGTTTAAAAACAGGAAAAGAAACAATGGACAAATATGTCAGCATGATAATGATGATCTTGTGCCAATAGTCCAAAAGGGACCTTTATGTTTTGTGCAGAAGAGAGATTTTGCTGAAAGCTGGGCTGAATGCTTAATTGTAACATAGTAGTTATTATGGGGTGACAAAAATTATTTCAGGTCAAAAAAGTGTATCATATTTTGGACTGGAAAGCCTGGTGGTTGTGTGAGTAGTGGCAGTGTTGAGTCACGTCTCATATGGCCACTTTTCAGTCATCTGATGGGGAGCCCTGTTGAATACTTGCCTGCATAGCGTTGTGTGGCAAGTGAAGCCAAAGGCTGTGCTGTTGGACGCCTTTTGCAGTGATTGCCTTTACTTGGCATGGATAGCAAAGCAAATGTATACAGATTAGATGATTTTGTAAGGTTGTAATTTGCTTTCAGGGAAAATTAGGAGTTTTGTCAAAAGGCTAGCAAAAGTCTAATGGTGCAGAAAATTTTATTAGAGGAGAAGATAGTTACACCTTTTTAGCGTGCTATTTTTTTTTCTTCTTGAGCTTTCATTAGGATTAATTGATTTCAAGCTGCCACTGCACGAGGAAACAAATAAGAGCATGCTTTATGGGAGTCTCTGCATTTAGGTTTTAGAGAGAGCTACCTGCCTACAACTTCCACTGACACTGGTTGAACCCACATGTGCTCAGTACTTCTGGAAAAGTTTTTCTTGATCTAACTTAAAGAGTAAACGTGTGCCATGAATTTGACTCCTACCTCTCTGAAAACAAACAAGACAGAAATATGTTATCTTTTGACTTAGGAGGGGGAATAGTTGGTGGACAGTATTTTTATGCAGCTCTAACTGCTGCCTTCCAGCCTCCTTCTCGGGGCTGCTACGAGGATTCAAGTGCCTACCTTGTGGAGCTGATTAAAGTAGTGGTGTCGCTTAATACTGGCACTTGTTTTCCCTCTGTCACTGGGTTGTTTCCACTGCCCCGTGGCTGTGCTGTCGGCAGGGACAGTGTGGGTGGGGGTGAGGAGAGATGGCTGGGAAGCTGGAAGAGGGAGGGCTAAGGGATGGGATGAAGAGGAGATGAAGCCCAAGGGGCAGAATGGGGCTGCTGGAGGAATTGATGCCCCTGCTTGTTTTAGTGGCCCAGTTTAATGTGAAGTCATGTCTTTCCATGCCTGTTCGAACAGACAGGTTTGTTTCTGATATGATCTCTTAATCCTCAATCATACTGCCAGTGCTTGAAGAATTATGTGAAAGATATTCTGACATTATGATAATTTTCAGTAAACTTTATTTTGCCACTGAACTTAAGGATCAAAAGTTGGAGCATGGCTATGGCCCTGCACTGATGGGGGGGCTGTTGGTTACCCTCTGGTCCCAGCAGGCTGTGTGGATTTACTCCCACAGGTATAGAACCACTCAGGTAATTCAAATGTTGCAGCATTTGCTTCCTGCCTGCAATTAACTAGATTGCAATATGATTATTTCCTTATTTGTTAATATTATCTAAGCTATTTGATTGCACGGTAGCTAGTTCTCATATTAAAACCAGAAAAGTCAGCCATGAAACCTTAGAATAATTGTGTGCTTGATATTTTAGCTAGACAAAAGTAATGTTACTAACAGCTGAAAATTGCAGTTCTCTTCTGTGTAACCCAAAGTTAGTGTAGAATATATTTCAGATAAACTTACCTCAGTCTGAAGCATATCTATCCCTGTTGGAAAAGTATGACAATAAAATAGTACCACAGCTCAACCTATTTGTAAGTATATGGGGGGACTCCAATTTCAAGCTTTTTGATCTATTTTAAACTTTTTATCAATAGTTAAACAT
This sequence comes from Machaerirhynchus nigripectus, assembly GCA_013397975.1. NCBI lineage: Eukaryota > Metazoa > Chordata > Aves > Passeriformes > Dicruridae > Machaerirhynchus > Machaerirhynchus nigripectus. Next base: position 294,731 of record VZRQ01005066.1, read on the forward strand.
AAATTGAATCCTTGGAATTCAGTAAAACTCTTGGCCGCACTATTTTTGCATCAGGTACCTCACTTCTATTTTTCTGCTGAGTGTGGGAATGTATTTACAAGATTTTGCTGTGTCATCTAACTTTGAAGATCTAGACTGGTAATATAAAAAGAGATTTTCTGTCTGCTTTTGTCTTGAAGAGGAAAGAATACTGTTTCTTCCTGTGCTGGTGTGATAAGCTCAAAGAGTTGAAGTATACTTGATAGCACAAGGTGAGTTTAAAATGCACAGCACTGCATGTTAGTATCAGAATGTTATAAAATTTCTTAGTAACTGTTCAGTCATAGCCTTTTATGAAAGATGTTTAGTTTTTTAAACTGCAGCAGTTTATGCTGTTGAACTGCTGCTCTCCCCTTTCAGTTGCATACAAGACTTCTGGCAATTTTAGCAATTATGTACCTTGCATTTATATGTAATCTATCTATTCTTTAATAAGCTTTAGCTTCAGTGGAAGGGGTTATTGCGCAGACATAAAGTGATTCCCAGAGGTACTGGCTCAAGTTCTCCAGTGGTCCTTAGAACATCTGATTAAGGCTGTAAGAGAATAAGTAAGGAGAAAGAGATTAATAATGGAGGATTACAGTGCTTGGCAAAAGATCATGGATTGATTACTGAGTATTTATAATTTTCTACTAAAATCTGGCCATTTTTCAGAACTTGGACATTTGACCTTTTTTTCCAAGTTTCACCACTTTGTAGCTATAAATAATGGTACTGCCTTTAACTGTAAAGCCACTTTTAAGAATGATACTTTCTTTTGGAAACGGATGGTAAATTAGAAAATTAATGCAAGTTATTTAATATATGACCATTAGTTTTAGATTCACTTCAGTGGAGAACACTTTGCATATAAATTGTCAGTGCAATTCTCTACTCTGCTGTATCAAAAAGACAAATTTTTTGATTGGGATGGTGAAATTTATTTGATATAGATGGAGAGACGATGCACTTCCATCTATCATGGTTTCCTTTTTTTTAGTACTTGAATGATACTGAATTTGACTTAATGCTTGTTCACTATCTGTGTCTATTAGCTTCCTTTTTTTCTTCACACTGCTTTTCTGCAGGTTTTCCTTCAACAGGGATGAATAGTGGTGTCTGTCAGTTTTGATGTTAAAAATAATATTGGACAGATGTTTGTTTTCTTGAAATAAACTGCAATGCATGGGTGTTGGATACTATGGAAGGAAAATGTGATAGCTGGTAGTTAATGTTTCCTGCTTAGTATTCCCTTTTTTTTCACTACACCCTAAAAGCTAGTCTGTCATTGGTGCAGATAGAATTTCCGTGATCATTGACCTGTTTTGCATTTGAAGTCAATTTAGTGTTTATGAAAGGCTTCAGGAGGTTATTGACAGAAGTCTGTCTGAGTGTCCTGCAGTGCACATGGAAATTTTTTTGTCTGTTTCATGGTTCACAGCTCTTCCACTGAGGAACCATATGCAAGAATGAAAACCCATAATTTTCATGGTGGTTGATGTTCTTTTGTTTTATTTCTTACCTTGTTACTGTTTTGTGGGAGGAGATGTTTTTTCCCCTTTTTTCCTTTTATATAATTTGTTTGGTTGGTTTTTGTCTGCTTGAAAAGACATGGATGTCTCTGATAAGATTACTATCAGAAGTACTAATTAAATATAATGATAGTAGTTAGTTTTAGTTTAATTTGCTAAGCAGAACATGGACAGTGTTAGTTTCCTCTGTAATGTCTAATGAAAGGAAAGCTTTGCACCCATTCTACCAATTCAGCACTGAAAAGAAATTTTTTTATGAACTGACAAACAAGCTTATAACATCTACTAGAATTTTACTTCTTATGCCTTATACACGCCAGAATCTGCAGAGGACAGAGAATGTACTATTTGTTGGCATTCTATGTAAATTATGCTTTTCCATAAGGCTAATTGTAATTTTGTACTGCATTCTGATATCAACTTTGAAATATTTTATTAATTGTATTAATTAAGTCAAGGTTACTGGTAGAATCATAATATTTAGAAAGTAATGTGATATTTGGAATCTGGCTTTTACCTGGCATATTTTTTTTTTCAGTGAATTGCTTTTGTTTCTCATAAAATACGTCCTACCTGCTGCTATTATGTCCCTATCAGCATTAAAAAAAGGACTGTGGGGAACATTAAGCAAATGCTGTTTTGCAGTCGCTGCTCCATTTAGATTGAATGGGCAGGATTTATACGTAATGCTCTCAAGGTTTATTTGTATGTTATATTGTATAGGTATCACTTACATAGCCTTGGAATTCATGTAATAATACTAGACCAAGGTGGGGAGCCAAAAATCTGAACCGTGGATCTTTTCATACCAGACAGAAGGGAGTCAGGGTTGTTTTTTTTTTTTTCTAGATAAGGTGAAAAAATACTTCTTTAATATAGCCAAATCTGTTTTTCTTTAAAAGTGCATACATCAGTATCATGTTCTATGAGATAACCTTTAGTATAAACTGCGATGATGTCAGGAGACTATTTTTTGAAAAATATACTGATCGATGTGTCAAGGAGAGTTTTTTTCTGGGAGATATTGGGAGGAATTGAAGAAATGAACTGTTGTGCCATCTAAGTGCCTGGAGTTTTTAGATGTGAAGGAAGACACAAAATGTTCAAGCTAGTAGTGAGGCAGCTTGAAGCCTTTAAGAGGCAGTAAAAGTTTGATGTACGGAAGAATGTTGTTTCTTGGGATTTTGATTTTCTACGAAAAAACCCCCAAAAATTGGGATGTCATTGATATGTGAGGAGTGCTGAAATAACTTCTTTTTGATTGCAGGTTGTAGCAGAGGAAAAGCAGCATTTGCAGTTACTCAGTAAATACATACAGGGGTTTGAGAAGGGAAAAAGCCGTGCTAGATACTTACGCCTCAGAAGAGTGGGTGTGTTGTTTTGTCATTGACTTTGCTGATCCCGTAGTTTGGGTTTGCAAACCTGATTACAGATTCAGCCAAGTATCCCAAAGCAGAACGGTGACAATCGTGACACTAAAGCTATTAGTGCAGCTTTTTAATTATAGAATAATAATATTAAATATTGACATGGATTTCATTTCTGCATGACATTAAAATGATAGAAATAGCAAAGATAATTTTAAACCAGAGTCATTTTGCAGTTTTAAACTTGTAAATCCTGCATTCTGTGTGTTCTATTCAGAGCATTAATCTCCCAGTAGAGAAGTATGAATGCTGTTGTGCAAATTGTTAGGAAAACTCAATCTGTTCAATGAAATTGAAAGCAAAATGAAGCAGAGAAAGAGGTAAATATGATGGAGAACTTCTTTTATGAGGTAAATAAGAAGGCAGTGGCTTCTCAGTGGAGGAAAGTTTTAAGGCCAAAGGGAAATCTAATTGTTCTGAGAGGAATAATACATCAGGCAGGGAAAAAACAGAATTATAGAACCTTGAGAAATTTTTTTATGTAAACATATACATTAAATAAAATTAAAATGTAGTTTGGAAATCAAAATGAATTTCCTAACTTCTCATTTCAGATCTGTGTGAGAGAAAGCAGGTGCATTTAAGATGGAGGGAATTTAAGGAAATAATAATATGTGATATATGCAACACTAGGGCATTTATTCACTGACTCAGGGAATCCCTTGTAGTGTTCTTCCTATATTAGAAACTTTTCTATTACAGGACCTATTTTTTTTTTTAATGTTACATCATACAAGGTATAGCTTAGGCACTAAAATTATTTTCTGAAAATATTTTTTTAGATTGTTGGCTTTTTCGCAGACTTGCAGTGCTTCATCTTTTGGTTCCCCATGCTGAATACCACCACACAAGATTTTGGTACCCAGCTATAACATTGAGTCAATGACTTCTGGCCTGACAGAAAGTGAGTGAGTGATTTCTTTGTGGTGCTGACCAGTGCTCCTCTGCAAATGCATAAGGAGAAAGAGTTTATGACTCTTTTGATAAAACCCAAGAGGCAGGTCTGCGTGCTTCTGCTGTCAGGTAGGCAATCCATGTCAGGACTTGGACAAATCTAGGGCAGCTCTCTCTGCAGTAAATTGTCACTGAAAGCTGCCAGAAAAGTCAAAAAGCCTCTGACAAAGCATAAAAAACCACCACTACAAGCAGTGGAACTTGTTAAGAGATGGCTCACTCAGTCTGAGCCAAGCAGGGTGCTATGGATAGTCTGGGTTCATGGAATTTGCAGATAGACCCAGCATTGTTTGGTGACCGATTTACGTGGTTCTAAACAGCCTTAGTAATAAATGTGCAATCAAGTGTCATTATCGTAATGTAATTCCCAGTACAGGATGGTTGAGAGCCTTTATTAGCTTTGTGTCACCAAGTCCCAAACTAAAGATTTTCAGAATGAAGGAAAAGAATGAAATTAATTACATCCTTTGTATACCTCACTGTGCTTCTTTACATTACTTAGTAGACCAAGCTGCTGGATATTTCAGTTGAGAGATGTGAAACATAATCCTGACTTTAGAGGTTTTGGCAAGTTATGGATAGCCTTGTTGGCCCTGTTGTGTCATCTTTTGTAGCAGTGTCATCTTCTTAAAATGTTTTATGTATTTGCAAAGACAACAGTGTTACGATGTATTAATGTACTATGTTCTTATCCCCATAAGATAATGGGCTATTACTCCTAGGATTAAGGAACTGAGACAGAATATTTACTGTCATCTGAAAGGAGAAAATATTTAGTCCATTGCCTTAGCCAGAAGGCCATCACTCCCCTGTACATGAATTTTCTGTTTCAGCTAACTGTAATATTTGAAGAGTTGATGGGCATTCACTCCCTTTTCCTGTGATACAGCATTTGTGAAATAGAAAAAATTCCATTTTTTTTCTTGTTACTTTATCAAAGTAATGAATGAACAGCATCAAGCTGATTAAGGATAGCTGTTGCTTTTGTATGGGTGGCAGCTGTGCTCCTTGTGTGCTGAAGAAGTTGTTTGTTGCTTGGTCAGGACTGAGAGGCAGCTTTTATCTTGTCCTGGAAAAGGGGCAGTCAAATTCGTTTTGCTCCCTCCTGGCTGCAGGACAAGTTTATGCTGTGAGATTACACTATGAGCTTATGCTGCATGTTTCATTTTGAGGAGTAGAGTGAATGGAATTACTATTCTGATTTTCCTCCAATTTTCTCATGGGGGAAGAATAGTTAGGGTGGCAAAACAGGAAAAACTAGACTGAATCTCTTTATTTCTCATTTTTGGGTGAGAAAGGACTGTGATAATTTAGTCCTAAAAGTCCTCTTCCCAGTGTGATGAGACATTTCAATTACTGTTATAAAAGGTCTTGGTGTATGTAGTTGTACACTGGGTAATTATAGAGAGGTAGCCCTTTGAGACATTTATCTTATTGTAGATCCCCATTATGTTACACACTGCACAGATACATAACAAAAATCCAGCTCTTGCTATGTGTTTATGTCCCAAGCATTAGGCAAGATGGATTCTAGAGGCAGATGAGATGGAGAGATGCACAGAGGAAAAGCAGAGACATACACACAAACAGATTTATCTTTCTGATCCCTTCACAGATTGCCATGGCTGTCCAGAGAAGGAGCAAACGCTATGGTGGGAGATTAATTTTTTTCATCTGTCACCTTTCAAGTGCAGTGTGATCAAAGCTAATGTTGAAGCAATGCAACATGTAAAGGAGTCTGTTTTCATTTAGCTGGGCCATCTGATTTTGCATTCATTATGTAAGGAGAATGTTAATTTTATGGCAATAACTCTAGTGCTTCTTGCTAAAATACTCTCTGGTAGAAGTCCTATATGTCCAGGAACACTGATGCCCTTCTAAGAGAAATGGTCACTTGAAAAATCATTTATTATCCAAGTGAACAAATGTCATTACTTTTTTACTAATGATCACTTAGCCTTCAAATATGTTCCTATTTAGAAGCTGCCTTGGGGACCCTTCTGTTTCCCCTACCACAATTGCATAGCAAACACTAGAAATAATTAATTTTCATGAAAAAATTAATGTTAAGGAATGAATATATGAATAGTAAATAGTATAAAATGTTTTTCTATTGCTTTTGTTTTTAATTATATTTCCCTGTTCTGCTTATTTTGTTCTTTAAATTGATTTTGAGTTGACAGTGATCTACCACAATTTGTCTACCATCTTAGAGTAGAAAAGTACACAAAGCTGATTTTTCTCTTCAGTTAGTTATCTAGGCTCCCCCCCACCCCGCAACTGCTGAAATTGAGAAAGGAACATTGCTGGAGCCATTTCCAAAAACTAGGTGACAAAGTGAGGCTCTTTATATCAGGGACTGGCTTATTATACTCTGAACATAGTAATTGTGACCTCTTAACTTCCAGTCTTGTGTTTTCATAATTTGCTTAGCCTTTTTTTGGTTTTATTTTAACATGTTCTTTAGAATATACCAAGTTAAAAAATGCTCGGTTGTGTCAGATCACTGGCCCATCTACCTGAGGAGCCCAGAACTGGACACAGTGCTCTAGATGCAGGGTCACTAGGGCCGAGTAAAGAGGCAGGATCATCTCCCTCGACATGCTGGCCACCCTTTTCTTAATGCACCCCAGGGTACCACTGACCACCTTGGCTGCAAGGGCAGCCGGCTCATGGTTAACCTGCTCACCAGGACTCTCAGGTCCTTCTCATCAGAGCTGGTTCCCAGCAGGTCAGCCCTGAACCTGTACTTGTACATGACATTATTCTTCCTTACGTTCCTTATATAACAATGCAGTACCCTGTGAGAAAGTCCAGAAGTTAGTTGCAGGCTCTGTTTTTAAAAGCAAAAAAACCACCCCAGGAACAAATATAATGAGAAAAGTCCACAAACTAAAAAAATTGTAAAATGGATGGGAGTATTTCTTTCAATCTGTTGTAAACTTTGCAAGGATTTCTTCAACTTTTTCTCCATTTCCCCTTTATTTTCAGTACATTTGATCTGTCATGGTTTATGTGCTTTCCTCTTCCTGTTCGGGTAAGTTTCCAGGTTTTTTAAACTGTTGGCTTTTTCGCTGAGGTAATCTTTAGTTTCCCGTTGAGCTAAGAAGGTCTCTATCTGTTTTGTTCTCTATTAGAAATGTTAGTTAGTTTTATCTGGCAATCTAATACATTGTTTTTTGAACAGCTCATGCCTGCATTGTTGCATGCTTTTTCTTGACCACTACTTTTGGGTTTTGTTCATTTAATTTGTCTTCTTATACCATTTCTATTTGTGTCCTTTCTTGAAATTGAATATCCTTATGCTGGATTTATTGGAATACTCCTTTCTTTTTTCGGTGTTATTTTAAATTTTGTTGTGATTATTTTTAAACATAGTGTTTTCCCACACACAACTTTATACAAGTCATTTGCTCCACTTCTGAATAAAGCCTGAAGAGCTTCTCTTGGGAGATTTAGGACTAATTTTTCTAGGAACCAGTCACTGCATTAAAAAAATTGTATTTCTGCATCTTGTCCTGGTCGGACTTTAGTGCATACTGCATATGGATAGTTAAAAATTGATGCTTCTGCATATTGAGTTTTTTGTGTCTCAGATAACATCTCCTGATCAAAGTCTCCTATCTAACACATTTCTAGGCTTCTAATACTGTTGTAGAAGCACTTACAAGTTTTGCTTGTACTTTCTAGTTCACTATTGCAGGTGCTGGTCAGCTGACATTGCAGGTGGTCAGACTTGCTTTTCTGGTTAATCCTTATTTCCCCAGTTCTTTGTTTATCTCATCTTATCCCCTTATCTCATGGTTGGATTGAGACAGCCTGTTTCTTGGGCCTTGGACAAGGATTTTTAAGCATTTTGGAGAATGCTGCCATGGAGGTCCTTGACTTCAGTTTCCAAGTAAGAAACTGAATGTAGCCTTCAAAATACCCTTCCTACACTCCTTCCTGAAGTAACAAAGGGAATGGTGACCATGATCACCTCTCCTTCATGCCCAGTTATAACTAATCTAACTTTTTTGTAAGCTCTGCAGTCTTTAGACTTGGTGGATGAATTATTTGTCAGTCCCCTTGGACCTTGCAAACCATCTGTCATACTCTTCCATTGCCAACACTGGCTTTTGCCTGTTACGTAGATTCCCACAACTGCAGAGCCCCCTCAGTACGTGAGGATGCTGCAATACTGCCTCTCAGTCCAGCTTGAGCACCACTACTGCTGCAGCATTTTGAACCATCTCATGTGTGGACCTCTTTGTGAAGGATGCTCATGTAAAATATGCAACAGATAGGACAGGTATCACTTCTTTCAAAGTGATATCAAATCTATCAGTTCAAAATGTCATCAGTGTCTCTGTCAAAGAACCTATATGAACACAAGTTTTATTTTTTTGCTTCACAGTAAATTTTAACAATGAAAAATGAAAGTGATCATTGTGTATAAAATGCCTGTGCTCTGAGTATGCTTTCCATGTAAGTCTTTTGCATAAGTATTTGTCCAAAGTAAGATGAAGTAGCTCCGTGATTGTACTGAAGGATTAGGTTTGGCCTAATGCTGGTAGTTGGTCATAAATCCGAACCTTTGAATATTTAAAACTGATTCTTTTAATAAATCTCAAAACTTTGATGAATTAAATAGTGCCTTTTACCCAATGCCAGTATTAATTGTTCTAATTCAATATATTTTCTTTTTATTAAGCCCACATCATTGCTTCTATTTATTGCTCCCATATGCTGGTATGTTTTGATATTGAAATAGTGAATGATTATTTTCCATGTCAATAATTTTAACATTTTAGCTAATACTTTATATTATTAGAATAGTACTATTTGTTTTGAGCATACATTAGGGTTAAATCTAAAAACCAGAAACATGTAGGAATATAAGTATTAGAACATCTGTACTTGTCTGACTAGGTGAAATATGAAGGAGTTAAATATATCTTCTTTATAGTTTCATTTTAACTCATTATGTTTATGAGATGGTTATCACTTCTCGAGGACACTAGAGAAAAAATAATTTGAATTATTATAGGAAAAAATAGATTTTTAAAAAAAAATTCCTTTATGTACCTAGAAAAACATTCTTGCACACTTTAGGATATTTAAAACTATCAGAATTGTTTTGGTCTGTAGTTAGTATTACAAATAATTCAATTAATCACTGTCCTTTTTTTGAAAATGAGTTCTAATTGTATTTCAACTATCTTTGCTTCACAGTATTTAAGATACCATTTCAAATTTTAGTTTAGTGTGTTTATTAGTTGGAAATCATACTTAATATAGAGGACTTACAAGTGGGTGACCTTGAGGAGTGAAAATTTTATTTCCACTACTAGTGCCAAGGAAATTACATTATGAATCAGAGCATTTTGTTATGGTGGTTTTGCCAGCTTAAGTGTAAGATTTGTTGTCGCTAAGCTGTGTCTGAAATCACATACAGAAACCACTTGAAGTGTTGATCCTCTGTTCATAGAACAACATTGTCTTAATAAATGTTGTTTATTTATTCCAGTTATCTCAAATTGCTCTAGAGAAGAGAGGCAGAAACCCTTTAACTGAATGGGAAAAGAGAGATGCAGAGAAGAGGCATGATCGTGTGAGGATATATGACCGAGTGCATAGTTAGTAAAGTTTGTGTACTGACTTGTTTATTCACTCTTTCCCATCAGACCTGTTCTGTTTTCACCTGTGGCTAGACATTGCCCAGTCTCAGCAAAACATTTTTACTAACTTCCCATTTATTTGAAGTGATGTAAACACTGAAAAGCTAAATCCTTCTTTGAATCCAGGCCTCTGGAGGTAGCTTCTTTATTTCAGAATCCTTCAAAAAGACTCAGTAGATTACAGGCAGGTTGCTCTCTGGAATGATCTAATGAATTGCTGAAGACAAATCAGCTGTCTGGGCTATTTGGTTGGCATATCAGACTCCTGCAGACTATTACACATGTACTGGAAGAAAGAAATTTATTTTTGTGTCCTTATTATTGTGCATTTTGTTGCTTAACTAACGCAGACATTTACCTAAACAGTTATGTTTAATAGATTTTAACTGTGTCCAGTTATCCAGGTGTAGTCTACACAGTTCCACAGATAGTCCACTCTCTTGTAAGGAGGAGGGACAGTGTCCTAACAATTTTTAAATTAATGAATCTACTAATTCAATCAAAAGAAAAGAGGTTCCCACATTTCAGCCATCCTCCATCCAGGTGACTTATTATGATTTCCTTGTAAATTGGACTGCTGGATGGCAGGGATTTTCCACTTAGAATTGTGGGTGTTGTACTGTCTTCTGAAGAACCAGAATGGTTTCCTCTCCAAGCCCACCTCAGTTTTTTTCTTCTCTCCTGTTTTAAAAGTCATGTTTATAATATGATATATAATTTTTCAGATATTGGAGCTTTAATCCATACTTGTTCTCTGTGTTTAAGTAGAAGTTCTCACTTTTCTTTGACTTTTTTTTAGCTTATGAATACTGTTTTGATTTCTGAGAGTTGTCTGTTGTTTGGCAGTTAAATATTAACAGTTTAATGTTAAATTTGCATAATAGTAAAAATTACTAAACCACTTCCATTTCGAGGAGGAGGAGATCTGATTTTTTTCTGTGAGTGAAGGGATGGAAAAAGAAATGGTCTATCATGCTTCCATTGGTTCCAGTGTAATTTTCTTTACCATTCATGAGAGTATACCTATTATTGTGCATGTTCAAGAATAGAGAACACAGTTTACCATTAAAGTATAACCATGCTAAAAAGCCTGGAGGCATTATTCTAATCTCTCTTTTTTTTTTTTGCTGCAAGAGGTCTGCAATTAAAAAAAAGGGGAAAAAAGCCCTTTGAAAATTAAAATTTTATCTTATTAAGTTGTGAGTTTTTTACTCTACCAAAGCAGTAAGCCTTTTCTTGAGTTTCAGCAACTTTCAAGACCTAAATTTATCAAAAGACTGTTCAGATAATTTCCTGCTTTTGTGGCTTTCTGCAAAGAATGTATAAATTATTTCTCCATAATCTTTAATTATGCTGAGCCTTAGGAGCTCTTAGAAAGCATGCTAGAAAGTCTTCCATAACATGCTTAATTCCTCATATCCCCTATTTTGTGGCTGGGTTGAACAACAAGAAGACAGAAAACACAAAAATACTCTTTCTTTCCTGCATTTTCTTGTTCTGCCACCCTAAATTTCAGTATTCTTAGAATTTCACTGTTTTCTTCCTTTCTTTTTTTCTTTTTTTTTTTTTTTTTTTGTAAAAGCCTCTTGGTGTTGTAGAATCCTTGATTGTTGGTGGGTCTATAGCATCCTTCAGTTAGGGGCCTGGGTTATACGGTGTCCTTAGTTTGCTAAGCTGTGTTTGTGACACACTGCTCTAGTTGCTGGATAGTGCTCATGTGGCCACATACCTTAGCTATTGTGAAGAATATTTTTCTCCTTTGTACTCTCCTTAATCAGTAAGTAGTGTATTAATCTCCCACCTCTGTTTCCCATGTTAATGCATCAACAAGGGAAGTTTGTGGATTTTTTTAAAGCATTTTTTCCTCATGTATGACTTCGGTTGAAATAAAAAAGGGATTCTTTGAACTAGGGCAGTCTGAAACATAAGGAAGTCCAAGGAAAGTACCACAACTCTGGTGAATTGCTTTTATTTTTGTGTTCATTTTGGGTTCTGTCTAAAAAAGTGATTGTAGAAACAGGAGTTGGATGGAGGAATATGTCTGGATGTCAGTTCCTTTAATTTCAAGAATCCCCCTGTTATTCTACTGGTATACAAGGAGATTAAATAAAATAAATTATTCTTGATGTGGATTATTTGTTACAGTACTATAGCTCATATTTGTATTATAACTAAGATGTAAAAATCTAAAGGGAGAGACAGTTGGTTTACCCACAGAACCAGGACTTGAAAGACTGGAGATGTTTGTGTCAGATTTGCTGTGGCAAAGCCTCAGCCCTGACTGACAGGGCCCATTCTGCGTATATTGGAAAAATTGAGGATCAGTGTGAATTCAGTCACTGGCATTTCTGTAGGAACTATAGCGCCTTGCCTGTAGATGACAGCTGTAGTGCCTTTGTTTTGAGATGTGAACATTATCTCTGTTTGTTTTTTCTTTGATCATTTTGTTTATTTCTGGCCTGTAAGACTGCTATCAGAAGACGCCTGTCAATTACTGTCCCTAGTGACTGGTTTGGATAGGACTGAACAGCTATGTTTTCATGTCTCCCAAACTACTCTGTATTCTTAATGCTTTCTTGTCTTGTCAGGAAGAAAGGAGGCCTGCCATTAAGGAGTTACTACCATGAATTTGGCTGCAGGAATGACTGTCACCAGAATGGTCTCTTATGCACTGTGGCAGAGTCGTGTACATTAATGAAATGGAAAACAGGGTTTGCCTTTCTGCTCTTTGCAATGAGTGTCTTTGGGGTGACCTAGGGATTTCATCAAAAGAAAGAGGAAGATACATCAGTAGATTAAGTGACACTTTGGGACTTGTATCTCACCACCCTTCATTCAGTGTGGAATGGTTTCCCTGCCTTTGACTTTATCCAGTTATCTTCCAGTTACAAAAAAGGGGTCATCTGTACTTGCCCTTCAATGCTTGCAGAAGTTTATAACACAGCACAAAGGAGAGGATTTGCAAAGCTGCGTTTCTGAAGTTCAGTGGTATTCATGGGATTTGAGTTTGAAATAAACACAGAAAGGTTCAGGCAATTGTAAGTTGGGATGTTTGGTGGTGAACAGTGCAGTCACGTTCTGGTGCTTAGACAGAAGAGTCCTTCAGCCTCCAGCAGTCTGCAGCTTGTGGAGTCAGAGGTGATGTCCTTCTGCTTAACGCAGTATGTCTAACAATGTAAGTGTTCCAGCTGTCTGCTGGGAGTAATGTCAGGGTGTGGATGGACAAGACCATTAGCATTTTGTGGACAGAGTCCAGCGTCTGTTCACAGAATTGACTTGCCAGTCACCTAAATTCTACATGCAGTGACAGTGAGATTCCGTGTCTTCCTTCATCTTCTGAAAATGCTGCATTTCTGCTTTTGAAGTGGCCAGGTGAGGGTGGTATCCTCCCTTTAATTTACTAATGGATTACTGCAGCTCAAATATTTTTCTTGGGGTTCCCCCCCATGCATTCCTGCATAGTTAAAGCACATTGCCAACCCAATGTGGGATTCTTGGATGAAGTTTCCTAACAGTAAAGTCACTTTTAGTAGGTACCTGATCTCTGTCTAAAAAGACATTTGAAAAGAGTCAACCTATGTAACTGCTGATTCATATGATTACCTCCATTTATGTACAAGCTTAAAATACAGATATTTGCTTTCAAACTCAACAGAACACTGAGGATCTTGTTACTGTGCAATGATTTAAGTAATTTAATTATAATTTACTATCTTCTTTATTACTGATGGAAGCCAATTTCTCAGGGGCCAAACTTTGAGAGCTGCATGGTTACGGATCAGTAATATTTTTATTTTCTTGAGACTCTGTGCATCTTGTTCAGCCCATTAATTCCTCTATTCCAGCGATTTTGCTAATTGTTTATTTCCTGCTTCAGATTTCAATTGTCTTATTAAAGCATCAACTTCATTAGTATGACAAAGTGCTTTCTTTCTTATCATAGCTCACCACTGATGCAGCTTTTCTTTATACTCTCATTTTAATGACACTGAATAAAAGAAAATAAGCTTACCCCAATAATGTAAGAAATCTGAGACCTCAGAAGATTTTCAGGGCCAATAAGAAAGGACATAACCCTAAGTTTCACACTTAAGTAGTTTTCATAGTGTGAAAGTTGGCAGTTGTTTTACTTACAGATTTAAATATGAATGGATGTAGCTCTTTGATATATATGATGACAACATACAGGTCACATTGCTGTTAGCATCATCTGGTATGCTGCTTATTTAAACCTTTTTTTGGTGCACAGATAAAGGACAAGGGGATTGACTTGGTTTCACCTTTCTGTAGCTCTGGGTAGAGATGCCCATTGCAGCCCCTTGAATTCAGCGTGGTTGTTTCTCTGAGATCTGTCAGAGGCGTTTAGTTGTGTGCTTGCCAGCAATGCTGGTCTGAATAGAAGTGTTTTCACTATGCTGGAGAAAGACCTGTGTTTGAGTAACTCTGTTTGATAGTGCTAAGACATGTGGTAGCAGGCAGTCCGCTAAGGGTGTTTGAGAGAGCTGCCTGCTCCTCAGCAAGGAAGAGGTTCCCCCATCCTGGTTCGCAGTGTGAACAGTGAGGGATTAGGATCTTGAATTTAAACTCTTGAGTAGGAACGTGGAGAAGTGGAACTAAGCAGCTTGTCTGTCTTCTGTACTATGTGATGGCTATTCATCCTGGCAAGGATTGGAATAGATTGTTAATAGAGCTCCTGAAAATATTTTTTGTTAAAAAACCCAACAATGAAACACCATCTTAAAGGTCTGTTGGCTGGTCAGTCAGCCATTGGACCAGAGCAGCAGTAAACATTATGTTTTTGCATTGTCATTGCTGTGAATTAAATGCTTCATTATATATGCTTTTGCTGAATGGCTGCATTCTACAAGTTAAAAAACTGAAACATGTAAGAATTTGGCAAAACCTGAACATCTAAATGCAATCATAGTCATTTTCTGTATCTGGAGATCAGAGAGATTTGCTAAATTTAACACGTATATAGGAGAATATGCCAAAAGATAGCAGCAGTGGTGAGGCAAAAATGAGTCATCTCCAGCTCTTGAGAACCAGATGGAATTTTCTTTTTTTTTTTTTTTTAATTGGAGGTCAGTTTTATAGCTATAATAGTATCAGAGCTCATCAAAAATATCTGTGAAGACATTTTTACCTCAAAATGGTTTATGTTAAATGGATTTTTCTTTCTGTATGAAATGTTTCAATTTCCATTAAAATTTATAATTTTTATGCAAGACAGAAAATGATATATAGGTCTTTGAAAGACAGGTAATTTTTTTTAAAAGTGCGGATTGCAAAACCAAGGAATGTTAGAACAGATTTTAACATCTGTTTCTTTTAATAACCTTCAGGAAAAGTTATCCACAATTAATTCACTTCCATGGAGTTCTGTAAATTTGTTGTAGGGAAGTCTAGGATTAAAAATAAGTGAAACAAGCTCAACAATGTAATTACTGAAAAGAACAGAAGGAGAACACCCTCCTTGCCCTACAAAGAAGACTTTTTTTGTTTTATGGTTTCTTTTCTGTACTCTGTAGAGAAGATCTTGTGATAATTAAACTTTTGAGGGCTTCTTGTTGTAATTCAGCAGTAGATAAGAAGCAGCTGACTTCTTTTCAGAATAAGCAATGAGTCCTGGTTATGGTGTATAATTAATACAATTGTTTATAGATCAGGGATTTTGCACAATAGGTGAATCATCGATGGTTTATCCATACAGAACCCCCACCACCTGCCCCCAAAAAAACCCCAAAACAAACCAAAAAACCAACGAAAACCCTTACAAAACCCTTTCCCCTCCAAACATGTTTTAAGAAAGGGAAAGTAACAAATACTGGTTAAAATAAAAATAAATCTACTGTTTGTTTTTGTCACCTTACAGGAATACCTAGCCAAAGTGGTTACTTTATTTTTTTTTGGCTGAGAAACCTTTTATAGTCGTAAATTTTAGTGGGATTTCAGTATGACACTGCATTCATGACACAGGCAAAAAATGAATGTAGTTTCATTAGCCAGTTTTCCAGCTGATTTTGTCTCAGACTTGGTGTGGAAGCCACCAGGATCTTCCCCAGCTCTGTTGTTGCTGGCGCTTTGCAGTGCGGCATGTTTTCCTCCCTCCTTGTGTACTTGCATATGCTTGCTGCCTTCAAGAGACGAGAGAAGCAGTCTGAGGTGAAAGGGGGATTTGGGGCAAGGCGTGTCTCTGAAGCCGAGAGCTGCAGGCATTGCACTGGTGTAGCTTCCTCCTGTGGCATTTAAAAATGCCTGAGGGCTTGCCTAATCTTAGTTTCTAGTAGCAAGTACTCGTTTATTGGCCCAGCATCTTTAAGGACTGTTTGGGAATCATCTGCCACTTCTGGATGCATGCTGCTAATTGGTGTGCGTGAAGGTGGTGACTATGTCTGTGTGGAAAGATCTGCCAAATACCCCAGAAAATGAGAGATCTAGGGTTGTGGAGGTTTTTTTCCTCCATCTTTGGATGTGTTTTTTCATATTTGGTTAGAGGTTTAATAGGAATTTCACATAAGCACAAACCACCCTCTCTTATGTAAATATTTACTTTCACATTCAAATATCTATTTAAAACTTCTATGATTCTTAAGGATCTGAATCCCCCCAAAAGGCATCTAACTTGTGTGTAATTGTTCTTGGAGAAGTAGTTTGTTTTCTGGCTTTGCTAGGGAGATTGCTTAAACACACTTAGAAAATTATATAAACTTTCTAAACTTCAAAAGCTTCTTAGGCAGCCACCAGCAATAAGAGTAAATAAAACACTTGGGCTTTATTTGCACATAAACTCTTGTTTTTACATAGGAATGAGGCATTTATATTTGCTTTTTAATACAAAATGTTTCCAATAAATGCTAAGAATTTCAGAAATGCATAAAGCTGCTAAAAGGATTTTTTGAACCCTATGGAGTTTCCCTAAAAATTACATAAATGCAGCGAAGTGTGAAATTACATGAAGTTTTCTTGAATGTAAAAGTGATTTTCTTGTCATTTGCTATTCAGCCCTTCTTAGACCCCACTCCCCAATAATTTTCTTTTTAACCAGGTACTACATGTCTTGACCATCTCTAACAAATAACAAAATTAGGATATACATACAAATTGGCATGAGGAAAAGCAAGAAGGTGACGAAAAAGGTGACAATAGTCTCAAAGCAAAAGTTTAAGGAAACTGTTCTTATATTTTCATTTTAGCAAGTTAGGAGTTGAAGGAGAATGTATCTGTTGAGGCAAGAGAAGTGAGTGGTTTGGTAATTCAGATGTAAGGGAGCACAAGCTTGGAGAAACTGGTGCAGGAAAAATGCAGTGGCAGAGAGATGTTCCTGCGAAAAGTCAGGACAAAGTATCAGTTGGGATGTCTGAGGAGCAAGTGAGGGATCCAAGCCTGACACAGAGTCGTGGCTCTGCCTGCAGTGACTGTGCTGGAGAAACCAAGATTTTGGCATTTTCTTGAATGGATTATATGCACAAGCATATATCTTGTTTTGGAGAAAGGAATGCATCTGATGCAGTGAGATCAGTCCAGGTGTTACCTGTCTGGAAATGGTAATTGAATTGGTAGTTATGGAGAGTTTCTTGACAGTTAGAAAAGTGTATCACTCAGATAAACAGAGGACAAAACAAAGGCTTGTATGTTAGAGTCATTAAGCTTTGTGGCAAGTCCTGTCCAGTATCAGTCTGTTTTAGGCAAGGGTGTTCAGCACTAGTTTGTTGTGTTACTTCTTAGTATTTGCTTTAGATGAACGTTTATTCTTATTGCCTTTGTACTTCTGATTAGGTTTGTAAGATCTGTTTTCTTTTTGATCAGCATGCTACAATTAAATCTTTAATTCAGTGCAGTTACTTAACTCTGTTTCTGGGAAGTGTTGCTGGTCTGGGATTTTTCTGTGTCTTAAAAACTCTAAAGAGTGTTGTTTCATGACTAGAGAATAAAAGGGGAAGGAACATGGGAGAGGGAGTGGAAAAAAGTTGGTTTTTGGAGATAAGACCAAGAGAATTGAATCATATGTCTTGGAGAAAAGCACTATGAAACCTAAAAATTATTTTTTTAAGAAAGTATTTTGCTTATGGTGAAACCACATAGGTATACATTTCAGGATTTTTGAAATCATTCTGTATTTGTGTAAATGTTATTAGAAGCTGCATTCTGATAACAGTATTAGATAGCACATCTAATTGCAAAAATTAAAGGGAATTGAATGTTGAAGGACAATCCCTCCCACCAACCCCAGCTTAACTGGAACATGTCAAAACCCAATGAAGTCAAATCAAAACTCCATCTCCTTTGTACTAATTTAAAAATCTTTGTGGTGTCTGCATGGTTTTAGTTTGTTTCAACATAAATACCTTTTAACCATAAATAACAAACAATTCTACCTGAACAATCAATTTCTGGTGCAGGTTTGATACCTCCAATGTAAGTTGTCATTTCCTTCAGATGTTCTTAGACTTGATTTTGCCAAATATAATAGAATACTGAAAAGCAAACTAATAGAGTGTGGCTGGGTACAGGCCAGGAGTCCTCAGAAACTCTTTAGATTTAACTTTTATGGTTGACTTTGTGCCCCCCCTTCATTCCTCTTCCCTCTCTTTTCCTTTTTTCTTTTTTTTTTCCTAATTTTTCCCCTCCCCTTAAGCTGCTAAGTGGAACTGAACAGATGTGTAGACCTGTCTGGTTAATTGAACAGATGCAGTCACCAGAAGATATTTTTCAAGCTGCTAAAATAAACCTAAAAGAACCATATTACTGTAACCTATCTATCTCTCTTTTTCTTTTTTTTTTAGTAGAATATATCTTACAAAGGCACACCTTGATCTCTTTCAGTTGGGTATTGTGTATTTTAGTAGGATTTAAGTCTGGTTTTGTTACGCTCTACCTACCATTAAGAATATGATATAGTGCAATGTATTTCTGCCAAAAGCAGCACCTTCCAGAAAGCTTCTCAGCATGTCATAGAATAAATATAATCAGTCTTACAATGATACATTATTAATGTAAGTGTTTCTTGAGAAAGCCAAAAGTGAGTTGGAGCATCTGTGCACTTTTTTATTTTTGCGGTTTGTGATTTTGCCTCAGTATTCTTATCACTGCATCTATATAAGCTTTAATTTCCTAGTTAAGTGTGTGTGTGTGACAGATTTCAGGCTTTCAGGTCTTAAAAAGTCATCTTAAAAATATCATTACAAGTTTGTCTTTAAGTAAAGACCAAGTCTTTGAGACCAATGCTTCTCTGAGCATTTCAGAAAAAAAATACCCCTTTTAGAACAATTCAAATGCAAAACCTGCAGGTTTGAGTCATCTGCTGCAATAAACAAGGTAATGGGGACGTCAAATTTTTGTTTCATATTTCATGAATTTGTGTTATCCATAGCAGAGAAGTGTCTTGTCAATTAACTTGTAGTTCCTTGGGCAACCATAGCAGCATTTTCCTTCTGGAGCACTAAGACCACTGGTTGTTCAGTAGGGTTGTCTGTGCTGTGCTAGTGACCTACTGCTTTAAACTGATTTAACTCCTGCGTGCTGTAGTGTTTTCATGTTGTAAGGCACAAAGAGACCTGTATAATTTCATTCTATAGGTTTCACTTTCCTTTAATTTTCACCATCTTTCTAGTTTAATAATAAATATGGGCTTTAGGATGAACCTAAAATGAGGTCAGTATTGAAGTAGAGAATGAGCTGCATTTGTGTAAGCAAAGTTTGTGGTTCAAGTTATCTGCCCTTATCTATACATCTTTCTTTTCAAAGAGATTTTTTTTCATGTTGTTTTACATTTGCAGTATTGAGATCAGTGGCCTGTTCAACAAGGGTCAAGAAAATCCCAACCTAGCCATTAATATTCTTAAAATTTATGACAGCATGTGGGGAAAAGACAAAATTTTTATGTCTTTTTACTACTTAAGATGAATTCTTGGGAGCTGGAAGCCAAGCCAAACCAAACCTTGAAGTTTAGCTTGTAACTACCAGTAATACTGATTTGCTAATGATACCTATGTATGTGTGAATGTGCGTGTGTGTATGTGTACATAAATCTTGTTCCATGGTCTGTATGCTGTAATCCTAACAGCATGCTCTGTCATGCCTCAGGCTTGCCAGCTTCTTTTATTAAATATAATTTTCTACTGTGGTAGTTACTGTAAGAATTTTTGATTGCTGACCTGGACTTTAGTGCTATTATCTTATGCCTGCCCATAAAAATTGGACATGGAGACAATTGGTAATTCTGACCTAACATGAGAAGTATAGCAGGATTTCTGCCAGCTATTCAATTCAGCTTTTTTTCTTGACATGGGTTTCTTTCCTAATGGCACTAGCTTGGACATAGATGCCTAAGCCTGACTGCAGCAATTCCACTTCTCTTCCTGGGACAACCAGCTGTGTGGAAGCTGGACTGCCAAAGCCTCAAAAAATTTATGCTTTCTTCACAGAATTTTCATTAGCTTTTCCTGCTTCATCTAAATGTTTTGGAGCAGCTGACAGAGCACTGGAGAGTTGGCTGGCTCACAGTTCATGCTGGCTGAGGTCTGTAAATCCTGAGTTGCCTCAGGATTTATTCATGTTGCCATCATGTTGACCGTGGCCACCCCTTAGCTGTTTGGGGGCTGAAGGCCGCATTGCACATGCTTTTAAGTTAATACCAAAAGTGGGGGGAAATTGACTTCTGACTGAGGACTCAGGGTTTGTGAGTAGAGATGGAATAAATGAATGACAGTTTCTTTTGGATATCCAGATTTGTGCGTAATTCAGGTTGAAATTAATATGCTAGGTTATTCTTTGCTTGGGCTTTATGTGGTTTGGGTAAGGCACTGGGCAGTGAAAGAATATGAAGTCCCAGTTCACACTGTGCTATCTGTTGTTATTTAAGATACAGCTATAATTTCAGTAGCTGTGCAAAGCTTGTCCAAATTTCTTGACGTTTGATGCCTTCAGCTCTTGTGAGTTAGTTTTCATATTGCCACTTGACTGAAAACGTGAGAGTTCTGAAGAAGGCAAAAGTTTCTCTGTTACTTCTTATTGGACAGGCTACTGTAAGCATGCGAAGGCTGGGATTCACCTCACCTAAAGTGGGACACCTAAGTGTTGGTCACCCTCACCCCAGCCTAAGCTGATCATTGAAGAGTCCAAGGAGAGGAGTAGATACCTGCAGAGGGCAGTTTATCAGGGCTCTCTTAAGTCCCAGTTTCACAAGGTGTCTCGCCTTCTGGAAAACGAATCTCCTGCTATCCTCTTTAAAGGAAGCTGAAGCTGAGTAGCTGTAGGTGACAGATTTAGCTAAACATACTTAGCTGAGTGAATTTTAGGTGTTTTAAGGGTGGTACGTCCTAGTCTAAAGGCTTTGCAGGGGCTCAGTGAGCCAGGTTGACTCAGTAGAGCCAAAAGAAACGCTTAAGGGCTCATGGTTCTGAGTCTCTTTGGTACGCAAATGATTGTCAGCCAAGCTTTGCTGCCATATTTAAAAGTTGTTTAAATAAACACTAAAACTAGTGAATTTAGGGGATAAGCATTGAAATATAATTGTGTCCCAAAATGAACTCATTTGCATGTACTGTATTTGAGGCAATGTGAAAACTTCCATGAGATTGCGCATTATTCCTTTGTTTTAATGGTAAATGTTACCATCAGTTGAAATGCATGAAGGAATAAAAATGGTAATGAAAAGTGATATTCTTTGTAATAAGTAGACAAGTTATTACATTCTGTGATTGAGACATATCTTACATTAAGGATTAAATTTTAAAGATGTTACAGCTCTTTAGTCATGTAACCTATGAAGAAAAACAGCAAAAAAATGCTGATTAATGATAAAATGCTAATTAAATGATCCAGCCTTGATTTTCTCTGGCTCAGATGAAACCATTATACTGAATCCATTCCCTGGTTAAAATGTTCTTTTTTCTTTCTCAGACTTCTCTGATTTACAACGAATAGTGCAATTTTTAGCAAGGGTGGCACTTGATAAAGAAAGAGCAGCTTGTGAAAAACATGCTATACATAGAGCCTCATACTGGAAATAAAAATGTTTATTTTTCTATCATCTTCAGTAGCAATTCTGACATATTTCTGGGAGGCCTTGTAGTGCATCAGATGCAACTCCTATGAGAACATGATACTTTTTACTGTCCCAGTACTCTTAAAATACAGTGGAAGCAATGACAGAATTCTTTTTCCAAATAAGAATGGGGAAAATGGAGTTCAGCATATGATCATGAAATCAGTATTTCAGAAATTTTCCTTTCAGCCATGATTAACCTACTTCTAACATTTATTTGTTTGGGAAAATGTAGGGTTTAAAAAAAAAATAATACAGAAACATTATTTCCTCAATATAAACAGACATGGCAAGAGCTTGTTGATGTTTGGTTTTTTTGCCCTTTCTCTTACTTGGGAGCAGAGTGAAGCATACCTTTTATCCCATGTCATGTAAAATATATATATATATATATATATGAAAGAACAAAATATAAATATACAAATATAAATTTGTGATTTATAGTGTTTAAGTTTGTCCTTGTGCATAATTTTGTGTGTTGAAGCATTCGAAAGTTAAGAGTTGAAGCAGCTGAAACGTACTCCTGCTGTTCCAATATTCTTGGTGACAATTTTCCATTTCACTGGCTCATGTACAATAGCTGGTGAATTTGTTCAGGGGAATAAACAGGAAATAAAAATTGAGCTGTCTCTGAATGTTACATTGTGACACGTACACAAGCCTGAAAGGTATTTTTGCACCTGCTTAATAACATATTTTTGGGACTCACAGTTCACTGCAGCCTTCTGTCGCTGCACCTGATTAAAATCTGTGAAGAGTTACCTGCTGGCTCGAGAGCCTGGTGATAGAAAGCCATTTCCCTGTGTGTTTGAAGATTCCTTAATGTTTCTAAGTTAGCAGTGTACAGTGTGCTAGTTGAACCTTGCAGCTTTTCCATGAACTGTTCACCTCCACAGGAAGACTGTCAAGGACTTGAGATAAATGATTAAAAATCTGAGTGCCCTGAAAACTGGGGTGACGAGAAATTCTTTTAGGAACTCACAATTTTTAGTATTTCAAAAGGCAGGATTAGCACAGAATGCATGGGGATTTGCTTACTATTCTGTTAATACCTGCACAGAGTCTTTAATAACCAAGTCTTCTACTTCAGGGTGCTTTGATTTCTTATGCAGAAATTGTCAATCCTATGCTACCGTGGCACTGAATCTTTCAGTGTTTTTATACTAGAATTATTTTTCAGTCTATAACAAAAAATGGAAATGGAACGGCAATGCAATTGTTACAAAATATAGAGTGTATTCTTATCCAGAGGAGGCATTCTATGATATTCTCAAGTACTGACTGAATAGTAGCAAGGTACAGCGCTTGGTAAATTTGGGTTTTAGTGATTTAAAAATGGGTTTTAGTGAGCACTATCCTATGGTCACTAAAACCCATGGCTGTGTGGCTGCTGGATGATCAGGACCTCAATTTTGCCAGAGAAATCAGAGCTTTGGCAGACCCTGCCTGCCAGCTTTTGTGTAAAATAAAAAATATGTTCTGTTTGAGGAGGAAATGCTGCAGTTGGAATAAGAACTGTTCAGGTGTTTTGATTTTCAAGGTATTGATGCTTGAGATTTGTCATTGCAGGATGCCACAGATCTGCCCCCCGGCCCCATCCCCTATTTCACAGCATTTCAGGAGTTGCCAAGAAGTAGCCTTTTAATGTCAGAAACAGCAAGCCTAGAGGCCAGCTAGAGCACCTGGCTCTTGTCAAAATATTTTGGGATTATTTTAGCACCTTGCCTACTGCATCTTGTTGCTACCATGTAGCATCTTTCCTACTAATATTAGGAAAGACTTCTGTCACTTTACAGCCCTTATACACATAGGGTTTTTTTACAGTATACAGAGCAAATGGGACATAAGTAGTTTAGGGACTGTGTCTGGGCACACCTCTTGCCAGGTAAGATCTGTGATCATGGTAGGTCATGATGTCTCAAATAAAATGAAGTTTTTTTACTTATTGTAGGACATATGAGGGCAATTTTATGGATTATATTACATTTGTTTGAAACATAATTCTAAAAACAAAATAAATTTTTTTCAGGTGTTCGTTTATCATAAAAGTGAGGTAAAAGTAGAGCTGGCAAGTTAAATAAGATGCCCAATTACTATTGTCTAGAACATCTTTCTTGAAGCAGAGTTTACTAAAAGAGGGCTCCAGTGGTGTGGCTTGTCATACAACTTGATTAAAGTTGTAGAATAAATACAGCTTAACTACTATGATTCTAAACTGGGTAAAGTTTACAAGAATTGTCAGTATGATCTGTGGTTCCTGGCTTGAGGAATATTTTCTTCATAACACTTTTCTTATAAGCTGAGTACCATTACTAGGACTGAAAATGCCTGACAATAAAAAAATGACCCTCTCAACCTTGCCTAGCAGGCTTCATGTCCTTGGCTGTCCCAGTGCTGCTGCTTGACTGGCAGCTGGTATTATGGGTAGAACATCCTCCCCCCAAAATAGAAATTATTTTATATTTGTCACACAATATGCATATAAACTACAATGTGCTAGCTATGGTGACTTACTCCTAAATGGGATCAAGATCAGGCTGCCTCTGTTTGTCATTTTGTCTTTCTTGTAGTGACATCCCTGGCTATTTGGAAAGGGCTACCAGGAGTCTTCTTTCTTCCTGCTGCTCAGTGTGGCCAAGTATGTGCATCATTAGAACTGAGGTAGAGGAGATATCAGAGAGGTTTTTAAAATGGAAGAAGTTTTAAAGTGGTGGTGTTAGAAAATCAGGGAATTACAGAGAGTACACCTGAGAATAAGATTTTTTTCAAGAGATATCTGGAAATCCAGAGGCAAATGCCGTTGATTTTTTTTTTCAGGGATGGATGGATAAGAAATTAAAAATTCAGTCCATGAAATGTGTTCCATATTCAGGGGAGTGTGGTGGTCTGTACCTGGTGTTCTCCTGCTGTATGTAGGTCTGACTTGAATCACTGGGAGTAGACAAAATCCCTAATCACTGCTTTTTCAAAATATCAGTCCCCATTTATCCTGCTGCCTCTTTTTACCTTCTTTACTTGTTGAAGAGAAGAACAGTGAGATTCCAATAATACAATTTTGCACGATATGACTACTGTTCAAACCTGATGATAATTGTGCTAAACAGAGGAAAAGTACCTCAGCTGCAGGCCATAGGCAGCCTTGGAACCAAGCATCTGACCTATCTGTTGTTGCCTGTTCCCAGGGCCCTGCAGGTAAGGCCACCAAGCAGACTTCAAGCATTTATTGCATTGTATGTATTTTTCTAGCACTGTACTTATGGAGGCTTTTTCTTTTGAGTCTTTTTTTTAAAGTCTAAACAAATACAGCCAATAAGGTGGGGAAAAAAGGTGTTAAGCACAGGGGAGTAACTTGACAAATGAGAAGTTTGGTGGGAGATCTGGGAGTGAAATTCACCTGCCACTTCTGTCAGTTTAGTGTTCTTCCTGTCAGCTGCCCTGTCCCTACAAAAGGCATTTATTTCCTGGTATCTAGGCATTATAGTTGCATAGATATAAAGTTTATAGTGTAGTGTTTTAAGACTACTGCAGTCTTTATTTTGTCCATTGATGTGTTGAGAAATAGGTA
This sequence comes from Machaerirhynchus nigripectus, assembly GCA_013397975.1. Lineage (NCBI taxonomy): Eukaryota > Metazoa > Chordata > Aves > Passeriformes > Dicruridae > Machaerirhynchus > Machaerirhynchus nigripectus. Next base: position 319,936 of record VZRQ01005066.1, read on the forward strand.
CGCTGGGGCAGGTTAAGGAGACATAAATGTTGAATATCAGCTCTCTTTGGAGACAGTGGGTATTGGTCCCTTTTTTGAAGGTACAACCAATGAGAAAATTAAAATCTCTTTTGCACTTGATTATATAGTGAAGATGTCTAGGAACTGGGTTTTCAGTGTAATGATTGCTTGGGGTTTCATAATGTGGTTCAGCTCCAGCTATATGATGGCCCTTTCATGGCATTTTAAGCTGGGTAGAGATTGAATATTGGCTCTTTTGGACATATTCATGGGAAGGTACCACATCCTATCTTAATGATTTTATTAGTGGTCTGCAGGAAGGAATAGGACATAAATCAAAGATGCTCAGAGGAGAAGTTATGAACAGTAGTCTGAGAGAATTTTTAAAAATAGAATTAGTCTAAGAAGAATTCAGAAAGGTGGTAGACTTGTCACGGAGACAAGAAGGTATTTTATGGGAAATGTGTGAAGTGAAAGGGTTAATCTCATAAATTACAACAGCTTCAGAATGAAAGCAGAGAGAAAGATTGACAGAGGATTACATGGCTGAAACACATGAAGATGGGAATGAATCTTTCCCCTTTCTCCAAAAATAAACACAGTGACAGGTGAGTCTTGGGGAATTGGAGAGGAAAGGTTGCATGATGGATTGGGCAGCTGCAAAATATCAGTTTGTCAGAGCAGTGCATTGAAATAATTCAAGAAATACTGCTGATAAAAGATGAAGGGAAGAGAAAGTGAACTAGCATGGAATGTGAAGACTCAAGCATATATGACTCAAGTCATATTACAGACTTAGCTGCCTGAGACTGCTTACAAGATCCAAGACTGAAGGCTGATGAACATTTTTTCTCACATATTCTTGCATGAAAGGGACAATGTAGAGGGGAGGTTTTCACAGTCTGAGTTGAAGTGAGAGGACCTTGTTCATGAGAAAGGTGTGTTCTTAGAGCCTTCTTGCTCTGGAACTCGTTAATAGGAATGTACAGAAAAAAATGTGTTTGTTCAGTTTGAGTCTCAGTACTTTGTGACCTTGAACAAATTATTTGCTTTAACATGTGCCTCTGTTTTCTAGCTGAGATTAATGAGGTATTTATCAGAAAAGTGTTGTAAAACTAAAACGCTTCAGTGATTATTTTCAGATACAGCATTTTCGGATACTGGTGAGACTTGGGATTTATTAGCTCTGAGTGCTGTGGGGTTATGAAGTCCTTGATATTTATTAGAGTCAGTTTGCTACCTTCCTACCTGACTCAGATAATAGATAAAATCTTGTGTTTGCCTGCAGAATCTTGGGGACACCTTTCCTAGCCTGCTCTCACCTCTGTCTTTACTGTTACTTTTATTCACACCAGCAAAATCAAATATAGCATAGAAATCTCCCATGCTGTAATCACACCTTTGAGTGCATAAGAGGCATAGCCTGGAACTAGTGAGTGATAGTGATTCTTATCAAATTCCTAAAATAGGTGGAATTACATCAGAGATAAATTTGAAATACTGAGGCTGTTAAGAAGCTGAAATCAGCTCACCAGATGTTTGTGTTCAATTTAGCATCTATGCTTTGTTGCAGATGTTTTCCGCCACTCCTCTGTCAACTGTCAGGTGCACAGTTAGCCATTGCTAACTATGGTAACAGGCAAATTTATTATTAGACGCTGACAGCTGAACTTGCCATTTTTTAAAGATTATAAGACTACAGGAGCTAATTGGTGAGAAATAATAAAATGAACCGTTTGGAAATATGTTCATTTGCAGACACATTCTTAGTAGAAGTCAATCAAGAGCATGCTAGCACATGCATATGGATGCTGAAACCAAATTTGACACTGTTTCATGATGACTCTGTGGAATAAAGAGCTGGAAGAGGAAGCATTTAGATTATACATAGATAGTATATCTGCTTTCAGTGTCGTGTGCACGTTGCCATCACTAGTAAGTAGTTTGCTTGAGGAGGTGGTTAGCATGTACAGCTGAAGGTTACAGTCACCTACAATACCATGGCAGTGCCCATCCAGACCAAAGCCAGTGCTATGCTTGTTTCTCCATGGAGCACTTCTCAGAGCATGGAAGGCGCAGTTGTTACCTGTGCATGCTGGAGCTGTGCCTTCTGTTCGTTCACTGCCTTCTGATCACACTCTTAATTTCCCTTGGGTGGCTGTGGAACGCATAGACCGAGATGGGCGCTGTGTTGGAGACACTCTGCAGTGTTGAAGTACAGCTCCTAGATAAACTCTGCTTTGCCATACAGCGTCACACTATCCAAGTGGTGTGTAACAAGTTTTTTTCCCTTGTATTTAGTGATTGCTTTCTGACAGGCTCTTTGTATCATTTAGTCTTTAGTGAAGACTTTTTCTGACTAGTGTGGAATATGAATCTGTGTGACTCAAGATGGGGTATTTTCTTCAGGTTTGGCTTTCTTGTTTTTTTACTGCTGCATGTCTTTAGTACTGCAGATTGCCATGACATTGCTGTAATGTTGTAAATTATTTTGATGACTAAATTAGAGCTTTTTGGGGAAGAAGGAGGAGGCAACATGGTTATTGAACTAGCAACCGGCTTCATAGTACTGTATTGAGAACTACCAGCTAATCTGGTCCTTTGGAATTCCATCTGTTCTGCATGGGGTTTTCTTTCTCAAAGCAGAATTCCATTGGAACAAGGTTGAATTCTTAGGAAATTACTCCTCCTACAGGATAAAACTAAAACATGTACAATTAAATGTGTTCAGACCATTTAGAATTGCGTGACCAGAAAAGTCATCTCTCCTCATCCTAACACAAGTTCAGCTATGCATAAATCATCCTAAAAGAAGTTTTCTTCAGCAGTTTTTGTGGTCTTATACTGATGAAGCTTCTAAACTGGTCTGTAAAAATGCTTTATATTCAGAAAACTTTTCCTCAACTAATACATATTTCCATAATGCAATAATGAACAGTATTACCTGTCCTCTATTCCATGTTTTAGCAACAAAAATACCAGTGTTGCCAAGTTTTCCCACAACCTAAGCAGACTGAATCCCAGCAGTTTTGCTGGATCTTTCCTGTTTTTCTGTAGGTATCATCAGTCTTTTTGCTCTCTGTCCTTCCCCTATTCAAAATAAAGGGTCAAAATGGCTGCAACGCACTATTGCAATGGTGATCTGCTACCAGGGAGATAGTGTAGTTGTGGTTCAAGCTCAGATAGAGTAATCAGAAGTTTGTGGCCTTTTCTTACCTCTGTCACAATCTTCCTTCATGTTCAGATGTCAGAAGCTCTAGAGTCGTTGTCCTAACAGAGTGGTATTTCAAAGGAGAGTTTGGTAGTTTGTTGAAGGCACTGGCTGATCAGTAAAGAATAGAATTAACAGCTAAGTAACGTTGCTCTCTGGCTGTTCTGTTGCTGTCTACTATACAATTGTTGAAAAGCTATTTAATCTCTGGAGATCATAATTCTTGCATGCTATCTATGTGGTGTTTCATAAATCTTGTGCATTAAGGCTTCTGTTTGTTTGCAGGGACTCGGAGAAGGAAAAACATCATCTTGTTACTTGATTTCTCTATTGTAGCCTTTTACCTTCTAAAGCACAGAAAGAAAAAGGCTCTGGGGGATCTAGTAGTAGCAGAGCTTCTATCAAGACTTAAAGTGCATTGTGCGTGTTACTCAGATGCGTATCATAAAAAAAAAAATCACTTTTGATTTTTGATTTTTCTTTTTGTTTTTTGGCTGGTCAGATGTCTAGGGTCATCTTAGGGGATAGATTTGTGGACCCTATTATCCTGTTAGCATATGGTTGCCTGTAATTTTATGAGGCTTGTGCTTGATGACCCACAGATCTTACAAACTTTTATTCTAATCTGTAATCTAGTGCTTATCTCAACAAGACAAAAGGAAGTTGAAGTGAAGTTTGTAAGTCAAGAAGTATTCTACAGTTTCCCTAGGCAGAAAGCAGTTTGTACTGGCTAAATTTCTATTTTTAAATCTACAAAGTAGATTAAAGTATGTGTAGCAGCTATTCCCATTGCACGGTTCAGTTGCACAGTTCAACAGTAAATGGGATGCAGTGAAGCAGAACTCTGCCTATGTGGCATTTGAGGGACCTATTAAAAATTGAGATATTAAATTAAAGTCTGTGCTGAGATCCTGATTTATAGCATATGGAAGCTGAGGAAACATTCCATTAACTTTAGTATTTGTCATATAAAACAGCAGTTGGAGTTTGGATGTACAAGCATAACTTACCAAGTTTAACCTTTGAATGTTGAATTTTGTAAATGTGACACTCTCTGTTCTCTACACAGTTTCAGAATTGGTATATTGTCAGGGCACAGTAGAAGCACAGAGTCAACATTATATCTTTAAGGGAGGTAATTATGTACAATCAGATTGCAAAGAGTGCAGCAAATTATTTAAATTAGTAATATTTCATGTGTTTGCTGTATTCTCTGCAAAGAAGTAAAATATAAAGTATAAAAATTTAAAATCAATGGAAATACTTGAAAAAGTTGTCTGTTTTTGTCATGAAATGGAAGGTAAATACAAATGTTATAGTCATGACATGATGAGTTTAAGCACCTTGGGCTGAAGCACATACAGTGTTTTTAGATAAATTTATTACTTGTGGTTTACTGCTACTTTATTTATCTCCACCTTTTCCTGCAGAGGGTTGTAGCAAGAGTAGAAGCTCCAGTACTGTGCTTTTCTTGCATGGTTAAAATAAAACACTTGGAGGTAGTAATGGGATAGTTTGTAAAACAGGAAAATGACATACTGTAGGAAAATATATTTTGCATTCTCAGAGAATGGAGGAAAAAAAAAAAAGAAATTATTCAATCTTTCCTATCTTTTGACTCCTCACTAAACCATTACCAGATATGAATGAATTCAGAAGTTATAGAAGTATGTGTAATGATTAAAAGTTTAGAGTATTGCAATGTACAGAATAAAAAGAAAATAAAACAATGAATATTTTAAAAACCTGACCAAACAAACCACCAAGTATCAGGTTTCCAGGAAAATGCCTCAGCAAATACTCCACCCTCTAAATCCTAGATATGTCCATGTTGAAGAGGTACTAACACCTATTGCACTGTAGATCTGCCCATCTATGCGAATTGCCAGAGAGTTGTAGTTTTTTAATAGAATTAACACTGAGGTGGTTAAGGATTAGTCAGAACTGACTTTACATGGGAGGTAAAAATGTTAAGGGTTTAACAGGACAGACACAGTAAGGCTGTCTATTACAAGGAAATATATGTGAGCATATATGTGTGAACAATATGACAAAAGCATATCTACATGTACATATATGTATTTGCATATGTGCGCATGTGTTTTTGTCCAGCCGTAACTTGAAATTGGTGTTTTTGGAAAAATACACATAGTCAAAACATTCATGTTGGAATATAACATGCCTGCATCTTGACATGAGAAATTAACCTTTCTTCTTGACTGGATGGTATATATTTCATGTAATCTTAGGAGATTTGAGTGTATTTCATAGAAAAGTCAAATAATTGCTGCAAATGAAATTAAATGCTATTAAGGAGCTTTAGAACTTGCTGTTTTAATATTATACCTTGAGAGCAAATCCATGCTCTTCCCTCATTAATCTGGGCTTCCAGAATGCAGTCCTAAGGATGCAGTTTGCCAATTCATGGCTGTTACTGGCAATATTTTGGTTTTAGGAGTAATTTTTAGCTGCAGAAAATGCTATAGCGCTGTTAAAGGTGAGCAATGTATTTTTTTTTTTTTGTCACTGGATCCTCTGCTAAATCATTCAGTTATTTATTTAGTTTCTGTGATTATAAAGATTTCAGGACAAGAATTACATAGCCCTTAATGAATAGATATTATTAAAAATCTGCTGTGTTCCACTTTTTAATCAATAACTGTCCTTGCTTTTCAAAATTGGATGTTTAAAAAATAACTAGTGATAACTAAATAACTAGCTTTGTGACATAGATAACATCTACCTGAATTTTTCAGAATGCTTCTTGAAAAATCAGAATTAATACAGTAGTGTGTTTATCAAAAGCTTGTGCTTCTTGAGTCAGCTCAGATATCTGACGACACAAAGCAGAATATCTTCATGCTGGGAGATATGGTATCTTTAAAACTGTGAACTGGTGTACTAGCTGAAACACAAGGATTTATCAGGATTAGTGGGTTACTCCAAGATGGTTTTTGCTCATCATCTTAAAGCTCTGTATATGGCTGGTTATGGGAGCTTTAGCTGTGCAGTATCTTCCGTAAGTCCATTCCAGAGAATCATTGAATGTTAAGGGGTTGGAAGGGACCTTAGAGAGAGTTCCAATCCCCTCATCCTGGGCAGGGACACTTTCCACTAGACCAGGATGCTCAATGCCTTATCCAACCTGGCTTTAAACACTGCCAGCATTGGGACCCTGTTCCAGTGTTTCATTACTCTGACAGTGAAATATTTGATATCCTAATGTCTAACCTAAATTTCCCTTCTTTTAGTGTGTACCCTTTACTCTCTGTTTTATCACTACAGTTCCTGACAGAGTCCCTCTCTGGCTTCCCTGGCTTCCTTCAGATACTGGAAGGTTGCTGTGAGGCCTCCACACAACCTTCTTTTCTCCAGGCTGAACAGCCTCAACTTTCAAATCCTGTCTTCATAGAGATGGTGCTTCAGTCCTCAAACCTGAGGAGGAGAATAGGTTTTTGACTCAGGTTATCAGTCAGCTAAGCAATGTGAGCACTCTTTCTGTCATCCTGGAGGCATGCTCTGTTATTGTAGCTAGGTAGTACCATCTTTGCTCCTTACATCCACATTTTTGGGATGGAGATTACTGCTCTTCCAAATTCCTTAGTGTTGTGAAGCAGCTCAGATTGTGAACTGAAGGATGAATGAGAATGGATAGAAGGATCATCCACTTAAATATCTAAACTAAATGGACAGCTTCCCAAGTTAGATTCACTCCTAGTTGCAGTAAACATGATACACCTGAGACTGTACTATATTGTTGTTAGGGTGACTGACGTTTCCTTGTACATCTGATAATAGGCTGCAGCACCACTGTGTGCACAGAATTTGTGGTTATTGGCACCTCCTTTCCCTTGCTCTCTAGATACCTCTCTCTGTGTATTTACACCTTGGAAAAATAGAAGATGAAGCGGTGTCTTTGGACTTACTAGTGAAAGGTGCTATGGTGATAGGGAATTGGGATGGAAATAGTAAAATTTTCCAGTTTCCATGGAGGAAACAGGCAGATGTTTACCAAAGTGACGATTAATCAGCAAAGCAGGAGTAAGAATATCTGAAAGATATTTTTCTTCAATAGACATTTAGTATGATGCATATTGCAGTGTTCTTCAGACAAGAGCAAAGCGACCTTCAGTGAAGGTCCTTTTGGTGGTGTGACTTCAGATAAGGAAATTATGCATTTTTAGCTCTCTTGATACTGGAACTGCTTATCATTTGCTGATTTGAAAGCAGGTTTAGAAAAACACTGCTGAGATGCTTACCCCCTTACCAGTCTGCTTTAAAAAAATGGAATGGAATAATGTAGCTTAATATAATTCTGCAACACAATCAAGTTGAATATCTATAGGAATCTTCCGAACACCTAGTTAGTAAATGTTGGAAGACTGAATCTAGGGTGAAGCCTATATTAGATAATTCTCTAATTATCACATCTAATGATGTGCACAGAAATGCAAAGTAACTTAGAACTGTGTGTGTGACACATCATCATCCATAATTACCTTTCACTTGATCTGACAATGACATCACATCTTTCTTAACCTTCTGTGCCAACTGTTTCAACACCACCTGGACTAGAACATTAAGTTCCACAACACTTTGACTCTGTGGCCTGAATTAAGATAACGTCTATTGTGACCGTCTCCATAGAAAAGAAAGAAAATGTAACAGATTAGTTTGTTTTAATGAACATGTCCTGCCAACCCAGAAACAAACTGTGGAAAAGGGCATGGGAGGATGACTGATTTTCGTGAACTTGTTAGCATTTATTAATAAAATGTCTTCTTTTGTTTGCCAAGTATGTTAACAAAATAATCCATGTATGCCGTATACTGCACAGAGAAAGAAGGGAAAAATGTTTGCAAAATGAATTGAGTGAGTTTGTGTGTCAGGAAATTAAGCAGTTGCTATATTCCTGTTCTTAATCCTCTATCAGTCAGCATCTGCATTATACATGTGTGCTTGGTAATTGAGCTTAATTGTTTTGCAGGGAAGGGTACGATACATTAGATCATTAACTAACATTAGGTATGTCAGGGACTTGCCCCAAACCAATTTATATTTTTGCTGCTGTCAGCATGGAATAGTTTTTTGTAGATGGGCTATGTATGTTCTCTCAAATGTTCTCCAAAAACCTAGCATACAGTAATTGAAAATGGGGCAGTATAAAATGAAATTGGTGGTTCATTTCAGTAAAGAGTAGCTTTACTATGTTGTCTGCTTCTGGCTGTGGAGGTGCAATGTTAGAATCTTCTCTAGCAACCGTTTTTGGAGACAACTCTAGCACAATGGTGGCAGGGTTACTGAAATTTCCATTCTGCTGGTGTGGTTACTTCAGGAAGAAGGGCTAGGACGAGAAGGAAGAAGGAGGATGTATTTATATAGCTTCGGTCTAACACCATTATTTCTAACCTGAAAAGAAACTTTTATTTGAATCAAGTGTAATTAAGATTAGGAAATAGTAATTTAGTGCTTTAAAAAATAAACACAACCAACCACTCGCTCTCCCTCCCAAATGCTCTGGGTTTTAATAGATGACGCTACTTTTACAAAGAGTATACAGCAAAGCTGTTAGGTCTGTATGTGCGGTCTTTTAGATCCTTGATATTGGCCTTCAGGGATTTTTCTTTGTTAGCTACAATTTTACATTGTGAACTTTACCAGTAACATATGCATGTATTACGTTTCCTGAATTTAATGCCTGACTGGGAGCAGTTTTTACTTTTCACCTCTACAATTGACTGTGGATTGCAGCATGGGCACTGTTGCTGGTATACCAGGAAACTTGGTTTACCTACACTTACCTTTGCTAGATGAGGACAATTGAAAAAGGGTAACAGGAATTAATTTTTTCAAGTGTCCAATTAAACTCTCTGTAAGCTCCTGTACTTTTCAGATTGAGATACACTTTAATTTAGTCTAGTTTAATTATTTGAGTGAAGTAAATGGAACAAAATTAAAGACTAGCTTAGTTCAGGATAGGTGTTTACCGGTGGCTTCAAATTATTCAGTTCAATTTAAATTCAGGTGTTTATTTAATTTGATGAACTTCTCTGAATGTCCCTTTGTAGCAAGCTGCCTATAAGAACAACTGTTTTGGTTTTTTTTTGGTAAATATTCCTGCATGCATTTTTGTAGTCTTAGCCTGTTCTGCTTCCAGTTGCGTGCTTCATCCTGTAGTTTTATTGTTCTATTTATTGAATTTTATTTACAGTGTTAAATACAGCCTCTTCATAATCATTCGTTTGAAATTTATTATTGGGAACTCATAAATGAATTGGCAAAATGCACAGGGAGGTGCTATTTTTTCTCTTCTCAAACAGAAAATCTTTGCTAGAAAATAGACTCATTGCAACAAAATTTTCTTTCTTTAACTTGAACCAAATTTCTGCAGAGATTCTCCAGCTGATGGTTGCATTACTTAGAAGAAATGGGGTTTAAATAAGGGTCTGCCTCTGTTTTTTGAGGCTTGTTGATAAAATCTTTGACTATTGCTACAGGAAATTAGTCCTGTAAAATTTTAGTTATTACATATAATAACTAAAGGACTAAAGGACTAAGGAACACACAGTTTGCTTTGCTGTGTGCAAGATATCATTGGTTCTTCCTAGACCCTCCTTTCTCTGCTATACTGAGCAGAGCTATTGGGACAGCTGTCCTGATAACTCGTTTTCCCTTTTAATTCTGAGTATTTCTTTATATGTCTGCACATTAGGATAAGCACAGAGCACTTAATTGGCAAGTTCATAAAAGTCTATTAAACTCAGCATAAGATAGTGGTCGTACTTTCTCTGATAAGCTTCAGCACTCTGCTTAGTCATCATACTTTTATTATCTTCTATCACAAAGTCTTGCTCGGTCACAAGAGTCACAGCAAGTCAGCACACCTCCTTCTGTTAGGAAACTGTGGGCAGTTCTCTCTACAGCTTGTACACGGAGCAGCACTGAGTAGACACTAGCTTTTTGAAAGAAGAATCCTTTATTTACACAAGATTATACAAAGATTGCTTTTCAGTTTACTGCAAAAACCCTTAGTTATGAACTATATATACAAAACGACTGTGAAGATAGGAAAATTTTTTTTGTTTACTTATTTCTTTACAACCTGCTAAGCAAGTTGCACTAACTATAATATGTGCAATAGATACACAAACGAATTAATTAAAATGTATATGGTACCCATCAATTAATTGATTTTTAAGCTTTTCTACTTCTTTGCGTTGTATGACTGACCTATGAAAGAAATACTAATTCCTGTGTACTTTGGGTGTGGTTAAAATAAAGCTCACTCTCTAACTTTTATTAAAAGGACAGGCAAACAGGAAAAGCTCATATGCAGTTATTATAATTATTTTAATTGTTTTGCCCACATTTACAACTCAGAATAAAAAATACGCTGAGCTTTGATTCTGCTTGTGTTCAGGGACAGCAGTTTGTGCATTTAACAATGATTTTCTAAAAGCTTCCTCAAGTCTTGTTGGGTCAGAAGCATAACCCTGGCTCTCTTTCTGCCTTTTTTTTTTTGGTAGGATGATGAAGTGGTTCTGCAGTGCACAGCAACCGTTCACAAGGAGCAACAGAAATTGTGTCTTGCTGCAGAAGGATTTGGCAACAGGCTTTGCTTTTTGGAATCCACATCAAATTCTAAGGTACCGCTGAGAGTTTTGTCATTTCATGTCACAAAGCAAGGATAGTTGTAGCATTGATTGCTTTGATGTAATATACACAAATCTGTCAAGGAGAACGGACAAATTGAATCTATCAATAACATAAGGAATATTTAATCCCCATTCAAAGTTTAATTCTAACTTTGTCCTTTGGCTGTACTCTAATGTGGTGTTTTGTATTTTGGGTTCACTTTAAAACTAGTTAGCTGCAGAAGTCCATCCCAAATAGTAAGCTTGTTATTTTGCTTGTCTGAACTCAGTTGTAGTAAGCCACAATGCAACTTTTGTGTAACTCAAAGACATGTTGATTGCTCTGATTCTAACTTGACAGAAAAGAGAGCAAGTATTCTATTTGTGGTAAGTTTTTATTCTTTTACATTTATATTGAAATGATTATTGCCTTGAGACATGATTCCCTATCTGAGCATAGTTCAAGTGTCAAAATTACCTCATCTAACGCATTTTATCTAAGCCTCCTCTAACTCTGCTATATATGCAGTAGATGGAGTAGCTTGAAAAAATAACTTTGCTCTTTATTGCTAAGAAGGGATTTTGTTTCACAATCACGTATGCTCAAATGAATGTTTTTAAGACAAAAATGGGCCCCCTGAGGCCATAACTGGTTTTGTGGACAAAGTAATGGGTATACTTGGACATTTTGTTCATAGAAAGGGAAGAACATTGCTTAACATATTTGTTTTTTATTCAGTTAAAATATAAATATTTAATAAGAAAACATAATAAAGGTAAAGCATCTGGAAAGACATCTAGAAAGATTTAGAACAAAAAATGATGGTTATCTTGCCAGCTTTCATAACATCACTTTGATTTTCTCTGATACTTCACAGAGTAGTGCTTCATTTTCTGTCTCATCATTTTGAATGTATTATTCATAATAATAAATTTTTCACTAGGATATTAATGATTCATTACAATAGCAGTGATCTTGATGAAGTAATTCATGCTGCTCTGTTTTAAATGAATCTTTTTAACAATAAAAATGTGCTAGGATAGAAGTGGTTGTAGTGCTAGTTGCCTGTGAGGCCTGAAAGATCTATTTAATGAATTTGTTATCATTCAGTAAGTTTGGATATTAAATCTACAGTCTCGCTCTCCCCATCTAAAACTCCTGAATATTCTTGTCTTTAAGGAATACAGTGTAGATTTGCTATCAGTTTTCTATGCTTGTTTGCTGATGCTGCTTTTTCTCATTGTTTTATGAAAAAAGCTGTATTCTGCTCATTCTTCATGAGCTTGGGGGTAAAAAAGCCAACGAAAGAAAGCTCCTGCTGCTCATCTGTGATTCAATTTTTAAGGGCTGACAGTTGCTAGGATGAGCTCATCTGAAGTAATTTGTAGATATAAATACTGAGGGAGCCATAAAATTATCAAATCCTTAAAGCAAAGTTGACTATAAATAAGAGTAAATAAAAATGTTTTCCTTCCTCATGACTGTATCCATAGAATGTTACTGAATTACATAAGGAGGAGCAGAGGAAATATTCAAAGAGGTATGTGATAATTTGAAAATAGTTCCAACAGAGTTCTTGAGCCTGTTAAAAAAATTCTATGCATGTCTGAGAGGCTTTTTTCCTGTTAGAGTGGGATTGTGATGCACTGCAATGCAAACAGTAGTGTGGCATTTGATTTACAGGCAGGGGTCAAGGATGAGATGCAAATCCAAGCACCAGTAATAGGCCAAACACAAGTAATAGACTTCAGCTATCATCCTGAACTTGCATTCTTGAGAATGCTTGTTACTATCCCGTGCTTTTCTCTGATGTCTTTCAGGATGGAGGTCCTCATGGTGTAGCTGATGTTTTATTAGCACAACTTCTTAGTGTGCACTTTCCTGCCCCTGGATCACTAAATAATTCACACTACTAACAGTCAAATTGAAGGTATATCTTGATAGAACAATTTGGTAACTTTGGACTATTAATACTTATCTCTGTGCAGCAATAACACTGGGAGGTAAGGCAAAAGATGCATGTACAGGCAAAGTAAAACAAGGAGTTCATTCACCTCTTCCCATGAGCAGGCAGGTGTTCATCCCAAGGAAAGTAAGGCTTCATCATGCATCATGGTGGTTTGCGAAGACAAACGTGGTCATTCTGAACACCCCCTGCTTCCTTTTTCATCCCCCCTGCTCTGTATCCTGAGCGCAAGATCATATGGTCTGGAATATCCCTTTGGATCTGTTGGAGTCAGCTGCCCTGGCTGTGACCCCTCACATTTCCTTGTGCATTGCCAGCCTGCTCACTGGTGGAGTGGGTTGAGGAGCAGAAAAGTTCTTGACTTAGTGCAAGGCTACAAATTGCTCAAATTGACCCCATATGTTGAAGAGCAAAATAACAGATAAGCAAGACATCAGATCTAAATTATGTGTAATTTTATTAATAGGGGCCAGTCCTGAATATAAAACATGCAGGCTTGCCCAAGGTAAACTCATGACTACCTCATCTATAGAGGTGTAGTAGCTCAAGTGAAAATTATTTATATTTCAATTTCTACAAATTTCAAAGCAGATCTGTCTCGAAACAGATCTTGTTCTAGGCATAGGTTGCAAGTTTCAAGTGTATAACAATATAACATTTATAAATCATCAAAAATTTTTAACATTGAAATAGCAGCAAGAATAGCAAAACCCAAAGAAGACATGCTGATGACTAAATTTAAAATGCTTAGTTTCTTTATCTCATGCAATTATGTCTTCAGCAAGTTTTGTCAAATCTATAGCTTGAATATTTATTTCGTAAGTAAGAAGAAGAAAATAAGGGATGGATGCCAGAAAAAAAAGGCAAAAGCCCCATTGCTGCGGTTTAACCCCAGCCAGCAGCCAAGCCCCACACAGCTGCTCTCTCACTCCTCCACCAGCAGGAGCAGGGAGAGAATCAGAAGGGTAAAAGTTAGAAAACTTGTGGGTTGAGATAAAGATGGTTTAAAAGGAAAAGCAAAACTTGTGCACGCAAGAAAAGCAAAACAAGGAATTAATTCCCTGCTTCCTATAAGCAGGCAGGTGTTCAGCCATCTCCAGGAGGGCAGGGCCCCATCCCACGTAATGGTTACTTGGGAGAACAAACACCATCACTCCAAATGTGCCCCGCTTCTTCCTTCTTCCTTCTTCCTTCTTCCTTCTTCCTTCTTCCTTCTTCCTTCTTCCTTCCACTTTACTTACTGAGCATGATGTCACATGGTCTGGAATATCCCTTTGGTCAGTTTCGGTCACCTGTCCCGGCTGTGTCTCCTCCCAGCCTCCCATGCATCCCCCAAGTGCCTCGCCAGTGTGGCCATACCAAAATCAGAACAGGCCTTGGCTCTGTGCCAGCCCTGCTCACTGCCAACAAAAACATCTCAATGTTATCAACCCTGTGTTCAGCAAAAAATCCAAACCACAGCCCCATACCAGCCACTGGGAAGAAAATGAATTATCCCAGCCAAAACCAGCAGACCTGTAAACTTCCTTTTTGTCAATCATCTGTAGGTAATTTTGTTTCATCATTGCTTGCTGTACTTTTAAATTTATTCTTTGTGTGGAAGACCACCCCTTTTAGTAAAACAAAAATTAGGATTAGTTAACTTATCTCAAGATTAGTGAGAGCCATTTCTTTACATTTGAGTATTAGTTGTTGCTTTCTATATATAAACAGTTTGGTAATATGAGGAAGTCCATTCATTAAAATATTATGTTGTCTGCTAGTGAAGTAATTTTTCTTTAGACTTAAATAATGCATGGATTGCTGAAAAGCAAACAAGCTAGACCTGTGTTTTAACAGCTTCTGAAAACTTTTCCTGTCCATAGTGCAGACTGAAAAGTACTCAGCTCTTTTTGTGGCTGACCATTTGTGGTCAGTCACAAATGTGGTGTTGATCCCTTGTGAACCACTGCACAGCAGAACACTGAAAGCTGAGTTACACTTTTCTAAATGGCATAACAGTTTGGGTTTTTTTCCTGTTTTTGTGGCAGGTGGTAAACTCACATTAATTTCGTTATGCCCCGAGGTATGGACCTACTTTACATCATTAAAAAGGACTTTTAAAAACTATGTGTGGGGTTTTCTTCCCCTCTTGAAGTCTCTGTAATTTGGACTTGAGAGAGGGAAGGATAACATGGTGAGGGTTTTTGAAAGTCTGAAAAGGCCTCCCAAGTTGGTTTTTGTTTTTGTTTTTTTTCTTCACCTTTCTGAAGAAGGAAGTGCAGTGTGTGATCCTATGGTTTGATCTTCTTACCTAGAAAAAGTTACAGTGCTGAGAGTAGAGTCAAGAAACTGGTAATAATTCTGTTTGTAAAGTAAGGAGGTATTTCACGTGGAAGTAAGACTTTGATAACTTATTTTCCATTTTGCTTTTGAAGAGTCACTTCTGTGTCAGAGCAGACAGGTTCTTCAGGTTTGGTGCTGGACAGGTGTAGGTCAGTGAGCTGGGAATGCTGACTCCATTATCCTGAGTATGTCAGTGATGCTCTGTGCTTTGTTGGTCCCTAGATGCTACTGTTCTGTAAGGGGGTAGAAAACAAAGCCTGGTGGTAAGACTGACATAGTGTGTCTTGTGCTGACAAGTACAAATTCTTTGATTTTTATCTTTGCCCTTTTCTTGGTCAGATAAATTGGTAGGAGCTGAACTGGTGGCTCTGCTTAAAGGGAAGAGGAGCACGGGGGGAGGAACTGGAGAAGGTTATACCTGGCACGGACAAGGCTACATGAAAGTATGATTCTGTAGTATTTATGCAAGCTGTTTCCATGCCAGCAGTCAAATTCTTTATGAATGTGTCTGGAGAAGGGTGTTATCCTGAATGGTGGGACACTGGCCTGAACTCCTGTACCCTGATTGCCTCTGGGAGAAAAACTCCTATCTCTCTTCGTCTTCCTGAGTGTAAGATCTGAAGGCAAGGGTTGGCTTCTTTTTTTGTCTTTTACAGCAAACATATTCTCAGTGGACAAGGCAAATAATCTGTCTCCTGAGAGACTGGGTCGGAAACTCTTACTGACAGCTGAGAAACAGTATCTGCATTGTACACAGTTTTTGATTGTGTAAATCCAAATAGATAAAAAAAGCATGTGGTATCCATTAATGTATGGATGCAAGTAGATGCTTTTTGAGCAGTTACTGACATAATGAAATAGTGAGTTATCATCAGCTGTTTGCCTGTGTTTACATTGGATCATTCTGTGAATCTGCCATTTAGTAAGGTGGTTGGTTGGATTTTTTTTAAACAATTGATGTGTTTCATTTCTGTACATGTGTTTCCACTTCATCCATCTAAAAAAAAGCAAAAAGTTTGTAGCTGTACCTCCAAGCCCATTTTAATTGCTTTTGTGTCATGTTGCCAAAATGAATATTCCCATTGATGGCACGTAATCTTATGTAATCTTATGTAATCTTATGTTCAGAGGACTCCATTTAACAGACTTTGACTAAAATTGTTGATTTTAATAATTTAAATGAAGAGAATTTATGCATACTTACACATTACTTGGCCTACTTGACATACATAATTTAAACACAGGTAGATGAAGTCTTCATAGGTGTAGATCAGACAGGATTTTGTTCAGTCATTCTTTCCCGGTAAAATGCCCTGAAGGAGTAATGTAAATAAGAACAGTGTGTTTCACAACATTATATGTAGTTTTATGCAACATATGGTTTCCAGAATTTTAAATATTATCTTTGCTATTTATGTATATCCAGTTAAGTTTTACTTCTTGTAAATATTATATAAGTTTTGAGCCTAAATGTGGATTGGTAGTTATATCCATCAGACCTGATTGTGATCCTTTCACTTAGCCCCAGAAACCAACATAAATATTTCTTGGGATGGAAAGTGAATAATTTAAAATGAATGTGAAGCATTTGGACTATGGAGAACACTGTGTCAGAGCTCCATGGCTGTAAAGCAGCAACAGAAATATGGCTTGGTATCAGCTGAAAATTGTGAGCATTGTTACTAGGCATAACAATACAGTGTAGCATATTCATACTGCCACCTGTAACTCGGGTAGTTCTTAAAAAGGAAACACAATGTGTGATATCAAGCAGGTCACCACAGACTAAATAGTGTAATAATAATAGATGCAATCTGTGAAACCTTCCTATTTTCATTTTTCATCATATCTCCCGTTGAAGCAGATACTTGGAATTTTAAATTCACACAGGAATGGATTATTTCTGATCTTAAATAAATATTTTTTATCAAATCTAGTTTTGCCAGAGATATGCATTGAGTTTTAGCTTGATAAGGCAGTATTTGCTACCAAATAGGAATTGAAAGCTCTTCCTGTCTTCAAACCATACATTCATGAAGGGGAAAGAGTTTCTTTTTGAATTATGCTCGCGTAATATTTTTGAAAGTAAGACATTGTTATAGGCCAGTTCTCTGGTTTTGGGGACAACCCTGAATGCTTAATACTGGTTATTTAGAACCCATGGAGTTTTATTATAAGACTTTAAATGTACTGTGTACTTTGTATTTTCTTGTCAAAATGTATTTTAGAAATATGTAAGACTGTTATAGATAAAGCACTTGGAAAAAAACCAAAGAGGAGTTCCAAAGTCCTAAATATGCTGGTAGAGTGCATGACGTAACCTGAACATGTAGTGACAAAAATTAAAAGACAGAATCAAAGTAATTTCATAGGTCAATTTAGTTGTTGATATTACTCCAAGTGATGGCATTGAATGAAAGAGTAATACATGTTATCTCTGCATGCATCATGTCTACTAAACAATCCAAGACAAATTTCAAAATGCTCATTTTGTTTTTAATATTAATGGTGTGTTTCACACTAGTAGTGGCATAGGCCATCCATTCAAGAAACTTAAACCAAAGTTATATAATTTATGAAATTTCATGAAAAAATGTGATATTGTGTAATTTCTCCAGTCAAATATGTAGTTTGCAACTTTCTTTATTATCTAAATGTGTGTTAAATACAAACAAATGTTTACAAAATGTTTACAAAACCACATACGATGTTTCGGTGGCTTTTTTGGGTGTTCTTTCTTGTTTGTGTGGTTGTTTGTTTTTCGTTTTTTGTTTTTTTTTTTTGTGTAGAACAGGTGTAGGAATTCCACTTCTGGTCTAAAATAAGTGAAGAAAACCTGAAAAATCCCATTAAATCAGCTTTCCTTTATAACTATATACCCCAGTAATTGTTTAGGCCTCTCATTACTTAAAGATGTAAATGTAAAAAATTGTAAAAAATAGCAGATATTATGCTGAAACATCTTGTCTGAGATATGGCTGTAACACAAACACTGTGATCAAATAAAGTCAGATATGTTGTGTATGATCCTGTAATTGGTTCGATGAGTTTCTACAGGCTTCTAAAAACCTGCCAGTTTGCTGTGATTTATTTTCTGAGTCCTAACCTTTTTAGTACAGTTCCTAGTAAAAAGGAGAGTTGCTATCATTGCATGACCAGTTTATCTATTTGCATTTTGAACAGTCTGTTCAAGGCAGTGCCCTTATCCAAATGCACAGTTGATGTGTTTTGGTGGTTGGGTTTGTCTTTTTCCCCCGTTCAGTATACAAGTCTTGTGACTCTTTAATAATCTTGGGACTGTGTGTTAAAGACTGAAAACAGAATTACTGAAAACAGCCTTCACCAAATGCACTAACTGTAATCAAATACAGTAAGAAAGTCCTTTAAAGATAAGTAAGTGATATGTAGAGGAAATTCAAAATAATTCTGAGGTAGGAGTTCTTATTTGGGTACATTCATGTCTGATGCAAGTTACAACTGCTGGCTGTTCAGTGCAAGCACATCCCCAGCAGCTTCAGGCTTGCTGCCTTACCCTGGCAAACTGAACATCACAAGATTACACAGTTGGCATGTTCTGCCAAGTCCCCTAGAGCTCAGCATTTAAAATATTTTCTCTGAAGGGTTTACAGTGAAATGGCCTTTATTAGTACACGCAGAGTAGCTACAAAGCAGTCATTTGAATTTTAATTAGACTGATATGTAGCTGCACTTCTGAAAACCTGAAAAAACATTCATAAACCTGTGTTTTAAGCTAAGAACACATGAAAGTATAAATGCTTATTTTAAGTCTTCTAGATGAATGTTTGTCGAAAGCAGCAGTTTCAAATTAGCTTTGTGCCCCTTCGTAGCACTTGAAGTCATGGTATTATTACTTTGTACTCAGTATTTTTAAGAATTGTTAGGCTAAATATGGTTTAGCAGACTCCTATGAATAATCCTAGCCCAATGGGCTCTCAGAAATTAGGGCAAAGAAATGTGGCCTATTAATGAGTGGATCTGTGTTTATTTGAGGTATCTAATATTGATCGTATCTGAAACAAAATGGAAAATGGAGTATAAAATGTTTTTTTGTTTATTTCTTAAGACTTTTTGAAACATAGACCTCTTGGGTCATGATTTTCAAGATTTTAGGCTTTACCTCCTGGTTACTTCCCCATGAAAAAGGAAGAAGATTATTTGTGCTTTTGTAGCAACTGAGGGAATGTTGTAACTTGCTATCATAACAAGAATATTCTCAACACTAAATTGAGGGTGTTAGTTTATAAATAGTCTGGATTGGAAGAGGGAAGTTGGGCAACTGAAGGTAGTTTGGAGTTTGAAGATGTATGCTTTGTGACCCTGTGTTATAAACCCAAATTCATGTTGTTTTAGTAACTTTCCTAGTGCTGACAGTTGGGTTGCCACATACAAATACAAGAGTAACTTTTTCAGGTTTCAGAAACAAAAGAAGTCATTTTATTTTGCATTAAAAAACTAGAGGCCAGATGGTAAAAGAAGTTATTATGCTCTTAAAGAATATGCATAAATGCACAAGATCACAGTTCAGGCTGCTTTTCCTGAGTGTTTAATTATTTTTGAATAATTTCTGGAAGTTTTCTCTTTGTTTGAAAACCTGTAGATAAGAGAGATGGTCATGAACAACACTGACACCTCTAGTCCATTTTTCTTAAGGAATCAACATGTGCTTAATACCTGGAGGATGGGGCTCATACTGTGGTTTCCCACAGTGTGACTAGTCCTTAAGACATCCTTCTTATCTGTCTTTTTTTTTTGGCTTGGCATTTTCCAGTACCACTAATAAGCCAAAAGGAGTTTTAAAGTTCTCTGTGCCCCAGTACAAGGATCTTGTAGAACAGTGATGGTGTGCAGTTTACCTCTGCACTGCCTGCAATGTGGTAGTTAGGGAGTTGTGTGAGCTGGAAGGGGTTTGAGACATTTGCAAATTAAAATTAGAACCATCTAGAAAATTATATGGGCTTGTGCACAACAGGTGTCTGCAATGGTCGGTAGTTACTATCTCATTGTCTGATATCAGAATGTGAACTTCTGAAAAGGAAGATCTTGACTGTGATAAAGGAGAAAACTCCAGGTTGGTCAATGATCTAAATGAATGTGATAGTCTCACATGGGGGTGACATCCGTGAACTTGTTATACTCCCTCCTTGTTATACTCCCCCTTGAACTTGTATTCAAGGGTAGCAGGAAAAGAGTAGAAGTCCACAGATTGTTTAGTTCCTTGAGACTGTCTTTACCATTTCTGAATTTTTGAGCCTCTTGCTTTATTGCCTCTTGTGTAAGTGAAGTGAAACTTCCGAGGCAGGTGGGAAATGCACGTGGGTATTTCTGTCTAGACAGTACTTTGTGGAAACTTTTTGTTCTGTGTGTTACTGAATGATAAGCAAAGAAATGTTTAAAGCAGCAGCTGGTTTTATCTTTACGGCTTAGTAGCAATATTTCAGCAACCTAGACCAAGAAAGAGCAAAATTTGAATATTTAGAACAAATTACTCCTGCAACTATTCTTTTTGATTTTGTATTTAATAGGGATTTATAGTAAAACGAGTGTTTATTTTTCACATCATGCAGTGGATGTTCAAATGTAGTGCCATGCCCAGGCAAGCAGGGGCTTTATATGCTTAGACATTGATAGATAAGCCACAGTTTCTAAGTATACATGGTGAGCATGTTTTTTCAAATAGATATTTATGCCTGAAAGTATTACTGCACTTTTTATCAGCAGTGGAACCTTGTCAGTATAAGTCCTTAAATCCCTGGAGTTTCCTGGCAGGCAGTCCTTGCTTTTAGGACTCTTCAGATTCTTCTCTCCCTGACCCGCATTATCTGCTAAAGTTTCTTTTGTAATACAAAAACTTTATTATTAAAGATAATTTTTTTTTTACTGAAAATCTTTCAATATACCATTCTAATTTATTTGCTTTTGATTAAAGAGGTGGATGTAGGTATATTTTAAGGTAATGTATTTTTTTAAAATATAATTTTAAACTGTCTTGCCCAGAAGAGAACTGATGATGCATCTCCTTTCCTTCATTTAAGGAAAGGATGACTCAGAACATAAGCTCCCAGTGCCCCATTCAGCAGTATTTGATTTTCCTAGGTACACAGGTTGACCACTGATTTCAGCAACATACAATGGAAAATATAATAGTTGAAAACTTGCAACAAGATCCTTAAAAGTTAAAATTATATGTCTGATATGTTTTTTAGTTGATAGTTTATGAGCTAAATAATCAGATTTTACTTCTCTTTAGACATAGTGTTTCATGTTTACTGCAATGTGGATGAATTGCTCATAAGAGTTGGTATTCTGGAAGGATTAGTATTTAGATTTATTTGGATGTCATTTTTACATGTTAAAACTCTACTGTGAAGATTTCAGATACGGGATAAATTTAACAGTAAGAGAATCTCAGCGAATAATGGCCTTTTGATTATTATGCAGAGGCAAGAACTTCCACTGACACAGGTCAGGCCGTGTCACTTATTACAGGCACAAAACGTGTGCACGTTTGCCCTATTCGTTTGATCCTGAAAGGTTACAGGGTTGCTACTTCGAAATATGACTGCTGTAATGTGTATGGTTTATATTAAATCTGGTCAGGGATTAGGAAGATTTTCCTTTTGGGTGTCTGCTATGCTTTTCAGAGAGGGACAAAATAGTATTTTATAAAGGCCATCTTTCTGATGCTGCAAGAATCAAAGGGTAGCTGCTTCCTTCCAGATTCTAAAGCAACAGTACCCTCCCAACTGGTAATATTCTAGATTCTTCCATTATTTGTTACAATAGCTACAAATACAACATAATCTCTAAGAATAAAAGGGAACATTAAAGTTTTGAATAATTCACATAGGACTAGCATAAATAAGATAGAATTTTCGGGATAAATATGAAGATAAACCATGTTTCGTTAATTTGGATATGTGCCTACACCCTCTGTAGCACTGTTGATCCTATGAACTTTTTTATTTTATTAATCAGCATGGAATTTTCCTAATTATCTTAAAAATTAACACATTTTCACTGCATTAGCGTGATACACTACTAATTAATGTTCATCTAAGCTTCTGGCTACAGCAGCATATGTTTTATGGGAGTTGAGCTGATTGACCAAGTTTATCCATCAATGCTGCAATGTAGTTGTATGGCTCCTTACCTAGTATCACTTTTATCTGTTGCTAAGAGTTTTAAATTTTCAGAAAGGAGATGAAAAGGAAACAGCTCTCAGGAATGTAGATATGTGGGACTTATGTCCTTAGGTTAGAAAGGAGACTAGAGGGAAGAGATGGAGGATAAGAGGAAAAAGCCTCTTATCCATTTAAAGATGGAATGTATGCAGCCCTTAATCTATACATAAAGTAAACACCATACCAGGAATTACAGCTTTCAAGTGATTAAGACAGTCTGCTCTGTTAATAATGGCCTCAAGACCTTTGACAGATTTCAGGATCAAAGCTATTTCCAAAGAGCAAAAACCGAAAAATTCTGAGATGAAACTTTTAAACTTTTCAGATTAAAGGAAAATGCTGTAATTGTACTTAAGTAAGAACATATTTCGTAGAAGTAGGTTTCTTACGGATTTTTAAAGAGGATTGTGAGAAGGAAAAACCCAAGAAGCAGTTTCCTTCTACACCTTCAGGTTTGTACAGGTTAATTTTCAGGCTCACACAGTTTTCTTTGCCAATGAGCTCTGTTACACAGTGGCCAACAGATGACATTCACTATCTGAAAATGAAAGTGAGGAAGGATTTTTGTCTTCACAGCTGTGCAAACTCATAGAGGATAAAAATTAGTAACTCCTTGTAATCAGACAAAGACTACTGTAAAAGAGTGTTTGATGTATCAACAGAAAGTATGCTCAGTGTATCAATCACTGCTGGATTTGTCAAATCTAATGCTTCTCTTGTGAGAGAGTACTGCACTCAGAGGTCTGGACAAGATGGGCAAACTTTGTATATGTGACCAGAGAGATTTTTTTAAGAAAATTATAACTGTTGGTTGTTTAGGTCCGATTAAAAAGGAAATCAGCATGTAGTGGCATAGGCAACCAATACAGTTCAAGAGAACCACTGAGAACATGGAGCTGTCTTTTGTTTTAAGATTTGAGAAAGGAATGATTGCAATGTATTTGTGTCTGACCTCAGTTCCATCACTAGCTGTTTTTCCCTGTGTTTGTCTCCTTTATTCATTTTTTCTTTTTTTTTCTTTAAATTCTAGACTGTGTTCTGCTTTTATCCTCTGGTCAGTTTCTAAGTTTTGTCTCCTGAAACAGTTGTCTGTGAAAAAAGGACTCTTTAGACTTTTAAATTGTTCACAAGGAACTTTTTTCCTATGTGAAAAATGACATTTTTCAGGAAGTAGAACATGACTGGATTTTCAAAGTTTTTCCTAGAAAAAGTGAAAAGCGTACATGTGACAAAAAGCCACTCCCTTGTCAAACTTCAAAAACCATGAGGGCATTACAGGTTTTAGGTTCAGTAACATAAGAAGTTCTGAGTGTTGGGAACTTCTCTGCTTTTGAGGCAAACAACTGCTTGGGGTGGAATGTCCTACAAAAGCCTCGTACAGAAAGTGGTGGTTTCAGACTGAAATTGTCGTAAGCAGCTGATAGCAAACTTTCTGTAGGGGGTGTCCAGGCATCCTTCATAGCCTGCTCACGGTGAACACATGGGAGCTTGATGCTGTCCCTGGATGAGTTCTGTGGAGAGGACAGTGTTACTTGACACTTCTCGCTACAGAACTGAAACTGTAAGGCTCATAATTCATTCTCTGTCCTTTCTGCTTTGGGATTTGATGAACATGCTTCATTCTGTTTGGCTGATGGGACGTGTTGCCAGACCCATATATTTCTGTACTGGGTCCATTGTTTCTATGACAAGCTTGAAAACAAGGAAAGCTATGCCTTCTGTGTAGAGTCCTAGAAATAGATGTTTTTTTTTTGTAATATTGAGTGTGTTTCATCACTGTCACCAGACAGAATCTCATTTAAATAGAAAGGGCTGCCAGAAAGATGGAGATGTATAAATTTAAATGTAACTTGAAAATAGCTGATGTCTTCAGCTTCTTTCAGGCTCCCACAAATAGGACTACAGATTTTGCCTAAATTCTGTACTAAAACGAATTTTATGAGTCCTCCTACTTGGATTCTCAAAGTTAGGCATCTAGTAAATGTGCTAGTGTTAAAAAGAGTTATGAACACCCACATCTCATTTTTTGACATCAGGCTGCTTAATTAGGTGATTGTTTAGGCACTGCTGTGTGAACATTTAGTATACAGTTAAAAGCTGAATACCTGAAAGTCCATTTCATTGGGAATTTGGTGAGAAGAGTAACAAAAATAACCACGAGCTTCGGAAAATAACTAAGAAGAGTGCAAACATCTAGGAAGAGGAGTAAAGCTGATGTGAAGCTTCTTATTCTTAGAGACAGAATTTTTTTTGCTGATGCAATTTATTATCCTTCAGTCTTGTACTAATATTTATGAGAGGCAGAAGTTCAGTTTACATTCACAAGATTATATGCAACATATTATAGGAGCAGGCCATACATTACAGTGGCTTGTTAGCACTGTGTGATCCTCAGAGTAATGACAACAGCGCTGCGTTTTGCATCTCAGCCTCTTGCTTTCATTGGAGTGTGGCTTGTAAATAGAAATTCTCTAGAAACTGAAACTGAGCATAATGAATACAGCCAGTACCCATGATTCACTTGTGGGTTGGAATACAGTTAGGGATATTTTTAAATGTATTTCAAAAGCTTAACTCAAAACACCTTTTTAATAAAGGGTATGATTATCTAATTTGCAAATCTGCCTCCCACAGAGTAAAGCATAGTTTTTTATGCAAGTATTACTATAGAAAATTAGTGTACACAATAAATGTAGTTTAAAATGATGGGAAGAATAAGGAATTCACCAATTTTCTAAATAATCCAGTAATTACTTCAGTAATGCATATTCCTTGAAAATTCCAGATGACCGTTACATTTATTTTAACTTGTCTGATTTTGCTGATTGGGCTATTACATGCCATGATGAAGGAACAATAGAAAAAGGTAAAAGTAATTTATTGCTTTTCTCCTAGAGGTACTGAATCTCCTTTCGAAATGCAGTATACCATTTCTATTTTATTTGTGTAATAACTTATTTTTTAAATCAAACTACTTGCATATTAGGCTGTAATGACTGAGTAGTTTTTATAGAAAGAAAAATTGATGAGGGCAAATCTAAACATGAACTGGCAGGCAAATCAGTAATGCTTTAATTAATACTGAGATAAACTGGAGTTACTACTATTTACCTTTTAAGTCGCTGAGTATATTTTATATTCAAACCCATTAAAGTATGATTGATTTTGCAAATATGTCAAAAATGAAGTGAAAATAAATCGGTTTGAGTACTGCCACTGCTTATCAGAATTTTCCACTGATTGTTTGAACTGAAGTGATACAGATTCCCTGGATTGTCCAAGGAAATTATATACTCTGTTACAAAACAAACCAAAACCCCCTTTTGGAATATGAATTAATTTTCTATGTCTTCATTTAGAAAGTTACTGCAACAAAGATAACTATGATGAAAATTGGTGGAAAAGAAGGTTGAATATTGCCAGTATGGTTATTTATATCTGATGAGACCTATGCTTTTGAGTGCTGATCAGTTTCTGAGGTTATAGTTTGTGGTCTGTTATCAAAATAGAGATATATTATTACCATTAAACTGTTGGAAATTTCTTGGTAGTTTTGGTGTTTGTTAAAAGTGCATTGGTGGGTGGTTAGATGTGGCAAAATATTTTCTTTAGAATTATTTATTATTTAATAGTGTGTTCATAGTCTAGCAAAGCAGTCACTGAAATACATGACTGCTCATTTCACCTGTTGTCAAAAAAGCCTGATATTGAAAACTAATTGCTACAGGTTTTCCTTGCAGCCACTGGAATATGCAGGTGCTCTCCAGGCTGGGTATTAAAATTTACTATGTACTTTGCATGAAGATATCTTTCAATAGAGAATGTTAGGCTGCCATAGAATACCTTTGTTTTTCATATGCCATCCTCTGTCTGTGTGCGAGATAATGAGAGACACAGTAAGGCAGATAATCACAGGTCTGGCAAAGGCTCTGCTTTTCTTCCCTCATCTTTATTTTATGCTTTTAAGAGATGGAAAAGACACTGTGAATAATTTTGTTATATTTAAATGGGAGTTTTTAAAATTACTTGGAATTATTGTTGTTGGGGGGGCCTATTCAAAAGAGGAAGCTTCAGTCTGTGTCTGAGGCCCAAAGCCTCATCCTTTAAATCCACAGAGTTAAAACATCAGCATTGAAATGGAGTGTATAGGGATGAGCAGAGCTGTAACTGAGCTAATCACATTGGCAGGTTCGCATCTGTCCCATGTTTTTCCATGCTTTGATTGTTGTACATGCTGGGATTGATGCAGCCATGCCTGTTGGATCTTCAGTAGAGCAGAGCTGGGTGAGGAACTGCCAGAGAGGAAGGTCTAATTCACATGCTCACTGCAAGCATCAGTAGGTACACCTTTCCTCAGCTCTTCAGGGAAAAATATTTCTCCCTGAGGGCCACCAAGTACCCACGCATTCATGCAACAGAGATGAGGTGGGATCATGTGCTCTCCCTTTTGCCTCATGAAAAAACCTGCCTCTAACATTTTGCTAGACTGTAAGAACACAGTACTTCTTTCACTTAATTAAAACAGAACGATCTCATACAGTTCTCCTTTTTTACTTTCTGGCAGCAAAGGTGTGCCTTACTCACCTGCAATGAGAATAGCTGAAAAATGTTCATTGAGACTTCATCCCTCAGTTTTAATGGGTAGGAAAGGAAGTGCTCATGGCTGTCTTGAACATAAAGGAGAATAAAATGGATGAAGAAGAAGTGTCCGAGTTACGTTGGTTTGATCAGTGTTTGAAACGATGCAGGATTTTCGATATTGGAAAGTATATAACCTGTAGGGTAGGTTCAATAGTAAAAAATTGGATAGGTCCAAAATTGTATGTGTAAGACATGTTCTGCCAGCAAAAATGCTACTTTAAATAACAGTAATAACAGTGGGAATATTGTTAAGGAAACTTTGCTTATAGATGCAGAAAAGCAGTCTTGGCTCATTTCTGAGCGCAGTGTATGGGGCACTTTTTCTCTTTCGTTTGTACTCTTGTTTATCAGTCTTTGCTGGGCAGAATGGAGGCTGAGCTGCCCTCTTAGGCTGTGAGGCTTTCCAGACTGGAACCTGTCCTTGCATTAACTGAGTAAAAGCAACGCCTTGCAGCCTGAGATCTTTGACTGCTCTCTTTTTCCTGCTTTGTAAAATGAGGGCTTGTGATAGTACTTACATTACAAAGATGTTTTGAAGACAGTCGAGTTGGTTGTCTGTTGGCCTAGTCCTAGCATTAAAAGGACTGTTTTGGGGTCTGACTAGCTATGAAAGAGAAATGATAACAAGAACACTGACAAGTAGGTAGAGTCCTGATTCTGAGAGAGTTGGCTGAAAAATATTCCTAAGTATCATTGCATAAATCAGTCAAAACCCATGCAAAAGAAGATGCTATTAAAACCTTTTTCATCTGGCTAAAACTTATATTTAAATACCATTTTACATTAATTTCATGGAAATACTAGTATTGGAAAATAATGAAAGATCTAGTGTGTATTAAACAGACCTGACTTGCTGTATTTAGGAGGCATGAACAGCAATATAATAAGCTAGTAAGAGTGTGAGGTATTCTGAGTAAACTAACTTTTGGGGGGGGGAACTATCCTTTACAGCAACTACCTTTTACAGTTTGGCCTTGGAACTGGCCTCTTCACTTTGTACACAGTTTGAGTAATTGTGCAGTTTTACAGCTTTAGCAGCAAAAGCATTCACGGTGTAAAAAACTGAATTCCAACAGTCAGTAAAACTATTCCTAAACTAAAATATGCAACTAACATGAAAAGAAAATAGAGAAGGAATACGAAAGAATTTCTGGGGGCAAGGAAACGTGCGTAGGAGTTGCGTATTCTATTAACAGAAGAAAAGAGCCCTGCATAAAATCTAATTTTACTTTGCTATTTTGTAACTTAGACATTGCTATTACAAACATCTTTCAATTTTATACGAATTTTTATGATAGTCTGGAAAATTAACTTTTCAATAGTTCGATGATATTTTTTTAAATAATGACAAGTTAAATATTAATTTTTATAAGACTCTAGTTTTATCCCAATTAGAGCAGACTGTGGTGAAGTATAGTGCTCTGCAAGGCTCTGAAGCTGCTGGCTTGGCCCTGATACTCAGTGTCCAGTATTTCTGCTATGAAAATTCATCTTGACCTTTGTGATAAGGATGAGATCTGGCTAACTACCAGTAGCCTAAAGACTGAATTTGTTTTTCCTCGCAATCTGAGCATAATGTCTGAGACAGAAGTTCCATGTACTAATGTCCAAGCAGACCTATCATTCCTTTGCTTCGGAGCCTTTCTACTCCCAATTTTATTCTCTAATTTTCTTTTTACAACTTACATTGCTGCTCCTATTCCTTTCAATGAGCACGTTCAAAAAGAGTCTGCCTCCGTTTTCCCTGTAATCACCACTAGATTTTTAAAGAGTATTGCAAGATCCCTCTCTCCTCCTCTCCGCAGGCACACAAGGGGAGTGCACTAGCCCTGAAATTCGTGGCGATCCTCTGCTGAACTCGATGGAATTCGTTGGTTTCTTCTTTAATTGCGAGTTTCTTTCTTTTTGAGAGGGGACCTGATATCCTAGGTATCAGCTTGCACGTGCTGAGCAGAGGGCAAGAGATGCTTCCCTTTGCTGGCTAAGACTTAACTGTTGAAGCCCAGTATGTGGCTGGATTTCATAGCCTCAGAGATGGAGTAGATCTTTCAGATTAATGGATGATGAGGCAAAATAGAGGCACTGGAAAGTTCTACTCGGCAATTGTGTTACTGATGTGATCTCATGGTTCTCTTTTACCTAGAATGTTCCACCTGATTTGTCCATCTGCACCTTTGTGCTGGAGCAGTCTCTGTCAGTACGGGCCCTCCAGGAAATGCTGGCTAACACAGAAGAAAAGGCAGAAGGGGTAAGTGATCAAATATTCACCTTTTTTCATCTTGCAAAATAGTACTTTTTTCCTATGCTACCACAGGTTTCATGACTGTCACATGCTTATAGCACGGTTAATTCCTTATGTTGAATTTTCCTTCTTTGCTACAGGAATGGTCTATTTTTTTGGAAATCATAAACACTTGCAGTTTTCTGCTGAAGCTTGCCAGAGTTGTAAATTCACAAATATTTCAATGTGCTATGAGTCAGTATAGAGTTATAAGGGTGTTTTAATTTGAGACTCTCATAATGTGTCATATAAAGCTTGATCACTTCTTCAGAACAACTAAGCTTTCTGAGCATTCCTGACAGTATCAGGTGAGACTGTCAAAAGGTCTTAAAATGACTTGGATGTATGCTGGTTGTCTCTGGACATAATGAAACTGTTGCATGTATCCTGAGCTAAAAATACCCTGTAACAGACTTTTAAGCTGAAGATAGAATATTATTGAGCCTTGGTAGACAAGAAATAGCAGTCTGGAAGATGAATGATTTAGGAATTACCTAAATCCTATAAGAATTATTATTATTCCTAATAGGAATTAATTAATTGTTTGACTAGTAAATCGTTGTTTACAAATAAATCACAGTAGTGTAATAAATGTTATCTGCAGTGCAATTAATTTGATTGGTTATGCTGTAATTAAGTGTTTAATATAAACCTTTTTGTGTTAATTTGAATGCTATGCTCTAGCTCAAATCCTATAAATTTTTGAGGAAGAGTGACTGTAGGCATAGGAGTTACGGAGGCAAAAGAGAAGTAGGCATTAACCATAAGTCTGTCACTCAAGAAAGCTGGCAGGAGATAAGCATGCCTCTGGTATTTATGGGAATGCCTCAAGAAACCAAAATTTAAACTGATACAGAGTAGTCAGTCCCATGAAATTCCAAGCATTTTGACTGCAAATGTTCTTTGGGAAATGAAGTCTGGGAGCACTCCCATGGATGATCCAGAGTGTGTTCTGCCAGTGAGAATTCGTTCCAAGAGAATGAAAAGCACACCTGAGAGAAGAGGTGGCACCAGAGTAAGCAGATATGTACCTCTAAACCTCTCTTCCCTTACTTCATAAATACTGAAACCAAGAGCAGTCAAATTCACAGAGGAAAAAAATAAAAGAACAGACACATACAGGCATAATGTCAAAAATCACAGTCCGAACCCTAGGATGTACCGTGATTACTGTGTACAGCCACATGTGTGAAGTAGAGCAACAGTTTTCTTTCTGTTTATTCCCAACAGATGTGAGCAGGTGCGTGAACTAAAGGAAGTGTAGGGGAACATGTGATAAAGTAATGCTCTAGGGCAGAATACAGTGAATGAAAAAGCATTCAGTTTTTGAATATGAAGTACTGAAACTTTAAAACATAACATCACCTGGCAGATTTTCTGTTGCACTGTCTTTAGAAGAGTGTTGGGGCCACGTGCTAAGAGAATATTTGCCTTTAATACAGAGATCACACCCAGAGAACATGGGAGAATGAACGAACTTCCCTGCAGAATGATTAGAAAATGTGAGCTTGGGTATTCTGCTGGGAAGAGGGCAGACTTAAAAGAGCTTTGTAGGGGTCTCAGGTGGAATATTTTCACTAGTTCTGGACTATTTTCTGCACTAGATGTGAGCAGAAAAAGACTTTAGTAGGACACACTGACAAGTGAGACATAGCATGTTTGGTGGTAATCTGGTATTTTCTGGAAACACATCCTGATGTTTTCTGTGCATAATCATGAAGGTCACAGTTCTGGACACTTATACCCATGCCTAAATGACACTTATGGCAGCTGCACTGATCTACAGTGCTCTGTACTCAAAGGTGTTCTGAGATGTGCACAAGAAAGATAAAGTTCTGAGTGTGGTTATTATGTGGCTGTTGGCTGTTTACAGAGTTGTTTACTGTGCTCTCAGCACCTATTAAAAGCCAACACAAGCAGAAGATACAGAACTACAGTTGTACCAACACACAGAGATGGTGTTCAGTAAAAAATATGTTTCTACTGCAAATTTTGATGGCTTCTGTAGAAATGCATTAGCAATCTGCTCGTGTCTCTTGCAAGTGTTCTCGTGAACAATCTTGAACAATGAATAATCTTGGGATACAAGATCTCTCAACAATCTTGAAAATAATGGTTTGTAGATGAACCCAAGGTCATGGTTTTGTCAGTATTCTTGTTTTTAGTAAGTCTCTGAAGGTCAAGAGTGATGATGATACTGAAATGACTGAATATGTACTTGCTGATAAAAAAATAATAGGACTGACATTTGGTACCTGTATGTAGTTTCTATGAAAAATACACAAATTTTGCCTTTGCAGTCATATTTGTACCATAGGGCAGGTACTTGTATAGACAGCTTCATATTTATTTGAACTAACTGTTAAAAGAAGTTTTAAGATAAGAGGTAATTTGTCTTACCTGAAGCACTATTACCTTCCTGGAGAAGCATCAATTCTTTTTATTAAAATGGCATTTCATTTAGGAGAAGAAAGTGTAGCAATTTTTTGAGAAATTATTGCTATAAACTGGCTTCAGCATGACCTCAGTTTTCTAATGGGAAGAATCCTGCAAAGGGAGGTCTTTTCAGTCCTCAGTTACTTTTCATTACATTAGAAATCATTAAGATGCTGTGTTTATAAGAGGTCTCCTTGTGCTGGTTTGCTTTTCGTGTTGTGTAATCTCTTGAATGCTATGTTTATATAATAGGTATTCTTGTTATATAACAGGTAAGTTAGCAGTAATGTAATGGTTGAGTAATATGAACAAAATCTCACACTGACTTGAGTCAGAACAATAAGCAGCTTTCTTGTGCCTAAGAAAGAATAACTGTGTGCACTCACTGGATTAATCGCTGCTTCTCAATTAGTATGCATTGAATGTGCAAGATTACCTCTGCAATAAACACCTACCTTTTTAGGGCAAGAATCCCAAAATAAGAACTTCAGTACTTTATGAGATCAGTGATCCATCTATCTGAGTATACCTACTTGACTCTCCTGAACCAGATAAATGCTAGTATCAAAGGCAATAGTGGAAAATGACTGAAATTTCCTAAGAAAGAATGTGTGTAGTGCTCTGTTTCTTCCAGGCACTGAGTAGGTATTTCGTGTTCTGAGGCTTCATCGTTTCCCTGCAAAATATTATGCTTAGCTCTGGCAGTTTACTAAAACATTGGAATTCATAGCTTGATTGAATGGTTTTGGTTTCAAAAATAAAACCACAACCTTGTTTGTTTGCCTAGGTAGCATTATTTACACTTTTCATTTTAAACAGGTAATTTTTTTTATTTTGCTGAAGTCTGGAGTGCTATATGCATGTACCGGTTTTATCAGTTTTGTGGGAAAGAAACAAAAATCAAAAACCAACAAACCAGAAATAGATAAGGAGAAAGGGAGGAATCCTGTGAAGAGGGAATGGTAAATAATTATATAAATGAGGAGTATCATCACATAGGCTGTGGTGTGTTAGGCAAGCAGAATTACAGCTACACTGTCATACAAAAGGGTGACCTAGAGCCTCAGTATTATTTCATAGTCATTTTGGCTTGGTTTTTAAGTGTAACTTTTTATTATTAGAAAAGAAGATGAAAGATGAAAATGGAAGTCCTTACGTTTTTATAAAGCATTTAAGATCACAAAAAGCATTCAGGCCATCTATTCTTAGCCTGGTTTTTAAGTCCAGTGAACCATCTCTGGACCCAAGTGCCTTGCATTTCATTAAAGCTCATTAGCTGGAATGATCCTGAGAAGGCAAATCTGTAGCTTCTAGAGTAATTTAGGAGTGGTCACTGCAACCTGTTGGAACTGTATTTTGCTTCTGATTCTTTATCCTCTTGATTATTTTTTTTTTGGGTAGTTTGTTTGAAGTTTCTTCTTCTTTTTTTTTTTTAAATCTCTAAATTTTTTTAAATCGCCATCTTCCTTTCCTAGGCTTAAGACCTCTATCATCTAGTCCTTTCTACTTGTGAAAGTGTTTAAATGCCATAATCAAATGATTTCCTGGAAATTTTCCCTAATTTTCGTAGAAAATGAAGCCTGACCGTCTATCCATTAGTGCTCTTGAATTCAGTAACTTCTGCCATTTCTGGACAATATGAACAATATAAGAAACAGGGTTAAGTAGTTCTTCCAGATACGATGGATATTGTGTAGGAGAAAGGGATCTGACTTTATGCCCCTGTAAGAGGAAAGGAAGGCAAAGTTTTTTGTTTTGCATTACCATCATAGGCTCTTCTGCTGTTGCACCTTCTGCACTGCTTTCTTTCACTGAGAAGATGTGTCACAGGGACATGGGAGAGAAGTTGCTAGGTTGCAGGTGGGAGGGAGGGATTTATAATTTTGTGACTTCTTTAAGTTATGAGATTTAAATGTCTTTTTCATAAATTTCAACAGCAGACCTGTACATTGTATGCTATTACCAGTCTCACCTTTTATGACAAGGAAAATTATTTCCATTTGTCCTGCTGTATACTCAGTAGAAAAGGGTATCCAGACATATTTGACACTGAAGAACATCAGGTTTTTTCTTATCCTCAGTTGGTTAAAAAATGATTTAGATTTTGTCTGAAAGGTTTTTCTTCTTCCATAATCCTCAAGCAAACATGCTGCATGAAAAATAGGTATTAAGATAAAAATTTGCCAAGAGGGTGTGCAGATTAAAATTAAGTGTAAGGTAACCTTTGTAAAGCCCATTGTTACTGACTCTTATTTGAACTATATTTCAGAGGATTTTTCATATGATTCAATATGAATTATGTTTTTCTAATGGGACAATCTGAGTATTCGAAACACCACTATCTGTATTTATATAACAAGGGGCTAGTTTGAAATTTCATTCTGTTCTAATGCTTTTATTACTTCAAAGAGACTAAAACCAGTTTTGGGCACAGTGACTAGGTACAGGAAATTACATTAGTTTGGCATTTAAAGGATATTTTCCAGTAAGCGGACAAGCACAAAATCATCTATCATCTATGTTGGCTAGAACAAAAATAAATGCTTGTTATTCCTTGAGTTACATTTGCTTTGCCTGTGTTTTCTGAAATATATCCAGCAGTCTCATTATATAAATAATGTACTACTTTTTCACCTTGTTATGTCTTTTATGGTCCTCCGTGATAATTGTAATAAACGAGAGCACTGAAATTTGAAGCTTCTGGATTATATTTTACATTCCATACCTGATGAATAGACTATATACATGTGTGTGTATTTATACAGGGCACATACAAATACAGGTGTATGTGACTTGCTTTCACATGCCAGTGGGGTTTACATCTCTGTGTGGATGAGAGATCTTGTATCCCACACAGAGAACTGTTGTTAACTGCACCATCCATTGGAGTGATTGAGAACTCTGTTAATAAACTCTATTTTACAGCAGCTTTAATTACTTTCTGTCAGCAGAGGTAAAACATTCTCTTCTTTCTGGTCTACCAGAAGACTGGGGAGTGCCAACCCATCCCAATTTTATTGCTGTACCGTACATCCATATGAAAATCTCATTTCACTGGGAGGGTGTAGAGTAAGAGACATCTATTTTGGTGAGCGCTTCTGGAGCTCCTGGTTGTTGATCTGTGCTTTGTTCTGCCAACAGAAGGTGTAGGCATGGGCTTTTTCTGTTCAGGTATATATAGGAGTATGAGACTGCTGTAGGTTTTTTTGTTTCTTGTTTTTTGTTTTTTTCCAATTTTATTAGGAAAGTGTGTGGAACATTCAATTCCTTTGCTAATGACTAGGCTTCATGCTACATGAACTGCTCGCTAGTAAAATCATCTGCACTTGGAGTGTAATGTGTTTGTGTTGGAATTGTGTTTTAATGACTCCAGCAGGACAGATGCACCAAACTCACTTATCCTCAATGGAACCCGATGGATTTCTCTCAGTTGCTTTTGTGTCCTTTCACTTCTAGTGTCAGCTATTTGATTGCTTACTAGAAAAAATGTAGTAGTGAAATAAGTAAGGATATCTTTCCATGCCATCTGTAGCAAGAAAGTGAATGTATACGTAGTTACAATTTCTGTGTTTTGAACGACATAATCAACACGTCAGGAGAGTGTAGGACTCTCTAGAATTTATACTGAGATTATTTTAAGTGCTTATTCAGAAAATCACACTGTATTTGCTTTTTTCTCTCTGGGAAAACCTGAAGTGTTTTTTCACTATTTGTTTTCCTAGACTTCATTATACAAGGAAAAAAAATTGGCTCTCAGGTGCCTTAGTATGCTTGAAATTTGTTTACTTTTATGTAAAATGAAATGTAGGGTTAAATCCCTTTTTAGTTTTCTGCAAATTGATCTTAGTTGCTCTATTATCTACTGAACACTTCAGTGTGTAGTTTGCTGCATTTTTCCGCAGTACTGATTTGCCCAGCAGCTTTGCTGTTCTAATACTGTATGCCATGAAGATTTGCTGTGCTTGGAAGCTCTATCCTGTCTTCCTGGTTGGTAATGAAGGTGTGAAACTTTGTCCATGCCACTATCAGCTCCTGGGGATTGGTCTTACAGAGAGATGGAGGTTCAGAGCTGGAAGAAGACTTCTTTCTGTTTGATACTTTTGGATGTTCTCCTAACCCATCTGAAGAAGAACACTGGTTGTGGAAGGAAAAATCTGATTGTGGGATGATGTTCTTGGAGTACTCGGGCACTGCTGCAGTTGAATTTATGGAAAACTGTAGGCAATTCAATTCTGCTATTGAACTGGAATGGAAAAGTGAGGATTAAAACAAGAATTGGTTCAGATTCCATGTAGTCCTAGGAAAGAAACTGAGAATAGCTGGACAAAAAGTTACTGGCTGAATATAAGCAATATAGAAATCACTGAAACTGGCACTTGGATATATTGAGCTGCCATGAGGACAGCTGAGAAACACTGGCAGAGAGGTTGTGAGAGAATGAGGAACTCAAGGTGTACTGTGCATCTTTTTACCTTGGATGAAAAAAGAAGGGGGTTGACTGTTTTTATGCCTCTTACCTGTCAATTCTATAGGTATTATCCTTGTGCCATTTATAACCTATAGCTTGTTAAAATAAAGGATGGCAGCATACTGATGCTTTTCAGTAAAGGATTCCCTGTTAGGTCCTGAAAGAGCTCGGGGTTTTTTAAAATGAAATTTAACCACAGCAAAACTGAAAATCCTACAGTTAAATTTGTCTTCAGAACCAAATCCTCATTCTTTTTTATTAGCAGCAGTTGGAATTGATGAGCTAAAGGCTATTTATGCAAAATACAAGACGAAAAGATAAAACCCACCAAATCCTCACATTCAGATGCTGTTCTAGAATGCTGAAGAGTCTGTTTTGCTGCTCAATCCTATGTAAAGCTGAGATAGTCTCCTAAACCACTGATTCTCTTAATGCTACCAGATGTCTCGACAAAGCTAGTAACACACTGAGTTTCTAAACCAGGCCAGTGTAGATAAGCAGTTGGAATCAATAAGCTAAGCAGTGATTGCTAGCTGCATTTTTTTCTGATTTTGTCTTCATACCTCAGGAATGATTTGTGTGTGTGTTGAGGACCATAGCTGATAAAAGCTACACATAAAATAATATTAGAAATTGGGTCCTAGGCATCTTAAACTGACCTCCCTGGTTTGTGTATTACATTGATTTTAGCGGATTCTTTAAGTCTATTGATATGTCATCTGAGGTATTGTGAAAATTGAATTAATATTTGTGAGGTTAGCTTTACAGTAGTGAATATCATAAAACTCATGGCATTTAATTGTTATGCCTTTAGAAGAGTTTTTTTAATCAATATTTAGTACAATGGCTGCACAACAAGCTGGAATGAAACAAAACAGTAAGTGACCACCCTCTCATCTATGTGTTGCACAAGGCAGATTTGATGTTGAAAGGTTATGGACATGTGAAAGGCTGCGTCATAAAACAGTGACATTTTCTCTTTGCCCTAAATTTGTTAACTTTTTTTGTAAAATTTAGCTTAATTTTTTTTAAACAACAAAAACCTTATGCTTTAGCTTAGTCAAAAGTGTTTTAAAATATTAAATTGTTCATGATTATATACAGTTCTTGTCTGCTACAATTCTCCTCTTGATTGTACAAAGTGCACTTTTACATTAATCTCAAAACTGATGAAAGGCCTGGATAAAGTGATACACAAACATTGTGTTCTCATCTTCTTTTGCAATGTGCACAGCTGTAAGATGAATTACTTGTAAAGCCCAAGACCTTAAAGTAAATAAACCATAACTTTCACTTTTGTCTAGTTATACTGAGAGTGGACGTAATAATTATACAATGTTTTTAAACAGATTGCTTATACTCAATATAAACATCTCATAATACATATGAAAATTCTCCATATCTACATTTGTCTTGTAATGGCTTCTTATAGGGGTGGCTTCCTGAAATATTTGGCTAGCTGGTTGGTTCAGAATTTAAAAAAGAAGGATTCTTTGTTCTAACTCAGTGACTTATAATAGAAAATTTAAAGAATATTTAGGTGAGTGGTGTAAAATGTTATCAGTGTAGGAAATGCATGGCAGTGCTACAGAGACTGGCAGTGTGGAAAATGTTAATTGTGTCTGCAGTACTATATAGCAAGAAACTAATCTCCTATCAGGCAGCTCAATAGGATCTCAGCAGCTGGAGCTGGAAGATTACACATGGGATTCTCCCTCTTGAAATGTGTTCAGTGCGCTCAAACTCCAGGAGCTACCAATACCTTCTGTGGTAATTAAAGAAAACAACAAACCACCCTAATCCTCAAATTCAGTCAAGATTTTCGTAGTGAGAGTTTGTTTCTAACTCTGCTTATCTCGCAGGGTTCAGCACCTTGGGGTGCTTTTGATTCTAATGATGCTCTATATGCATCATAAACTTCCATATTGTTTAAGTTTAGATGTGCTTGGTCCTCCCCAAAGGGGTAACACTTGAACAGCACCAACAAGTGTAGCATTTAAGAGAAGAGATGGAGCTAGCAGAACAAGTGAGACTGAGTAGGACTGAACAGACTGGATTCCTGTCCTGAACAGGAAATGGAAAGGAACTGAGTTTGGGGCAGATCTGGATTAATCTCTGTATTGCTTCTGTGGTGTGCCTGTCAGAGTTGGTGATAAACATGCATGATTTCCTGGTGGCTGTCAGGGAAATCTGTTGCTGAGCATGTCTGGATAGGGACGTTACGCATGAGGATTCATCTGCATGTGTGTAATTGCATCTCCCCAGGGCAATAGGAATTTTGAATCCATGGTAGCTACATCACTGAGCAAAGCTATGATATCTTAGCAAAAATAATAGGTTTAGTGAGAACAAGTGTTATTTCACACATATCTTGTCTCTGGAACAACCATTCGTCTGTGGAGAAATGATTTATTTTGATGCCCAGCTATTCCTTACTGATTGTGGTAGTGTTGATTTGCCAAGAAGGATTCTGGTTTTGTAATGTTTTTCTGGAGAGTCACCAAATGGTTTGTTTCAATTATTATAATGAAACAAGAGCCTTCCAAGCAGGTGAGTGTATCAGTTGTTTTAAAGTATTTAAGTACTACTGTAGTGTGAGAGCTACACTATTTCAGGTGTAAAGTTAACTTATCTAGGTTTTGTTTCTCTCTTAGCGTAGAGAATTCCCATTTTTTATTTACTTACCAGGATGGTAAGAACTCTGGAGCTGAGGGTGGAGGAAAGCAAAGTGAAAGAAATGAAGGGATTTAAGACCAGGGGCGTTAAGTGAACAGAGAGAGGCTGAGAGCGGGGAGCAGCTTCCTTGGCAGAGGTGAGATTCTGTCCCTGTGCTCCAGGTGCTTTATTTGTAGCTGAGTCTGGGACCTGAGCACAGCAGAGAAACCCCAGAGCAAGCAGTGAACCCCTGCTCTTCACAGGGGCACTGACTTGCCTTTTTGAGTGGTAGGATCATCCACCTATAGACCACGGGCTTGCCTCAGGGTGAGTCAGGATCACTCAGCTTTTCCTAAACTTGGATTCTAGTTTTTTAGCATTTGAGTGGCCACTCTGTGAGCAGGGCCTTGTTCCTGCAAGGTTTGGTCAGGACTGCAGGCTCCAGGACAGGGGAGGGAGCTGCCCCGCCTGAGGCAGTCTGTGGCCAACCTGCTGAGCTGCCTTTGGCCTCTGTGTTGGGGAGTGGGTCCCACACCAGCAGGATCCATTTTGGAGTGTTCGCAGCATCTCAGCAGCAGTTAAGGCTCCTGCTGTGTTCCTGCAGGCAGTCTGGATTGACTTCTTCCCCTTCGAAAGCATGCCTGATAAATATACGTGTATACACACACACACACACACTTAATAAAAAGAGAGAATATGCTCTCTATGACTCTTCCTGACCTCTTTGTATGCACCTGTTCTTCATTCTTTTAAGTGAAAATTGAAACCTGTGTTTTAGAGTGCTGTCAACATGCTAAGTGAGAAGGCGAGGTATTATCCCCACATTGTTAGGCTTTTGATCTTGATCCAAAAATACTTTTTTTGACGAACATGATAGTTTCTGAGCTTTGAAGATTGTCCTCCCTTTCCCCTGCAGTCTCCTTTCTGCCTAGGCTACCGTCTTCTTAGCATTTGCTAGTTTGACAGTTAGTTGCCCTTTAGTCTTTTAAATAATTGTCATTCCCTCTTCATAAATAGATAAGGCATTGATTTCCTTTTTACGTGATAGAGGTGAAAGCTTACACCTTATTTTTCTTTATGGAAATAACGCACTTCTAAGTAGGCAGAGCAAAGAAAAAAACTTGACAAGAACGGGATATTCAGACTCCTACTAGTAAACCTGTGTTCTAATTATGTTGGGTGTTGTCATCTGCTTCAGTTTAGGGAGTCCTGTATTGTTGTATATGATTTTTGTAGTTAATGCTTGTTTCCGCAGATACTGCTGATAGAGTGGAATGTGCTTGTAATTATGGTGGCACATGCAGCTTCCACTCCTGAAGCAGCCTTTGATAGCTGACAGTCTGTTGACAAATATGCAGAACACTCACTTTTTTTGAAAGATGTTTCTATTTTAAAAAATATCAGGATGAGTCACGAGATAACGGCACGCAAATAGCAGAAGGAAAGTGACAAATTTGGAAATCCTGTTTTTTCTTAGTGGTATTTATTTAATGTGGTAAATTGACATAGTGTAGTGTATATGTAGGTCATTTGGCAACAGACTATTTTAGTTACCTGGGTATTCATGCATTTTGCTCTTCCTGTAAAATTCCATTTCCAGGTGGTGTTTGTTTGTTAGAATGTAAGAGATTTACTGGGTATAGCTTGACTTCTTCAAAAGAACTTGTGCATTTGCCCAAATTTTAATAATGTCAGTAACTGATTAAAATCCTTTGGCTGTTCCAGGAAAATTCAGGTGGGGTTTCTTATTCTCTCTCCTCAGCCATATGTCACTATTTTTTAGGTACATTACTTAGGGAAATACAAAATCATTATCCTAAGAAGGAGCTTGTTGGTGGGTTTGGAGATCTTCAGAGGAGCATATTAGGCAGCCAGCATTTGCCTCTGCCCAGAAGACCACAATTCTCTTTCTGTATGCTTTCTTGGTATTACTGCAAGAAGTATGAGACTGCAGTGCTTCGTGTAACTCTCTGAGTATTCCAAGAAGCTGCAACATAGAAAATAAAACATTTTTTTGAGAACTGAGACCTTTGTGTGGAAATAAGAGTTTAAACACAGACATGCTTGGTTTTGAGACTGCACAGCCTTTTTGTGGCTCAGATGTCTGACCCTACCTGAGTCCTTTCTCAGCTCATGTATGCCATGGCGTGGGCTGAGAGAAGAAACAGAACATGCAATAAGCTTTCTACTTAGATTTTTTCTGAAATTCCAGTGACTTCTCCAGCTTTTCCCAGTAAAATTCTAATAATTTTCGTAGGTGACTTCAAGATTGTATTCATTTGATGTTAAAAAGTAAAGGAAAATAATGCCTTAGCACAAGAATTGAAAAGCTTAGGCAAGAGATTAATGACACAAACTGATTTGTGGATCTTCATGGTCAAAATTGATCATTTCTGCTTGATATAGCTTATCAGTGAAGTACAAAAATTGTTTTGTTTCATGCTAAAACATTTTTTCTCATCTTATTCTTCCTTTCTTTTTTCACCCTAGCATCTTATTCACTATCTTTTACCACAGGCCACTCTTTGAAACCTTTTCTGGATAAGACAGGGCAGCATTTAGGGTTTTCCATGCGACTTGATATGGAAATCTCCTGAGGATTTGAAGGCTACAAATATAGCTGTTGGTTTAAATACAGTAGAGTAGGAAGCATTTTCTAAATTCTTTCTTACATGCTTATTCTGCTTGTCTTTAAAGCAGTTAGGAAATTTTGGTTCATAACCATCTCCTTTTTATAATCTAAATGCATTTTATAAAGATAAATTCCCTTTTCTTGCTTCTTAATTCTGTGTGGATCTTTCATTTCCATCAGTTTCCTGTTTTTGTTTCGGCCTATTGGATCAGTTCAAACTGAGGGCAAGACTGGACTAACCAAGAAGTCAGATTCAGAGAACCAAATATGAAGGAACTGTATTGTAGTTCAAATTTGGAAAGAGCTTCTTGAAAATGGTATTGTGAAAGTGACTATTAAAGGGGGTGATGCAAACGCATAACATTCACTCATGTCTAAGTGAAGACTTCAATCTGTGAGGAAATGCTCAGGTAAAAGTTTCATTTGTTCTGCAGCTTGGCATAACCAAATAAATAGACTGCTATTGAATTAATTATCTTTCTAAGATAAACCTGACACTGATTTTTGCACTGATTTTAGAGTACAACAATAAAAGACAGGTATCTGTTTCTTTTGCATCAATACAACTTTTTTAAAAATTTTTTTAAAAATTTTTAGAATTTTTGTTATTTTTGTTATTTTATTTCTTTTGATAGCTTTTTTTCCCCTTTATTTATGCTGTTATTTTTTGGTCTGCTGCATATTTTTCCAATCTTACGAGACTGATCATTTTTATACATTGTTGTCTTATTCCTGTTACTAACAGGAGATCTTAACTTTGGAGCAGAACTGATTGACTAGTATGCGGTCTGCTTTCTGACACTAATACCCAACTTTTCTTTCCTTCCTTAGTAACATTACTTCTAGAATGTCTGCATTTTCTTCCAAATATCACGGTCTTCGCCTTGCCCTCCCTTCCCCCCCCATCCAGTTACATTAGAGAAGCACTGAAATGGAGACAGAAATAACTCATGGAAAACTCAAGAAAATAGCCATCAAACAAATACCTTTTATTTGAAAGTCTCAGCAATATTGTGGTAAAGAATTGTAATTAAGGCTAGGAGTTTTTCAGACTTGTGCACT
This sequence comes from Machaerirhynchus nigripectus, assembly GCA_013397975.1. Classification (NCBI taxonomy): domain Eukaryota; kingdom Metazoa; phylum Chordata; class Aves; order Passeriformes; family Dicruridae; genus Machaerirhynchus; species Machaerirhynchus nigripectus. The sequence continues at coordinate 362,450 of VZRQ01005066.1, forward strand.
CATAAATCTATGTCAGACCTTATTAGGAGAATGAAAGCATTTGGTTGCACATTATGTGTGTGAATTCAAAGCTGAACTGTTTCTGTAATATGAAAAAATTTAATTTCACAACCTCTACTCCAATATTTGACAACTTCATTTTTCAGGAAAATGCTGTCTGCAGATACCCATCAGTTAGGCAACGTTCTAGTTAAATTGCATCATGAGCTTATTAACTCCCATCTAATCATCCAGTCACGGCTGATTAATCACTCCTCCTGGTGCCTTGTTTTATTAAAATCTGTTTTCTGTGCCACTGACCAGCAAACTGCTGTCTAATTTCATGTGTGGGATAGTCTTTGCTGTGGATTAAAGGGAAGCCCTTGTCCTCCGATCTGAAAGGCTATGTGAAGGAATCATCACATGCAAGTGTCTTGCATGTATAATTATCCTTCTTTGGTTAAGGCACAGGGAAAATGTGTGTTTTCTCACAGAGCTAAAAAGCTTTCCTGTGCTGCTAAGAGAGAATGGAGCCATTTTGGGATAGGAATGCAACTGTAGCTGGTAGATTTTTGAATATTCAAATCACCTACCTCCAGCTGTGGAACTCTGAATTCATTAATTACTTTGTATTAGTAAGCAGCAAGATAACATGGAGAGCTGGCAGCTTTGTCATTTTCTCAGCATGGGAGGAGGGTGAAAGAAATTTCATCCCTTGTGCCAGCAGAAAGAGGTAACACCTCCCATTTCTTTTAATAAGTGTTCTGTATGTTAATGAATAAGCCAAGTTATCGAAGTAGTTCCTTAAAAGAAAGTGTGGAGATTGGCATTTAAACGCACTGTTGACAATTTAAGCTCTCTGATTCACACTACAGTAGCCTAGTTAATAACCTACTTGAAAGCTAACAGCAGCTGCGAATATGACAGGCTGAAAATGTTTTCAGGTTTGCCAGAAGAACCACCACATGTAGGAAGGAAGAGTCAGAAATGAACCAGAGGTTTCTTGATATTACAAAGCAGAGGTGTTGTACTTTCCTAGCGCTACCTTTCCTGACCAGGAAGTTTCCTTAATCAAACTTTTGAGCAAAAAGACCAAGTTATAGCTTCTTATTTGTATACTTTGAGTTTTTTCATTAGTCTGAGGATTTTCTACAGGTACTGGGCATAACTCACTGAAATAACAAAATGCAGTAATTTTCTTAAGAAATTCTTTGGATAAGTCTTTATCAGATGTCGGTGTGTCATAAAGAGGGACAGAGTTGCTACATCCAACAACGTGAGCTTGTACTTACTGCAAGGTCTGCCGTCCCAAACTTTGAGTTTATATGACCTAAGTGCTTCTTACTGCAAAGAAAGAAAGTGACAGAAAGAAGAGGAAGGAGAGGAAGAGGATCTCAGTGTTTAATGCAGTGTGGGTTTTTGTATCATGTAGATGAACACAGATATTTGCTACCAGTGGAAAACTGTATGAAAAGATGAGATAATTTGAGAGTCTTATTCTACTTAAAATACTGACTACTCACAGCTATTTTAGAGATGCCATACTGCAAATAGGAAGTAAAACAGTGGGAAAAAAAGCGTGGAACTTTGGCAGAGAAACAGGTACTGTTATTTTCTCCTCAGTGCACCTTATTTAGCATCAGAAGTGATCGTTAGCAGGGCATTTCAAATAAGGCACAGAAAGAGTAAGACTTGGCTTTGATCAACTGCACTTTGATCAACTGCAAGTACTGGAAAAGATCAAGAATGGCAGGCACAGTATTTTTGCACTCTGCTTATCCTCAGGGTTAGGCAAGGATGGGAATAAAATCATTATCTATTTCAAATCACAGAATTGTGACAAACAAATACTTCTGGCCTGGCACGTGGGCTCTTCTTTAGTGTGTGCACCATGTTTGGGATCAGGATGTATGGCATGAGAGTAAACACTTTTATTATCCCAGACAAGTTTCCTATTTTGGAGCTAGATAGCAGCAAGCCTCTTTCCAGCCTTACCATGGCCCTGGGAGTGCTAATGTGCTCAAAGTTTTCTTTCCAGGATGATGGTCAGTAAAAAATTATTTTGGGAGAAGTTACTTTGTTTCTACTCAGTAACGTTTTCTGATCTAAGTTGCATGCAGAGAAGGAGTTCAACCAAACAGATGTGAAAGCACACCTTTTTTTTTGTAGCATTTTGAGGACAAAAGTCTACACTGGAAGACAACCCTGGGCTGTAAAAGACAGATCATCAATTAGCTTGTTAAGTATTCATTTCAGGAAATCAAGGTGTCTGTGAAGCTAATCAAGTGTTGTAACAGAAGTAAAGAATAGAATTCAATCTGGAATCTAGTTCAATTCTACTTATTCTCCCCTCGCTTATCTTTATTAAACTTTTAGACAAAGGTTTTGCAATATGTCCTCAGTTTCCACAACAGAGAAATAATAATAATAAAAAAGGCAGCAACGTTTAAAATTAGTGTTTCTTTCTTTGGTTCAGAAAAATGAGTTTAAGTGCAAGGGAAGATATACATCTACTAGTGGATGTTACACATTTCCTCATTGAGATTTCAGCTCACAATCCCTTCTGTGGATCATGGCAATACATTAAAAATATCATGGCAGTTCTCATAAATAGTTGTAGAGAATGTGATTAGCCATAGTCAGCTAAGATTCTCCTATACTGTGTGGGATAAAATTCCTTAGTGTTTTTGTATGCTGCTCAAGAAGATGAAAGAAAACAGAATACAGAAGCCAAAATTAGGAATGGGAGGTTGTTTTTATAGCTTAAAGTAGCTTACTTCGCAGCTTTGTGCACCCGTAACTAATGCTGCTGTTTTAGTGGATATTCAGCACATGTTCTGTGAGCTTGCTTTTTGTCCAGATTTAAAAAATGAGTTTGTGAATGACTCCTCATAATGCCGAAGAGATCCCTGTTTTTTTATTTTTTTATTTCTCTTCAGGTCTGCAGTGGCTCCTTATGGCAAGAGAAAGCAGGGGTAGCAGAATAACATTCCTGCTCTTTTAACTGGCTTTTATGTCTGGTTAGTGTAGTGCTGGGTGTCTGCAGTGCTCAGGAAAAAAGGATGAAAAACCAGCTCTCCAGTTTGGATTAAATGCACTTAAAATGAAAGCTTGACTGAAAAGATTGGAGCTCTGATGTGCCTCTGAAGAGAAGTCAGTAAGTGCAGATCACTCTAAAGTTTCTGGAGTAGCATAGCAGTAAATTATTCAGTTTTTTCTGTATGTTCTTCATTGAGAGTTCTTACTAGAGCTACGTGAATTTTTAAGGGAAGTGTTAAGACTCTGTAGTATAGTGCTCTCTTCTAGTTCAAGAAGGAAAATAATTTCGCAATTCTAAATGCCATCTTTGATCTTTGCTTGATTCTTAGAACAAAACTTGGAATCCTTGGGTTTATTTTTATAGCAGTACTTGTATATTTTAGGCACCCAGATACATGGGTGCCGTCCCATTTTATTATCTACTACTCTCTAGTTTAAAGTGTCATATTTTCTACTCATTAGCTTAGTTATGTATATGTCTACTTGTTAGCAGTAGGCAGTGAAATAATTCTTTTGAGTTCAAATTAGTAGTTTTCTATAAAATTATTACTGTAGTATAAGTCATCCACAGTCACTAAATAAATTCTGGAGACATTATATCCATCAGCCTTTTGCTAACTCTGATGTTCTTATGGCAAGATAACAATTTCCTGTATTCAGAATATTCATATGGCAATGTACCCACTAAAGTTTTATATCCAGTGTTAGGCAGGGTCATTTTTTTTTTTTTCCTCAGGAAATCTTTGAGTAACTAGGTACATGAGGAAAGAATACTTCTAAGTAGCAAACTGCCTTGAAGGTATATGCATTTTAGTATGGATCCTGTATCCTCTGCTGCAGGAAATGTTATAAATCCAGGTGGTCTTCGGGTAAAGAAAAAGAGAAAAATCAGTACATACCTACCTAAGTGTTTTATTTTTCCAAACAATGTGACTTAATGGCCAGGAGAGAAGATGAGCCGGATGAAGAATAGTTATTGAATTCCAGGGATTAGGATTTTTTGTGACAAGGCAAAAGTTCCTGTGCTTTATAAAATAAATGATTGTGCTGGTCTTTTGGACTGTGTTTGACGTAATGTGTGATTGAAATGAAGCAGTTACTGTGAGATGCCACAGTGAGAGGGAACTGAAGAAGTGACGGCCAGTCCCTGCCTGCCATTCCCCCAAACCCTTCCTAAACTTTAAACCTTCCTAGACCAGTTGAAAGATCTACATCTCCTAGCAGGTGCACAACTCAGCAAAACCTAAGCTGAGTAATTTATGGTAAGAAAAGTAATTTCAAGTCCAAGGAGCATTAAGCACTCCAAAAAAGGGAGATAACAAAATGTGGTCTGGTAGAAGAGAATGTTGCTTGTTTGTGGGTTTTTCTGTTTGTTTGTTCAGTTTCTGGTGTGTATATGGACTTTTTGTTTGTTTTGTTTTTTTAGGTTTTTACTTTAATTTTTTTTTAGTTCTCCCCCTGGATTAATGACCAATGCATTGTAGCAAGAGACTTTGAATCTTAATGTTTCTTGAATTTGGACGTGTACTGGGAAATCCGTGGGAAAAAGGGTTCCTTCTAGTCTTGAAGACAAAAGATGGAGGTGTCAGTGTGGAGCAGAATCTGTATTTAGATGTGCTGTGAAGCATCTGCTTGCTTGTTTTCTGAGTCATAGCTTAGATCTCAGATACAATCACTAGACTGAGGTATCCCTTGTTTCCTTTCATTTCTGTTTATTTGAGCTTTACATTTATTGTTTCTACATTAGGACAATTACTCTTGGATGTGCATCATCTTATTTATTTTTAGCTTTACCTAATCTGCATTCCTAGGAATTTCCAGATGAGTGAATGTATTATTATATCATGCTTATGCTTTTTTCCACCCCCAAATGGGATAGTAAATTTCCAGGTCACAAGTCTTCCAGAACAGATTCCAAAAGGAGACAAAATTTTACCTCCATATGTTGCACAAACAAGTTTTAGAACTTGGGACAAAGTGGTCTGTAAGAAAGAAATGTCTTCTTGTGACTTAGGTCACTCAAAGAATTCTCCCACAGATGAAATGGGAGCACAGCAGACCTGGGAGGGCTCTGCCAAAGCTTGCAGAAGAAGGCCTATAAAATATAGCTGTAATTACAAATGAAAGATTTTATTGTGCTGTGCACTGTACCACACTTTCAGAATCAAATCTCTTTGGATAAAGTCGTAGTCTTTCCCGTGTAGGTGCCAAACTGTACAGTTTGAGAAGTGTACATGCACAGTTCAAGTGGTTGTCCTGAGAGACTACTGTTGACAATTCTATTTAAACATGAGAATACCAATACAGAATTAGTGTGTACCATGTATAAATGGCAAATATTGCACTTGACTCTTGGAGCTAACTGGTGTCCATTAAATTAAAGTAAATGGACAATTCAGCAATTATATGGCAATTAATTTTAAAACTGATAATGCATGTTGAGCTTTGAGTGGATTCTCCCTGATAACAGTTGAGGCTGCCTTGTTCACTTACATTTTGGGACAGCAGTTTCTTCTCAGAGCAAGGCAATAAAGCAGGCATCACCTCTTTCTAGCACTGTCACACAGGCAGATTCCTTGCAGTGCTGTTTTCAGAACATACACAATTTTAATAAAGGAAAAGGTGTATCAAAGGCAAGGTAATAAATGAAATACTTGTACTTAAATCTAGCTTGGCTATTCCTTACTCCTTTTTTTTTTTAAGAGAGTGTAGTTGCATTTTGATTTAAATCATTGCTTACTTTCATAACTTATCAACATCTTATCAAATCTTTTCTTACATTGTATCTGTTTTAAAACACCTAGCTGTTTTTTAGGAGGCATTTCTGCAGCTGTGGTTCATAACAAAAGTCACAGTAAAGATTGCTAAAAAAAAACAAATAGTGGCAAATAAGAATTTTGTGTACTAGCAGCCCTGAACAAAAATATAAAGCTGCTCTTTAATTGAAATGTATATTAAAAGTGAAAAAATTTACTTTGAATAGAGCTATTTTAATAGATGAGAATGAAATACTTTGCCTTTTATTACAGTAATTTCACAAGCAAGGTGACATCGAAATATTGCTGGTTTTGAAAATTACTCCTGCTTTGCACTAAGCTATCTTAGATTATTAAACTTTTATGTGGCATCTGCCTACAAAAGGTCAATATGTGCCTGCAGTAAAACCACTGATAGCATGATATTCTGCAGCGTTTTCTGTGCAAAGTCCAGAGACAAATGCACTTCAGATATACTGTTCTTAGTGCCAACTAAGTATTTAATAGGTAGTGCCACGCTAACTATTGTAGTAGCTGAAATGTGTTCTAGTAGATATTCTCAATCCTTTCTGAGACTTGTAAGATAGCCCAAAGACTTTTAAAAGAGAGTAATTTAAAATCTGTTTCCTTAATGAATCCTGAAACAGTTCTGTTAATATAAAACCTTAAGCTTTTGGAGTCATTGTCACTTTCCTCATTGAATAAATGAATGACGTTTTGATGTGCTGCTCTTTGTTCTTATGCAAGATATTCTCATATGCTGCAGGTTGTAGGGTCAGGGTTTGACAGGTACCCCTAATTTTAACTTTTATACTTATGGTGTTCATTAAGATGGCAAATCATGCATAGCAGCAATGAAACCTTTTCAAGTGAACGATGTTCACTTATGGCAGAGCTTTACTCCAGAGGAAATAGAGATACAATTTGTGGGATACTGTGTTCTGCATTTTTGACTGGTTGGTAGTGAATACAGTGTGGAATTAATTCAGCATCAGTCTTCCTTTGCTGCCTGTTATCTGATTTTAGATGGACATTTTTGACTTCTAGACTTGGAAGTGCTTTCCACAAAATAAAGACGGAAAGTGGGGAACTGGCATTTTAAAGAGAAGGTGCCAGGAGAATATCGTCATTATTAGAAGCTATAGAATAGAATACATATTCTTTTGTGCTAGATACATTTCTGAAAATATGAAATATTAACTTCAAAATAGACTTTGCTATGCTGTATTTAAGGAAAGAAATTTACTGATTTCTTGCTTTTTCTTTCTACAGCTAGTTGATGTGGAAAAATGGGTATGTGATTCTGTCTTTTATTCACTTGATCCCAAATGTTTCATGTTGCCACTGAGTCTAACCTGTCTGTTTTGATACCCTGTGTGTTCATGACCCTTCAACTTGCACGGCTCAAAAAAACGGAAAAAAAACGGTGAATAAATCGTCATGTAAAATCTGGTCACTCCTCAACTGACCTACCAAATTTCATGTTACCACAATGACTTTTATCTCTCTTAAAATTTGATCACATAATTGTGTAATATGAATGTATGATTATTGCCTTTCAGTTTTGAGCCTTGCCGTCTAACGTTACGACTCCATTCTGTAACCCACCCTGTCTTTTCCAGTATAGACACTGTAATCTTAAACTGCATGACAGTAGGATAATTAAAACTGATAGATAATGTGTGATGTTCTGTGTAGCATATACTTAATGATGGAGAATAGCCACTACAGAATAAAAACAAACTTTCCTAGATCTTAGCAAATAAAGCACAGTTCTCTGCTAAATGTGTTGTTGAGGCCTTTCCTAATGTGTCTGTGTATACCATACGTATTTGTTTGGGCATCTGATATAACTCCCCTCTGTGGGACATATTTATGTATGTTTTTCTTCAATGTAATCTATAACACCAGTTTTATGTATGAGTTAGTGGTCATAAAATGTGTGTAGAATTGTTTGTTCACCTTGAAATTATCAGAGGCCTCTCTGAAAGCTTGGACTATAATAAGTCTCCTTGGTTTCTTAATTAGTTTGGGCTGCACATGGCTCTCTGACAACGTCAGATGTCCTCTGAAATATGGCCAATAACATAACTGTAGCAGTGGTCTCATTTAATTTCAGACAGAAATTACAGTATTTTAATCTGTGATTATTACATCTTTATAGTAAGTAGTGACTCAAGTTAGAGCTTGCCTGAGACTCCTGTAGGTAAGTACATTGTTTAAATAGTGGCTTAGGCTTTTCAACACCCTTTCTACCGTACTCAAAAATATCTGTGTCATGTGACATATATAGGTAGATGTTTATAATATTTATTAAACAATAACTGCACTTAAGTCCTATTTTTTTTTTCGCTAATTGTATGACAGCATTATCCATATTCTGTGTATCTGGTATTTATGACAACCATCATATTCTTATACAATTGATTTTAAGTGTTTTTAAGCCATACTGATAGTCAGGTTATCTTTTCATTTTGTCACATTTTAAATTACAATTGAGAAATCTTGGTTATATGTATTTCGATTCTTTTGTTTTATTCCTTGAAAGAATTTTGCTATAAAGAGAAAAAACATCAATAAAAAGCATGTTCAGTACTATACAGGCAGCTCTCGTCATACTCCACAACACATGAAGTATTATATGCCAGAAGTTTATTGGTGACACTGATGTGGCTTATTTTTGACTGAAACTTTCATAATCTATTCATGGAAAAAGTAGTATTACTTGCATAAATAGAAATCAGATCTGCTGTTTTGGTGTTTTGGTTTTGGTTTTTAATTCAGAATTAAGTAACATAAACATCTTGCTTAGGAAAGACTGCTTCATCAAAATGTGTTCTTAAACCATTTTAAAAAGAACTGGTTCCCCAGAGTGCGAAGCTAAATGTGTCATTCCAAGTTACAGTGGGTAGAGACCTTTCCTAATAGACTGATTGTATAATCCAGACAACTTCTCTGATACGGATGGAGAGGGTAATGGCTTTGCTTCATATATAACATTATTCTCTCTCAGATGAGGCCCCAGTCTGGTTTGAAAAGCAGCTTTTAACTCCCTCTGTAATTCCAGAGTGCTACCAGAGGTCTTATGGTGGACTGGAGGTGTAGTGAATTGATGCAGTAGGAAGCTGGCTGTTGTAAAGCTGCATGAGCTACTGAGGCCGACACCTCGCCGTGACACATGTATTTCTTGATAAGCCATTTTCCAATATAGAACACGCAAGGTTAATGCAAGTTATATCTGTCTGTGGAAACCTTAAAGCCCAAGTCTGGAGAGAAGCTCATGACAAATTAATAAGCAAATTAGTAGCTGAACCTTGCTGCAAGCAGTTTCATGCTGTTCAAAGGATAAGCTAAAGTCATTCACCTCTGAGGTGTTCTAGCCTGTAAAGCGTGCTAACAAAAGATTTAGAAGAAATTACTCCAGCTCCTGTGTACTTCTGTCAAATGGCTATAATTGGTCTTGTGATTTTGTCCCAAAGTCTTTATTCTACTCAAGGGATGTGCTGGCAGTTGAAGCTGGGTACAAATTAAATGGGTTTCAGATATTTGTTGAACTCTTGGCTTCATCCTTTTGTCTCTGAGCAGGTGTGAGTGTGAAGGCTTATAGGTCTGCTTCAGTGCAGAATCAAGCAGATTAAGGACATCTTGCCAAATGTAAAATCTAGTGGAGGCAAGGCTTACCTGTTCCCATTTCATATCTGAAAATGACTTTTCTGCTTTTTATTAAATTACCAAGGTGGGGAACCCCCAATATTTGATCAGAGGGACTTACTAAATTTCAATCGAAATTTGGAAGACCCTGAATGTATTTTCTTTACAGAGAAAATGACAGTAATGAAATAAGATTAGATTGAATAACACATAATGAAAGGAATTTCTTTAAGCACCCTGACTTTTTTTATCTTTTAATGTATTTATGAAATAAGGGAAATAATCTTAAAGTGTCTGTTTCTGTGAATTAACAATGTGCTTGCAAATTTGTGATCTCAAGAGAAGTGTTGCGTACTTGAATACAACAGGAATAATGTACTCACAAAAGCACCTCTCTGTCTTGATTTGCAGGACAATTGCTTAGCTCTGCAACAGGTTTCAGTGTAAGCATAACAAAATTTCTTGTGTATCTCTGGTGATGTGGTAATTTGGCCTTTTTTACACAATTGACTACATCTAGTTGGTAAACTATTTTGAAAATTTGGCATTAAAAGCCACGAAGAATTACTGTTTTCAGGAGAGATTATTCTGAAGAGCTTTTTACCTGAATGGAAATGAAGTGTATTGTTTCTTAAATTTAGAGTACAAGGTACAAGGATTTTCATGTTTACCCTGGCTGATGGCAAATCTATGGTAACTATAAAATTGTAGGATTGTCTTCAGCTTTTAGACACAGAAACCTCTTCCCTAAGGGTAATAGTAAATTTTTTTCTCTTCCTCTCAAGTAGTTACTATGTTAGCTCAGTTTTATGCCACTAGTAAAAATAACTTTCAATTTCTTTGTGGAAAAGAAACTTGCAGAGTAAGGAAACACGCTTTAGACATTTTTCAGAAGAATTGCTTTCATTACAGAGACCTCTGAGCTGAGAGGTACTGAATACATTCTCTCTTTGATAGTGTGGACTGGATAAATATAACAAATGGATTTTGACTAGAGGAAACAAGCTAGGGTTCTTGCAGAGGTTGGAGAGAGCCACAAAACAAAGCTTCATCAAGGGAAATGATTCAAGTAATATGTCTTCAGTGCTATTAAAGTAATTAATTGCACATCAGTACTTTATAATCAGTATGATTTTCAAGCATTCAGTGAATTATATAAGGATAATTCTTTTCTTGTGATAAGCTACCCAAAAGCTGTCCAAGGAGCCAAGAAATATAATGGCGCCAAACAGCTGTAAATATTTACATTAAAAACACATCCTTAGTGTCCTCAGATAAAGCTTCAGTAGGTTTTAAATGTCAATATTTTGCTTTATTTTGAGAAGGAGTAAATAGTTAGGAAGATGAATAGAATGATGCGCGTTCCTCAAACATAATGATTTGAAATACTGCAAAGGTTTTTTTTATTACTTTTTCAAGTCATACAGGTAATCTGGCTGCTGAATGCTCAGTTTAGTTCCTCCACAAGGATGATGCTTGTTTGATCCTAGGCACTGACATAAGTATTTGTCCCCAAAAGGTCGGATAGCATGTGCAACTGAAGACTTAATCAGTGGAATATAATTATCCTGTTGTTGGTTACATTCAGTTACCAGTCCTACCTCTCAGGACAACTTCTGAAAGATTGGACCCTAGAGAAACCGCATTAAAAATTACAGCACACTGATTTCTTTAACAAGTGAAGGAGAAAGTGGTGTTTTCAATGCATTTAGTCATCAATTGCATTGATTTCAGTTGTACAGGATTTAACAGAAACACTTGCTTGTAGTCCAGAAGAACGTCAGAAGTCCATATGTCAGTACCTTTCTTCTGGATGCTCAGTGGATTACTGAATTTCAGTATCTAGTTGAATATAGGTGTTCTGTGCTTAAGTTCCTAACTGGTACAGTTACCTTCAAATGTTGGAAGTACTTTAGGGGTTCATGCTGTAGACAGTGTAGCGTTGGCAAGTTATTTAAAGTCCTAATTATATTCAAGGCAGAGAATTAAACACTTCTAGTGCTTAGTTGGTCTCATCCTACAGAAAAGGTCAGCTTAATAGATGAGGTGAATGGTATTATAGAAATGACTGTGTCTTCCTTGACCGTAAAGTAAGTCGACACAACTAGCCGACATCTACATGGCGTAGATAAATTTCATCCTTACTGACACTTAAGACTCAGCTTGTTTTTAATATGTTGTTTCATACTGGATATTGCATACATCTGTATTGTTTGTTAGGGTGTGTAGAATGTCCTATTTCAAATATGAACATGACCAAGCTCTACGATCATCAGTGCCACTCCACTGATGGAGTAGGAAATTTTTGTGTAACTAAAATAATAAGTCATCATGATTTAATCTCTACTTTTAGCTGGACTTGGTGTTGAGGTATGAAAAAATTTCTTGTTGTGCTTGGTGTCTGTATTCATCTGTTTGTTTTGGTGTTAGTGTTTTATGAGGAGTACCTTTCAAGAGCAATGGATATGTTGTGGTTTAGCCTGGCAGTTAAACACCACACAGCTGCTTACTCACTCCCCTCATCCCATGGGATGGTGGAGAGGGTTGTGAAAAAAGTATGATTCATGATTTGAGATTAAGACAGTTAACAACAGAAAATCAAATTACAGCCTGCAGTCTGCCCCCAAAGGGATTGAGAAAAATCCCTTGGTGGTATCAATTGTGGCTGCTACTTGGGTGCCTTTGCCTCTGGTTCATATTGAAGTTCCAGCATGTTTATTATGGCAGCACTCAGTGGCAGTGTGACCTCTTTGAGGCCAATAAAATCTATTGCTAGTCTCCACTAGAATTGGAATTAGAGTCCATTAGAATTTCACACTGGTCATGTGGAACTGTTAAAGTGGGTTTTGCTGATCATTCCTTTGCTCTCCAGTTGGCTAATCAGCTTATGGATGGGAACTGGGGAGTCTTGGTTGGTGTAACACTGCTGCCAGTGCACTGTTGTGGTAGTGATTGGCAACTGTTGTTCTTCAGTCTGCAGCCGTTTAATTTCCTCTCTCCAAGGCAGCTGTACTGAAAGCCTGCCGGTACTCTGAAGGATGCTTGACATACCCTCTCCTAAGACAATCTATGCCAAGGATGTATGGAGCCTTTGGGCCAGTCACAATGGAGTGCTTTCATTCCTAGTCAGGCTCACTTCAACCTCCAACACAGTTGTTGGGATCCCCCTGTCACTCCAGAAATACAAATGGGAATTGAAGGTATTGCAACTTTACATTGGTGTCTACTAGACCCTTTTACTACTGTGGGTATGATGAGCCAGACCACTGGATCCACACAGTCCAGTAAAGTCTAGTTGTCCCTCTTGTCCATCTGTCTGCGGGCAAGGCCCTTGTAGTTTTAGCAATAGTTTTGACTACTCACTTCTTGTAAATATGAATCAGAAGTCACTTAAATCAAGAGTAAGATCAGCCCTTCTGCTCTGGAGAACTGCCCACAGGAAACTGGACCAGCAGTTTTCCTGGAAGAACCCCATTTGTGGTTGTTTTTCCTTGCAACTCACATACTTGTGCCTCCAGGACTGAGGCAGATTTTCCAGCTTAGTTGCTCATGTCCTCTCTGTGGTCATGCAGGTCAATCCACAGGGTGGTGTGTACTCACTGTGTCCTCTCTTCCGAGCAGAGGAAAGCTTACTCCTAATAGTTGAGATACTGGTCCATACAGTTGGGGAGTAGGATCTCTGTGTTGCTTGACCCGTTTTTCCACAGCTGAGATGATGAAGGAAGAAAGATTTTCTTCATATTGCTGGAGTTGACCAGCCAATTAATTCATCTCCAGCACGACTAATTTCTTCAGGTACTGGATACCTTTCTCCATGGTGGTCCACTTGCCTAGAAGACAATATTTTCCTTGAAGGGATACCTTTCTTTCACATCTGACAGAAGTCACCTCCAAAACCTAAGGACTTGTACCCCTTTTCCAAGCTGTTAGTCAATGCTTCCTTACCAAGAAAGGGATCCCAGCTGTTTAGCTTCCTTGCCCTCCAATTCTGGGCTACTGCTCCCATTTTCCCAACACAGGAGCAGCAAGGTGACAATGGGCTTACCTAGACACTAGACAGGAGCTGAAATCTTTTCACACATCTCACAGCTCACTCAGGGAAAGATCAAGTGGTTGGCACATAATTTGTGAGTTTTTGCTCTTTCTTCTCCCTGATCAGTGTCTGCCTCTTTTCTTCCTCCTGTTCTTGTGATGGCCCTGCTTTGGAGTAGTCTATCTTGTCCTCTTTTTCCTCCTGCTCCCTCTTAGAAGATGCTCTTTCACCCCTTACTAAATGACCTCCCTTTTGCTTCCAGTATTTATTTTTGTATACTGAGGAGACTGACACTGGCGTGTGTCAGTGCTTTGGTTCAGCTGCAGTGCCTGTTGCCAGGGTTGGGGTAGCTGCAGAACCTGTCATTTTGCCATCAGATCCAGAGACCTCCTCTTTGCCTTGAGGGTACTGAATAATGTTGAACAGGGCTTGGTAGGCTTGAGTCAGGCCCAAGCATGTTGCAGTGATCTGTCTCTTTCTGAAACTGTCAGGATGACAGAATACTTTTTCCAAATATTTTACTAGTTTTTCAGGATTCTGCACTTGTTCAGGGGTGTAATTCCAAAATGTTGGAGGTGACCACTGTCCTAGGCACTTGCCTGTACTATCCCACACACCCTGGCACTCATCACCGTCCAGCCTCAGGGCAGATCTGTGAGTGGTATTCTTAAATAGTTGTTTAACCATAAACAAGACCTGAAACAGATTCAGGAGCCATAGCAATAGGAACATGCTGGTTAGAACATCCCGAGGATATTCAGAATTCTCAAGTGCTATTGCAATTAGCCTAGAGGAAAGGAGGAAGATGGAGGAAGGTATCTCCCCCATAGATGGGCTCTCTGGGAAGCAAAGATAAAAGGTGTAATTATTAATAGTTTCCGATAGATGGCTCCTGGAATACAGAGGTGGTGGCAATGATGAGTACAAAAACCAGATTAGTCTCACGACCCTCAATTTTATCCTATCCTGATGCAGTAGTACAAAATACAACAAAATAATGGCCTTAATCCAGCCCCCAGAGGTGATAAACAGCACCGCAGGGAACGTATACCACAGGTAAGATGTTACATAATGCAACTTTGAGAACATGCACAGCAGCTGTAAGAAAGAGGGCCTTTTTATCAAGCCCTCTTGTGATAGGACAGGGGTGGTGGTTTTAATCTGAAAAAAGGTCATTCTATATTAGATATAAAGAAGTTTTTTTATGATGAGAGTGGAACATGTTGTCCAAAGAGGTGGTGGTAGCTCCATCCCTGGAAACACTCGAGGTAAGATTGGATGAGGCTCCGAGCAACCTGTTCTGGTTGAAGATGTCCCTGCTCATTGTGTGGGGTTGGACTAGATGATTTTTAAAGGTCCCCTGCAACCCAAAACATTCTATGATTCTACATTTCCACGGATTCTGAGAGCAAATTAATCAACGTAACAATCAACACACAACATCACAATCAGAGACTAATAAACTAATAAAATGTATGAATATAAAAAATTTATTATATCACGCTCTGGTCAGATCTATTGCTATCTCAACCCTTTGTGCCCCATTTTGGGCTCCAGGAAGCATTGATGGGGTTTAAATCTGTAGGCATTTAAATGCCACACTGCTAGCTCACTGCCTCCCCAAGCCCCAGCAGGATGAGGGAAAGAACTCAGAGAAAAAAAAGTAAAATTTGTAGGTTGAGATAAGGACAGCTTAATAGGAAAGAAAACAAAATAATAGTAATCATAATGAGAAAAGAATATTCAATATTCAAAGCAAGGGATGCACAATGCAGTTGCTCACCACTCACCAGCTGATGCCCAGCCAGTTCCTGAGCAGCAGCCCCAGGCCAGCTTTCTCCTCAGTATGTATACAAACCATGACTCTGTATGGAGTGGAATATCCCTTTGGCCAGTTTGGGTTGGCTGTTCTGGCTATGTCTCCTCCCAGCTTCTTGTGCCCTCCAGCCTACTCCCTGGCAGGGTGATATGAGAACCTGAAAAGTCCTTGACTTACTATAAACCCTGCTTAGCAACAACTAGAATATGTGTGTTATTGACACTGTTCTCTTCCTAAATTCAAAACACAGGACTGCACAAGCCACTAGGAAGAAAGTTAAAACTGTCTCAGACAAAACCAGGACGGGAAGTCAGAATGACTTTAAGAAATTTGAAATTATATGTGTGTTCTATCTGTTTAATTTTCATATATGCATTCTGAATTGCTAATGTTAGTCCAGAAACTCAGGTGCACTATTGTCCTGAGACACAGAGAACAAGTGTTACAGAGCAGGAAGTTCTTCCCTCTGCAGACAATGAGTTGTAGAAATTTCTTGTGTGACAGCCTGTTGCATACATGAAATACATAATTTCTGTTGTTTTTTTTCTATTTCTTTCCTTTTTTTTCCCCCCAAGCTGAGAGTTAATGTTTTTCAAAGTAAGCATTCTCCTTTAGCTAAGAAGAGATTTGGTCTAAAAACCTCGGAGAATGTTCTTGCAGAACAGTATGACAGGAGTGCCCAGAACCATTAGCTTGCAGCTGTGGCCCTCACAGGTCATGATATGTAACTTCTCAGGCTTGACCTGAACTTTCACAGGCGCATTCGCTTCACATTTGTGGGCATAAAATATGTTCAAGTTTTTGCCATGAAAACATTTTTGCAACAATTACATTTCAGAGTATTTCTTTCCCTGGTGGTTTTAAAGCAGCAGATACAGAGATGGATATGTGTTCAGACTTCCCTCACACACCGTTGTCTGCCAGGTTTTTTTGAGGGGGTCTGTTCATGGCACTTTTTAGCTCTAAGAATGACATGTAAATTAACTTAAAAATTATTAAGGAACCAAAGTAGCTCTAAAGAACCTGATATGACAGATCCAAATAGATGACGATTGTTTCTCTTTCATTTGCTGTAGTTCATTTAATACATCAACTGAAGAGAATGAGTTGTTAAATCTGGTCTTCCAAAGAATCCAGAACAAGAAACTGCTGTATCATTTCAGTAATCAATGGAAGATATAAACTATTCACTTTGATTTGAAGGCAGCTAAAAGATTTCAATCAAGCAGTTAAATAAATTATCAAGAAGAGAACCAGGAAGTTTCACAGGACTGTTGTTTAATCTACTTGTAATATGGAAAAAGCAATGGGGTTGTGTAATTCTCAGAATAAAATTTTATAGATAAATGGCAGCTGGAAGAGACTGAGGTTTTTTGACAGATCTAATGTCCTTGATAAACTAATGTCCTGCCAAACAGCATGTTGGCAAGTGCAAGTCTGTATTGGCAAATATAGGAAAGGATTCATTTGAATTACTCATGTACATAAATTGTTTATGTGTTAATGAATTTATACACGTCCCACTGTAGAAAG
Source organism: Machaerirhynchus nigripectus (assembly GCA_013397975.1). Classification (NCBI taxonomy): domain Eukaryota; kingdom Metazoa; phylum Chordata; class Aves; order Passeriformes; family Dicruridae; genus Machaerirhynchus; species Machaerirhynchus nigripectus. The sequence continues at coordinate 379,260 of VZRQ01005066.1, forward strand.
CAAAGATTTCTGGTTAGTTTCTGGAGCCACCCATTAAAAGCAGCAAAATTTCAGAGTGACAATTACAAAGCTATTCTGATAACAACCAAACGGACCTAAAAGAAGAGAGAGAAGGAGAGAAGTCTTTGAACATTTTAAGATGATTAGATTAAAGGTTTTTTTTTTCTTTTAGGTAGAACATCCTATACATCTTTGAGAACAGATACTTCTCTTTAAAAAAGCACATATGAAATGAAAGCAGCCAGCCTTGCTTGGAAGCTGTCCAGTTAGAGTATCTTTTCATTTGGGATAGAGACAAAACTTCAGTCCTCAGTTTCAGCCTTTGGGATATCAAAACATGAACTGATGAGGTCAAAAGGGGAAAGATGGCCATAAATCTCTGACAAAGAAAAACAAATCACTGCATGTAACATGTTACTCTCCCTTTATTCTTGAGCAACGTTCATGAAAATTAACCTAAAGATTTCCATAATTTCTGGCATCAGCCGTGTGGCACTTGATTTTTTTAAAACAGTGCATGAAGTCTTAATAATATTTAAATTTTCTTAATGTATTTTGCATTTATATACAATATGTTACTACAATAGTGGTTTTGCTCTTCAGCACTGCACTTTGAGTGCAGGATTTAACAACTCACATTGTAGTTAGTTAGAAACTCATCAGAAGAAGTTGTTTAAGATGATCAGGCATGACTCCTGTTTTACCTGTACTGTGTTTTATCTTTCACCAATAAGTATTTCATATGTGCTATTATTTCAAGTGAAGAAAAATCTGAGAAAACTATTGCAACAAAAAAAAAAAGATAAACCCATGTTCTGAGTAGCTATTTTGCTTTCCAGCACAAGCTATAATTATGTTAATTGCAATGATAAATGTTCCTTTTAAATGTGGTTTCTAGTGAGTGTATCCCACTCACTTTTTCAGGGGAAACAAATCCCATTTTTATGCACCTGAAAGCAGATATTCATTTCACAATTTCTCTTTTTTTTCCCCTTCTCATGGATCTACAGAAATTTATGATGAAGGTAAGCAAGTTAAACATTTGGTATTGTACTTCCTGTGGATTCCTACATTTTAATTTAATTCATTCTATTTCTTAATTTTTAACATCAGCATGAAGCTCTCCTTCTTGAACATAAAACATACTGGATTTAAAAAAAAAAATTAATTTAGAAACCACAGTGACTTTAGTTTGGTTTGGGGTTATGGTTTATTTAGATTGTGAAGGATCAAAGGCAGGTCATGGAGAAAGGACTTTTGTCTGGCTTCTCTAATTTTCACTTCATACTAATCATACTAATCCTTTCCGTGAGAGTGTAGCATTGTGTGGTAAATAAGAAATCTTGAGACAATGAATAAATAACAGAGGTTACAGTAAAACATTTGGGCATTTTGGAAAGCAGGGACAGCACACTGTTTCTTCTGTCACTAGAATGCTGTTTTGATGGTTTGGTGTCTCACCTGTGGGGTGGGTGGGGCCCCCTGAGGATGGGGCTGTCACTGCCTCAGGTCAGCTGGAATTTGCTGGAGCTCTGTTTCTTGGGGCTTTTTTTTTTTTTTTTTTTGGTTTATTAAGACTATTACAAAGCATTTGGTGAACCTCCAAGCATTTTGAATAACTGACAGTAAACAATTAGCTGCAGTTTTCTCCAAAATGTGTTGCTTATCCATTTATTGCTTTAATTATCAGTCTATTCCCAATTCAACTTCTAAATGGATTTCTTTACTGATTTTCATCCCCTAAGAGCTTGCATTTCTGTGGTATGGTCTTGCTTCACTGTCACTCTCCAAAAGTGAGCAATTCTCAGCTAGATAAGCAGTTCTATTTTAAGGGCTGGATTTAATGATGTCAGAGGAGTTTTCTTAGCATGATTCCTCTGCTGATCCATCCTTTCTTCCCACTCGGCTGTCTGTCTTATTCTTTATCTGTGAGTTTCTTTCTCAAGTGACAAGGATGATTCACATTCTTTATATCATACAACAACAGAAAAAGCTTAGTCACCATCCTTAACCTGTGAAAAATGCCTCCCTCCTCCACTTATTTGCTCTAAAATAACCAGGAAGATTTTTATTATTTCTTCTATGTCGTATGCAGATAAGGAGGAGGAGTACGGGGGAAGAGAAATCCTCACTAGGCTAAAGGAGAAATCGATAAATTTTATCTTCCTGGGCAATTTTTTTTTCCAAAACACTGGAAGTTCTTGAAAGTAGGCATTTTTAATGGAAGTATTCCCTCAACCATAAATATAAATGTTTGTTTTACCTATAAAGCTGGAAAAAGACAATCAATACAATTTATTTTTCATTAATTTTTACTGCTGCGTCAGCTTTTCATTGTTGTGAAATTTCCCATTGCTAGGAAAGTGACAACATAAATGTAGTGTCAGAAATATTAATCATGAAGTATATTTGAAGTGTTTCTAATTCTGCCTTCCAGCAGGTCAATATTAGCAAAATTGGGATCATTTAGCATTTGTGCTGGCACAAATATTTGTCATCATTACTAACTATTCCAATCTTTTTAATGCAGATAGTAAAATATTTCTGTGTTCTCAACTGAATAAGACATGCTTATGGTTTTTTTTGACCAGCTGATTTAGTCAGTCAGATTTTTATGATATTTATATAGAGCATAATTACACGTTGTGATGCAGCCTTTGTTTAATTCAAGCCATCTTTAGAAAACCTACAGTTTAGCTAAAGTATTTTTTCTATTTTTTTTGGCATGGCCAAAAAAATAAGATGTAACTGCTGATCAAGTTAATAAAGTAAGCTTGTTTTGTTACTTTTTTTTCTTAATTTTTTTTTTTGTCACAGTGGCCATCATTATCTGGGAGTAGGTACCAGCAGTCATCAATCATACTCATCTCCATGCCTGAATTTTTGCAGCATTTACTGTTGTATAGTGAATTTCACGGAAAGTCAGTAGTGATTTAAAAGTAAAATATAAAGACATGAATATGTATAGTATATATAACGTCTTGAGAGATTCAACTTCCTGTTTGTTGTTCTAGTGTAACGGTGTGTAGGCTGCAGACAGAAAGGTTTTAGACTGTTTGAATTCACCCTTTGGTGTTGCACTTATGTGATAGGAGCGGAGTGAAGGAATATTAGCTCAATGCCTCATGTCAGTGAATGTATTTACTTTGCTTCTTTAAATTTTAAGCAACCAAAGGCTGTGGGTTTGGTGCCGACCAGTGTAGTTGCAGAAGGGTTAGCATTTTTGTTTTCTTTGGTAGAAGAATTCAAGGGTTCTGGACCTGGATGCTGTAACTGTGGAAAAGAAACTCTCTGTTTTGTATCAAGATTTTAAAAGAAAAAGAATACTTCTGTGAGCAAGAAGAAGATGTAAAACTTCTTGGCTTACTCTCTGCAGCTTTGTAGTCTTTACTGCTTGCAGCATTTTCAAGTTCGCTGATGTTGCTGAAGATTTAATTTCCCAGTGTTAGTATTCCAAGTGTCAGTTGTTTAGTTTTGCCTGACTAATCTTGTCTCACAAGCCTTCAAGTTCCAGGGTTACTTCACAAGCTCTGCACTGATTCAGCCTGTTTCCACACACTATTTTCACCACTGCTTGGGTTTTCTGGACTCTGGTTGGCATTCATCTCACAAAACTGAAATGCCAGACTTAGAGCCATGGATATCCTAAGCTCTCTGTATAACCACAAGCAGAATGCTCAGATTTTAGGTAGGCTGAATTACTGACCAAAAGGGCCTTTTCTCTGTCTATTGGCTATTTAGTTGCCTTAAGCTACATTAATCTGAGTGTTTTGTCATCAAGTGTATTAGGTCTGGCTGAGATGGAGTTTGTTTTCCCCACAGCAGCCCTCGCAGTGCTGTGCTTTGCAGTGGTGTCGATAACACACCGGTGTTTTGGCTACTGCTGAGCAGCACTGGCACAGCATCAACACTGTCTCTCCAATATTCCACCTCCCGTCAGTAGGCTGATGTGGGAAAGATCTTGGGAGGGGACACACCTAGGACACTAGACCCAAATTTACCAAAGGAATATTCCATACCATATGATGTCAGCTCAGATATAAGAGCTAAGAAAAGGAGAAAGTGGAGGCATTTGTTATTTACAACATTTGCCTTCTGGAGCAGCCATGATGTGTGCTGAAGCCCTGCTTCCCAGGAAGTGGCCAGACATTTCCTGATGATGGGAAATAGCAAATAAAATCTTTTGGTTTTTTCCTTTACTTGTGTGCATGTATGACCTTTTACTTCTGCTTTAGTAAACTGCCTTATCTCTCCTTGTTTTCCATCTTACTTTCTCTCCCCCGTCCAGCTGAGATGAGGGAGTGATAGAGTGGCTTGGGGGGAACTTGGCATCTAGCCAAGGTCAACCCACCATATAAAAAATTTCTTTTAGCTTTTCATGTAATTAATCATAGTGGTATTAAGAGAACAAATCTTCCTGTATTTTCCAGCTGGCTGTTGCCTGGTATCGGAAGGAAGCTCTCATTAGTCATCTGAAGTTGTGTTCAGTGTGAAAAAGTTTAGACAATATATAATTATGGGGAGCAAGAGGTCTCATTGAACACGTATTTGTGGTGGCCTCCTATTCTAGGCAGCTTGTGGGACTGCATCATTGCTGATTTTAGGTAAATACTGGTCTCCATCAACATTCGTCTAGAACAGATTAAGAAATTGCACACTAATAATGAAATCAATAGGTGAGTAGTTTTTACATTGCTATGGAAATATTTTAAGAACCATCTCCTCTACAGAAATGGTTGTAGTATCGTGCAAATATTTATATGTAGAATCATAGTGAGATGGTTTGAGACCATGGGACATCCTTTCCTGCTATTCCTCATAGGTCCTTCTAGTCTTTTCTTGATTTATTTCCCTTCATGGCTAATTCTGCCATCATGGGGTTTTCCTTCTCCTGAGTAAGGATTCAAAAGTTTTCAAAATCTGCATTTATTCCACTTCCTTTCAATAATTTTCATCTTGTCTTGCAGGTTGCTTAAATAGAAACCTTTAATTTGCTTAAATGAAGAAAGTCATAAGAATTTTATATAAACAAAGCGCATGTTTCTTGTGCATTCACTGTTTTTTTTTCTTTTCAATAACTAGCTCAGAATAAGTACTTATATTAGCCTGGTGGTTTAAAAGCTTTCATCAGCATCCTGATAAAGGCACTGATGCCAGCAGCCTTATAACTCTGATCTTGACACAGGTTGTTTCAGACTGGGAACAGCATAGTCCAGGACCTAAATATACTTCTACTCAGAATACATGGTAGTTGATTTTCTTTTTCAAGCCAATACCTGTGGTCAGACCCAGATTTCCTATTTGATTTCTCTTCTTAATGCATCAAACCCAGAATTTTAGAATGTTATGAATTCTCTTGAATGAAAAAATTGAGAGCTGCAATGTGGATCCCAGGGAAGGGACTTGGAAAGATTTCATCATGGGAAGAACATTTCCTTTTATTTATGTGTATATGTATATATAATTCTTTAGCATTTCCATCACTGGTGGGTGCGACATCCTGCTTGATTTATTTCTGTGGTGGTGGTGTTTTACATTTAAAAGGGTTCAAAACAGGTAACTATAGGCTATTCTGTGTTTAATTCTATACTTCTGCCTATGCATTTAGTTTAAGTGTCTAGATTTAGAAAGAGAATTATTTTTTTAAAAGCTTTTTAGTTTTCTAATGGTATAAACTCCTGAGATTCATGCAACTGGGACCATCCTTGTGATGGAGAACATAATGCTTTTTGTATTCATATTTGCAAGTGTTTTATAGGTGTCATATGTTTAACATGCTGTTTTCTCCAGCATCTGATTTAAGTTCAAGATGGCCATCGTTAGCGTGTTCCATTTCAATGAAGTGTGAGTAGTCAGTGCTTTAAAGGATGTTTTATTCCAGTGTAGATACGAAACAACCACTAATAGTCATATTTGAAACTTCTAGTGGTGTCTTGCAGTAGTTGCCTTGAAAAACCCTTGTGAAGAAAAATGGGGAGCATGTTTCTTTTATTGTACAGCCACTTTACCATATTCAGTGCCATGAAAGCAGTTGTGTAGTATTTTTTAGAGACCCATTAAAAGCAGTATTGATTGGTCACAAGTTCCATCTACACTATCAGGGCTGGATCTGGGGCACAGAGGAAGTACAAGGCTGAGCAACTGATTGTGATTAGGTCATTATTATACCATTATATGGTCATACTATACCATTACTGTAAGTTATATGGACTGTATTTTTGAAGGATTTACTGATGTCATTTATTGTTTCAGTTGATTAAAAAAAAAAAAATTAAAGTCTGTCAAAGCTATTTTTCCTTACATTTTAGTCTTTCTGCTGTTATTTCCCCTACAGCACTTCAGTAATTCCATGCTACTAAATATGGATCCCTCAAGGAATGAAGCAGGAAAAGACATTACATTGTTCTTAAAAACTCACTGTGTTACCTTGATGAGTGTTTCTAGAGTGTGAATCAGTTCCCGTGTGACACATTTAGTATTTTAAATTTTAAATTGCTTTTGTGGGTGACTAGACTTGTTTGAATAGCCTTGTGCTAAATGCAGTTGTTGATGGGCTTTCTTAAGCTTTAGATTTCTGAATAATGGCATTACAGAAGCTTTTTCTGTACATATGCAAAGCGCTGAAATAACTGTCTTGTTTAAATACTTTTAAATGCTTTCACATGGTTGTCTTTCTCTGGTACCTTGCTGAAGCTCAGAGCTTTTTCTCTTTTGTCACATATTTGAAGGTGGTGAAGACCTGTGAAGAAAAGACAGCAAAAAACCATCAGCATTTGCTTGCAGTGGAGTTCTTATTGGTTTACATGAAGTTTTCACTAGCAGTGTGAATTTGTCTGTCCCATATGCTTTCAATCTGAAATTATTATCAGTTTTTGCCAGTTCTGAAGGCTTCTAAAGTCTTTTTCTAAACTGCAAATTCTTGGGGAATAAAATGAGAAGTTTTGATACTCCTGAATGGCATAGCTTGTAGATCTTCAATGGATAAGTTCTTCTTTGAAAACAAATGTATTTTTGTTCAGCCTGGTTTTATTCGAGGAATGCATTGTTCAACTTAGAAATTACTTTGAAAATTGGAAATTAGAAGCGTAAAGAAAATAAGACTAATGATAAATAATATAGTTGTTAGCAACTGCCTTGCATTATAATGCCATTCATGTATTTGTGCAAAAATCTGTGGGCATTATGGATTGAATTAGTCAGCATTATGGCTTCTAAGCAGTCTTACTTGCATTCTTCTGAAATGTTATTATTGCAATATTACAAGAAGTTTGCTAAAACTTCAGTGGCAGATCTCACCTCTTTTCCACAGAAGTCTAATTGTTAACTTTTAAATTTATTTAATTTTTTTTTAACATGGAAATTTACCGTTTTCTTCTGGAAATGGAATGGAGCATTTAAAAAAAATCAATTGTTTCAGTAGACGATCATGGTCCAGCAGCTACTTGCTGTGCAGTTTCTGGCATAAAGATAAATGCTGAGTATGTAGTTGTGAAATGAGCCATTAGAATAGGAAATGAACTTACAGGTATGTAACTTACATGGCCTAGAAGGCAAGCTCCAAAATGGAAGGCAGTTCCATAGAGCTAGCTTTGTTTTCTAGCATTTTTTGTATTTTTCTGTTTCACCTTTCACTTTGCCCCCAGAAGAATGGTTTTGATTATGATTGCCTTTCAGAAATCTCCAAGTGGAAAATGCTTAAAATGTTTTTTACATTTAAGAAACAAACAACAAACTTGCTTGCATTCTTGTAATGGACAAATTAATACTAATTAAAAAGAATGGCTTTAATCCTGTTGGAAAAGATATATCTAAAAACCTGCTCTTCCATTTTCCACAAAAGTGGTTGAATATTTTAGAGCCAACCTTTATCCTGTTCAGGTACAAGTGAGACTTTAACAAAATGGGTGCTAGACAGACAAATCAATAGGGCCAAAGTAAGGGCAAGCTAATATTGCTGTGATTTTGTTGGTCATGCTATTCTCAGCTCTTGTGCAACAGGCAATCAGATCTTTATGTTAGATATCAAATTTATGGATAGTAAAATAGACTATTTTGATAAAAATACTGGTGAGATTTTGAAATTTTGTTCATATTACTGATTTTGTTAGTTGGGTACCTACGTCTGCTGTTGATAAAATTTGCAGGTAAATCTGAAATGCTGAAACGCTCACAGCAGTTTTTTTCCCTCTTCCCCACTGTGATGAGTAGCAGATATTCAGTGTTCATCTTTGGCACAGTGGGCCTGACATTATCAAATGCCTTGTTCTTTCCTTGTGCCTTTGGAAAAAGTGGTGGTGCTAATGGTAGTTCAAAACTAAGTCTTCGTATCTTACTGTCAAGACTGTGCCTGTAACAAACTCCATGACTTTGATTATTTAATAAAAATTCATGTCATTCAGACTTCCAGGGAGATTTTTCAGTTTGCCTCCTTGCATTTTGACTGCTATGCAGTTTGTTGAAAGTCAAAATATACCTTGTGTTCATCAAGGTATTTATTTTTCTCAATCAACATAAAAGCCAGAAACTCTTGTCAGTTTCTAATAGCGTTAAAATTATTACTTTTGAAGTGCTTGCTGTTTCACCATGAATCCGTCTTTTTTTTCCCTCAACCAAGTAATTGAAAGTTCAAGAAATACTAATGCATAAAAGATAAAGAAGGACAAAAAATAAACATTGAAGGGAAATAATTGTGTTGCCACCATAGCCATTAAGTTAAATTTATCTTCAGCATTGAAACGTAGCAGCCAGAGATGTAAGATAATATGATTTTTTCCAATTCATTTTGTAGTGAATCTGATGTTCCAGTCAAACAGAAGGTCAGCCTACAATGTTAAAAGAAAGGGTATAAATACCATATATAAGAAATTAAATTAGGATTCCTATATGAAAGAATAATGCTGCTTATGGAGTTGTCACATTTATAGACTCGTAAAATATTTACTTATCACTGCTTCTTGAAGAGTGTGCTGTGCACAATGTTACATGAGTTGATCTGTCGGAGAAGTATGAATTTATGCTCTTTACAGTGTTTTGTCAGACAGTCTCTGCTCCTGTCCAGTGCTAGTGCATTTCAGCATAAGGAATACATAAATCTTCAGCAGAAGCTGAAGGGTTGTTCATGCTTTAACAAGATTTGTTTATTCTTTCATGAGTGGTTAAACTGATTATTGATAAATGGAAACTGTATTGAAAATATTGGGGAAAAATGGTTGTAGTTTCTTGGAATAAAAGTGAATCTTACCACTTTAATTTTCTTTTACTCAAGATTTATGCTGTGTTGCTCAAGAGGAACAATTACTTGGACATGATTTCTGAATTTTCAGAACCCCAAAATACTGAGTTAGCTTGGATATCTTTGAACATTTACCTGTCCTAGCAGATAAAGAATTCTGTCTAATAGTATTAAAGCAGTGTGGGACAAGCAGTTTGCAGATTGATGACCTTCAATGTGGTTGGTGGATACTTTCTGGTAAAATAAGGAGAATATTCCAAACTCTCCCTCTGCAACCATCTGTGTAGAAAAGTATATAATTTGTAGGGAAAATGGGTGAATATGAAGACACTTAACAATAGGTAAGTGTGTAGAGGGCAGCATGACACTCATCAAAGCTGCTCTTCATAGAGGCTACCTGCTTTCAGCACAGGGAAGGATTCGAGACTCTAGAACATATTTTTTACCAAACAGATGATGGCTCAAAGTACACTGTTTTCTCTCATCTTTCTTTCTTTCTCTTTCTTTCCTTCTTTCTTTCTTTCTTTCTTTCGTTCTTTCGTTCTTTTGTTCTTTCTCAAAAGGCTCCATTTTATTAAAACATGCCAGTATATAATTTCTCTTTACCTTTCAGTCTGCACAAGGTGGTGGACATCGGACACTGCTCTACGGGCATGCAATCTTGCTGCGCCATTCCTACAGTGGCATGGTATGTAACGATATCACATGAGTTGGGAGCAGCTATGATTTCCTTTTTGTATGAAAGTTATGTCTGAAAGTGCCCAGAATATGGCCATTTACTGGTATCTGGAGAATTACTCACGTCAAAATCAATTTACTGTGGTTCCTAGAAACCTTTGTGAAGGGTAGGTGCTTGGAAATACGAAACCAAGCTGGTCGTATCTGGGTAAGTGCCAAAACGAAGTCTGTCTTCTGCTGAATCCTCTGTTCGTCAGTCTGAGTTGGTGAATTTTCATTTCTTTCCCCTTGGATATTCCATATTGCATAAGCTGTGACTGAATCTACAGCTGGCATCTTGCTGTCAACCTGAGCATATGTTGGAGACTAAGTGGAAAAGGAGATTCCTTCTTAAATGTGTTTTGGACAGAAGTCTTACTTGGAAATTCCCTGATAAATTATACAGGTTCCAAACTCCTTACCTATAAGTGAGGATTCATGGAGGTGAAATTTGATGCAACTAACTCCTTTATTTCCACTCTTACTATTCCCAACTCAGTGAAAAGACAGCCGGGGTAGACTGAGGGGTTATTTTTGAGCATGTATTTTTGTCAAGTCTCCTTGAGTGAATTTCAGCTTACAAGGCATACATGTTCTTGGTAATAACTGAGGGGGTTAATCTAAGACTATTTAATCCTGTATTAGTAGTTTGGTGGCTTTTTATATTTGAGTGGATTATCAGAAGTGAGCAGAACAAGAAATGTATGCTTTTTTCTTTTGATAGTATCTATGCTGTCTCTCTACATCTCGATCGTCAATGGATAAACTGGCATTTGATGTAGGATTGCAAGAGGACACAACAGGTAAACACTAGTTTAAAAGACTATATACTGAAGAACACTGTCAGTCTAAAAAGTCTAAGAATTGCTTAGTTAGGTTAAGTTTGCTTGTTTTTAAAGCCTTGCTTTAGATAGGAGTAGTAAGAGTAATAGCTGCAACAATTGAACAGTTCAAAGGTCTGAGTTCTTTCCTGAAAAACAGGGTTTTAGTTAAAGAAGATGCATCTGAAAAAGAGTTTTATTATGGGAACAGAATTTGTGACTTTAGTACTTATATATATTTTGCTGAATTAGAGGCACTAACGGTAAGTAGAAGTGGAAGAACATACTTGAATTTGGATTTATGTGATGTTTCAAATATTATTTTATACAGTATCTAAATGCTTCTTTTCATTGCCCTTAGTGATGGGTTGCTCTATTTCTTTGTCCTAATTCTCAGCAGAATGTTCTCCAATGTCTTTTCCAGAATCTGGGATGAATGTGACAGGGAAGCGCTTTAACAAAAGCATCCTGGACTGGGTTACCAAGAGAACATAGAGAGCCATCATCTTATTCAACTCTGGAATCACTGTTCCAGAGGTCTTAGTCTTCTGCTTATGTATATTATTTAGAGCCAAGTTTCTGACAAGGTGATGCAGGAATGGTACTAGTTACTGAAAACACGTGGACACTTCGTTTAGCTAACTGAAAACTGGATCAGAACTTTCAAGACTGAATCAAGTGTGACAGTAACATCAGTAACATTGGGTCTTTTCTTTCTTGTTTCTTTCTTTGCTGTTACTCAATACTGATATTAGGTGAGGCTTGCTGGTGGACCATACATCCTGCTTCCAAACAACGATCAGAAGGAGAAAAAGTGCGTGTTGGAGATGATCTGATTTTAGTCAGTGTCTCTTCAGAAAGATACTTGGTAAGTTGCATAAAATATCTGTACAGTGGTTCTTCTATGGAAAAAAAAGAATTAATGAACGTTTTATAATAAAATCTGGCTTACATTTCCACCTCCTAAAAGTAAAACTTAAGGTGTTTAAACTGTTTTTCTTAATAATATTTTGCAAAACAACACATTGAAGGTCTGGAAAGTGTGACTTTGATATATGGCTAATCTAATTTTTATTCATTTCAGTAGTGGAATAGGAATTTAAAAATTTAGTTAGATGGAAATAGGAAAATACAGAAAAAAGAAATCTCTTCCAAATTGCATATTTGAGATGTTTAGAATCTGTGTGAGTGTTCATAGGTTAAGAACACTATCATATATATTAAAACTTTGTACAAAAATTTTGGAGTGTGTAACTTTGGTACATAGGATTTGTGGGCTTAAGAGGCCAATATTTTATTAAGTACAGTGTAATATATGGAGCTACTGACATGTCCTAATTATATATAACTAAAATACTCAATGCTTAAATATAATTGCAATATTTTACATGCTATTATGCTAGCTGCTTCTAATCACTGGTTTGTATAACTTCCTTCTTCATGAAAGGCTCTCTCATTTGTTCTGTAATGAAGCAGGTCAGCAATCTAAGATGAATTTCTTTTGGTAATCTTGGTGTTGCAAACACCTGAACTATTCTTTATGGCAAAAAGAAGGTGAAAATACGAAGAAAATAATTGTGATGGAAGCTTCTGAAAATCAGCCCCAGTGATTTGGCACAACAACTTAAAAAAGATTCTTTAACAAGGAAGTGGTTTGTGTTTGTCAAAAATCTGTCTCAGATCTAGGAGGGCACTTAAGATGTTGAAGGGCCTTGAGGGGAAGCTGTATGAGGAGCAGCTGAGGTCACTTGGTCTGTTCAGCCTGGAGAAGAGGAGACTGAGGGGACACCTCATTGCAGTCTAAAACTTCCTCATGGAGGGAAGCAGAGGGGCAGACACTGAACTCTTCTCTGTGGTGACCAGTGACAGGACCTGAGGGAATGGCCTCAAGTTGTGTCAGGGGAGGTTTAGGTTGGATATTAAAAAAAGGTTCATCACCCTAAGGGTGGCTGGGCACTGGAACAGGCTCCTCAGGGAAGTGGTCACAGCACCAAGACTGACAGTTTGGACAACACTCTTGGACATAGAGTGTGATTCTTGGAGATGGTGCTGTGCAGGGCAGGAAGTTGGAATCAATGATCCTTGTGGGTGCCTTCCAACTCGGGGTATCCTATGATTCTATGAGATGTGCATATAACATTAAAGTTTATTATCTGTTTTTCACCTTGTTTTTTTCTTTTGCTATGAGACATTATTTTTAATTTTTTTAAATTTCAGAAAAAAGTGAATAGTAAGACATCAATTATAAAATTGAAAATATTCTTCCTTCTTTTGGAAACACAGAGGAAAATAAGAATATAATTATTAGAATATAGTTGTAACTTCTAATTGGAAGCTCAAGAGCTCATTTAATGAGCTTTTTGTAGTTAGATATTCTGAAAACTTTCTGATCATCTTTTGATTTTGAAATTATTTTAAATAACTAGTTTTATGAGAATTGTAACTAGACAGTGGAAAAAACAACTTATTGTGGACTGAATTAATGAGAAATCTAATTAATGGAAAGGTTTTATTTAAAGACATTGAATTTCTTTGAATTGCTGAATTGCGTTGCTGAAGTTGAATTTTGGTAAAGATTGTGTCTCTGTGTAGGCATGTCCTGGCCTCCAATTAGTAATAATCAGCTCAGTCTATTATTTAGGGTTTGTGCCTCAGCTCTTGATTCTCAAGGCTGTCACATGTACTTTTATACAGCACGAGGCACAATTCTTTCTGCAGAGACTGATTTTCCTTAAGATGTGGTGTTAATGCATGTACTTCATGTTCCATGCAAAATATCAATATACTAAAAATAAATAATATTTTCAGTGTAGAGAGACATGAAACTGTATTACAGTCTTAAAGTGTTTTGTAGCTAGATTGTAATGAGTAGTTATTAAACCTGTTTCAGTTATACAGCTCTGGTTTGACAGTAAGATGGAGCAAGGATTCAGCAAATTAATTTTGTTCATGCACTCCCATAGTTTTATAAACAGATGATTTTCAAGCCTAAATTAAGAGCTGGTAAGCTATGTAACCTCACAGTCATAAAATATTTTTGGTTTTGATACCTAACCAGTAATTATATTAGCACTGTCAATAAAGCAATGAAGCTTTTATGAAAATTGAAACAGTTGATAAAGAATAAATCAGCCAGTTACCAATAAGTGAATATTTTTCATGAAAGCTTTCTCTCTCTCTTAAACTGTTTGTCTTAATCCATTTGGCTGTTTACAGAAATAACTTTAAAGGATATAAGTTTGAAAATATTCACAATTAATTATTTTCATCTTGAGTGCAGTCTCATGTTGTAGCTGCTATTTGCTCCAACTCCTAAAAGAATGTAGCATCTGATACCTTTTACAATAGGTAGGACTGTGGAGAGATGAAGTTATTTTTGTGAATCTGCTTCAATATTGAGACCAAATAAGCTCTGTTGAATCCAGTTGAGGAATGCTTCTTCTAAGGGAGTGGAATTCCTCATATGGATCTCTTGACAGAAAACAATGCTCATCAGGATGCTGAGGGCTGGGTTTATGTATGTTGCATACTCTACGATTAAAATCTTAAGAAAATGTAAGTTCTCCATCAAATCTTCTATGTAAATACGCTGTTAGAAATAGGACTGGGATACTGATACGCCTTTGTATATTGCAATATTGCTCTATGTTTTCAAGCAATTTGCTAATTCTTTCTGATTGAAGAAAAATAGGTTAACCATCCTGGGGCAAAGATGTGCGTGTAAAAATAACGGATGAATAGAGTTCATTCATAGGGCATGGTGTTTTCAAAATGTAGTCAGCTCTTAGTTGAATTTGTGTTATGCAAGAGGAGAGAAGAACTATGTCAGCTTCTTAAGTTGGTGTTCCAGTTGTCTGACTGTAGCTTAATTAATTTAACATTGACTTTGACACTTTATGATCTCAGTGTAGTCAGTAGATTAGTGTTTAGACCTCATTTGGTTGGCAACACTCCTAAGTATTCGGAAAATATCAGGACTTTGCTGTAGTACCTCTTTCCCTCTTTCCACGAAATAAAATATTTTGGGACAATTGACTCTTATTTTTTCCCCAAAGACTTATCTTTTTACTTACACTGACCAAGTGCTAAACTGATAGGAAGATCAATGTTAAAATCATAAGCTAAAGGTCCAGAGAGGTGGATTATGACTTTTGACTCACAATGTCCCAGGGCAAGTCATTCACTTGCTCTGACTCTCATTGTCTACCTAGACAATGGGCTTTTGGATCCTTATTATCCTGTGTAGCGTTTCTGAGGAAAAACACTTACATAAGTGCTTGTGGCATTATATAATGTGTGAGCTGCGCTATTGCCAAATACTTCAGAGAGGGAACTTGGCTCTGCTGAACCCTGTTAGCATAGAGCAAAAAGATGTTCTGCTATAAATATTGCCACCATTTAAGTTCAAGCCAGAGTTTCTGCGTTTCCTTTCTTGAGTCAGTACAGCCTGATAAAGAACAGATGTAATATTTCCAGCATGTTTCACCAACTTGTACATAATAGTATCTACCTCTGCACTGAGGTTTGCCTATGCCTCTTATTAACTACATATCCTGACTGCTTTCAGTATTTCCAATTTTCAATAATTTTGAATTTCAGTAAACTGCAATTTCTTTCAAATTCATGAAGTCTTTAAATAACTTTTAAACATAATTCAAGAAAAAATCCTCAGACATGAAGTTGAAATACAAAATGCATAAATGAAGATAAAACTGAAAACTGTTATCCATCAGGTCGGTATATTCTGGCTGAGAAGTCAGGAAAGAGGGGAAAACCCCCCAACATTGAATCTACAGTGAACAGATTTCAGTATAATGCAACAGTGGTATAAACCCTGTGGTTTTTTTGTAGTTACTGAGTTACTGTCTCAGTGACTGCAGCGCTGACTTACAGCTGCATTATGCAGATCTGTGAACAAGCCTTGACATTTATTTGATCGAAATTACTTTTTTTTTTTTTTTTTTTTGGCTACTGAAAACTACCAAGAAACTAATTGGGAACTGTACTTTGAAGTGTAAACTTTTCCTTGAAGATTTTTATCGTGGTTAACTGATGGCAGAATTCCCTTTCAAAAATAATAGCATGCAAATTAGATCAGACTGTTTTAAAGGTGGAGCTGATACATGCCATTACTCCTGGAGAGGAGGACAGGTTCCTCAGTATTGCAAAGGCACTGCCTCTGTATCCTCTTGCATCAAATATATTGTTTATTTTCAGCTCCTAGTTTTATTTATTTTATTTATTATCATATGCTTGGAACAGCTTCTAAGTATCTGTATCATTTCTTGGTGCAATAGTATCAGGGAACACAGCAGTGCATGAAGGTTTTCTTTAATGTAAAAAAAAAAGATTATTATTCCCTTTAATTTTTTTTTTTCTAAAAGTATAAAACTCAGTATTGGACTTTACTTTCTTCTGTGTAAATTCACAATTCCATCATTTCTGTTTGTTGAAAAATTATAAAAAGGTTTTTTAAAAGAATAATTTTAATCTGCATAAGCAAACCTGGAATTAGTCGAACCAAGGTAGTGTTGGGCTGCTCTGTTGCACCGATCATAATGCGGTTCCCATGGAGTCTTTACACAATGATTTGAAATGTTATTGTGGAGGCTGGT
Source organism: Machaerirhynchus nigripectus (assembly GCA_013397975.1). Classification (NCBI taxonomy): domain Eukaryota; kingdom Metazoa; phylum Chordata; class Aves; order Passeriformes; family Dicruridae; genus Machaerirhynchus; species Machaerirhynchus nigripectus. Next base: position 395,645 of record VZRQ01005066.1, read on the forward strand.
AGGACTTTCCAATAATTAAGGTTGTCAAGCTGCTCTGCCTTATGGCGTCCTGCTTCCAAGTACTTATAATCAAGTGCTTGTGATGTAAAAAAATGACTTACTAGAATTAGTAGCATCTATTTCTGGTTCCCCTCCCCCCCCTTTTCTTTTTTAAACCAATCTGAGATAATTTTTTATTTCATCCAGAAGAGGTCAGATGTTATTGAGCTCAAAGACAGAGAAGAAAAAAAGATGTCATTTTCTTGTGTACTTCTCAGTAACTTATGAAAAAACAAAAGCAAAACCAAAACCAAAACAAAACAAGAAAAGGGATAAAAAGGCAACAAGCCTCTCCCTGGTTAAACTTAGTAAAGAAACGTTCTCCTGAAACAATTGAGCTTGATCTTTACCAGGGAAGAATGTTTACATTTTCTTTGAGTAGCTAAAAGTCTGATGACTTTGTCTATTTTACATAAGCTAGACCTCTTGTGTCTATTTTACATAAGCTAGCACCTCCTGTGTGTTAATGAACTGTTGAAACTCCCTCTACAGTGAATAATTAAATACATGCCAGCCCTGGTGGGAGCAGATATTCCTTGCGGTGGATTGCTCACGGCAGGAATGAAGCCAGGCGCTGTATTGACAGCTGAGAACTCAGTGTTGTGTGTGCTGCTGGTGATCTCCTGTCATTTAAGATATGTGGAGGAAGAAGCTGTGACAAAGTAGAAGGAACAAAAGGCAGGTGATGTATCAGTGACAGGAGTGGGACTGAGTCGGGAAGGAGGGAAATTGAGTGGGACTTGATGAGTGGCTGAAAAGATTGTTGATTGAAGGCAGGGAGGCAGTAAGGGACTAACAAATTGTCTGGGACAGGACAAGGGAACAAGGGAAGAGTAGGCACCTGCCTGTTAAGGTGGCGTTCAAAATGTAGGACAGAAAAACTAAGTGGTTTTGGCAGGGAGAATTGAGAGAAGAACCAGTGGAGTGAGACTGGAAATGAAGGATGACAAGAGAGAGGAGTGGGCTTTCTGGAGAGAGCTAAACTGCTGGACAAATCTCCAGAGAGAGGAAAGTCTGAGGCCAAGAAATGAAAAAAGAACTGAGGGTTAGGAGTTGTGGTGAGTTTCTGGAAAGAAGTCTAATGCTGGCAGACGTGGTGAGGAAGAGTTTGAGCAAGAAAAAAAGCTCAAAGACCATGCTTAGGCTTTGTGGGTCTAAGAAGAACCTTTTGAAGCAGGAGGAGGTCCTAGTTCTGGGTGTTAAGGTGGGCAGTAATTAGGTCAGGAAGCTGGTTTGGGTAGATGAGAGACGTAGAATCATAGATTCTCTGTTTGGGTTGGAAGGGGCCTGGAAGATCATCTCGTTCCAACCTCCCTGCTGTGGGCAGGTTCACCTTCCACTAGAGCAGGTTGCTCAGGGCCCCATCCAACCTGGGCTTGAACAGTGCCAGAGATGGGGCAGCCCCAGTCTCTCTGGACAGCCTGTGCCAGTGCTTCACTACTCTCATAGGGAAGAATTTCTAGTGAGACTGGGGTAAAGATTTGGAAGAGAAAAGAGAGTGGTAGAGGTCTGGAGCAATTAGGCTAGATAACTACTACCAGCAACTATCCAGGAAACCCATTGTATTAAGGCACAGCAGTCACATGTGGTATGCTGACAGCCAATTCCTGCCATGATTTTTATAGCGCTATAAGAAGGAGATGTCTGAAAAATGGTTTTCAAGTTACCTTGAAACCTGAACCACAGGTAGAAAACTGTAATTGTGGAATTTTTTTTTACCTTTTACCTTTTTTTTTAAATTTAGGAAAGTTACATATAAATGGCAACACAAAAATAATTTTATAAAATTTTTTAAAATCACAGGCGTTCAAAAATGCAAAAATTACAACACTGGTATATTTTTATGAAATCTCCTAAGTGTACAGTCACACTGGATTTTTATGTAATGTTACTTCAGTGATGATAAAAGTTCAGTGGATTTGTCAGGGCTGAGTACCAGGGAAGCTGTGGTATGAAGCAACTTGGAAGATGAAATTTTGGACTAGGAATTGCATTTGGAGGATTGGTGGTATGATGGTTAATTATTTTCCTGGAGAATTAGATTCTGTACCAGACTCTGCTGTGGAATTTGCTGAGCAGATGATCTTGTACACTAGGCTTGCTTTCAAGAGGTCACTACTCGTTCCTTACTGGCAATATTCCTTACTGGAGTTGTGTCTCTTGCATTCCCTCCTTTTATTAGAGGTTGAAACCTCAGAGTTGCTCAGTCTTGATAACTGCAACTGAGGTGAATGTAAGATGTGCCTCGACCAATAAACTACATATGATGCAGTCACCTCAACTTTGGCATCCTAGATTAATGAAAGTTTTTTAGTTCATTCTCTGTACCTCACTTCCCCAATGGAAAATGGGGAATAATGCTACTTCTTCGAGAAAATTAATTCATTAATATTTGTTATGTTTTGTGAAATACTGTAATTGGTGTAAGAGAAAATCCTATGAGGAAATTAATAATTCTCTTTTCAAAGCTTTGAAGAATTGACTATATTGAATAAAGCAGACTGAAGATTGAGGGGAAAACAAAGCACTGAGCAGCTGTTGACAAAGTGAGCTCCCTTATCCTGTACATACAATTAGGCAGCACATGTGCAAAAAAAAAAATCATGCCATTAAAGACTGACGTGTGATGTGTTCACTAGAAGCCATTCTTTTTCCATAGGGTACTTAGTTTGACATTTCCTAACTTTTGATGCTTGCTTCTGTAAAATTAGTACTTTGCTGATGAAAGCTCTTGTGACTAATCACACAAAATGATCGTCATTTGGAAGCATGGTAGCTGATGTGCTTCAGGCTTTTCATGATACAGTGCAGAAGGAAAGCTATTATAAAGAGGAAGAATGCAAACTACCCCCTTCTACCCTCTGTGGGTCCCTTATGCTTTCCTGCCGTGCATCTGCAATTACCCATGCTCAGCTTTGTGGTAGTGGAGTAGATGGTTTTTGTTGTAATGGTAAATTTCCGTGTATCTGTGGGTTTTAGCTTCTACTCTCCCTTTACTGATGATAAATTTATGCTGAGTGAAAGAGTTGGAATTGCTTAGAATATTGCTGAATTTCTCTTTCTTTATCAATGAAAAAATTCCCTTTGCTTTTGGGTTTGCGGGCCAACTGTTTAAAGCACTCTGGAGAAATGCAAAGAAACCAGGATTTTTTAGTACTTTAAACCCTTTGGAAATTTCCTGGGCTTTGCCTACTTTGGATCAAAATTTAGATAGTAATTTTCTGTTCAGCTGTGTAAGTTTAGCTATTTTTATTCAAACTTTTTCAAAGCATTCATAGATGTTTTAATGAATATAAATATATTGCCACTGTAAGACATAAGCACAAACCCCTAATTCTATAAAAATTTTACACAGATGCAGTTACTACTTTTAGTTCTGTCCGGTATCTCCCTTCCTTGTGAATAAATATTTGTATTTGTTTTGACTTTTTCATTATAATACACTGTTACAGAATACTTTTTCAATGACTCAGGTAATAAATTTTAATAGAAATGACATGGCATAAGCAGGAAGTTAACAAGTGGTTTTGTTTCTAGAGGCTGTGTATTTAGTTTTACCTTTGAATTTTTACTGAAGTTTGCTAATTCATCAGGGTTTTGATGCAAAATATTTTCCCTTCCTAATTAAAAAAACAGAAAAAAGGAAAAGGAGTATAGTTTGTTTTGTTACTTTTTTGGTGTTCATTAGCTCTAGATACAAGTACATTCTTGTGTACCTGTCATGGCAATGGTGTCTGTTCAAGACTTGGAAATTCAGGGGTTCTTGGGTCAATTGATGATAGGTGCCTAAATTATTAGAAACTGCTTTTCTGTCAGGATCAGTGTAGTAATTTTAAGTCAGGAAGCAAGAGCTGTCAGAGTCTCTGTGTACAGGAAAGGAAATAGCTTCCATCTATCTCTGCACCAGCTGGTACTAAGAAATCTGAAGGAGTGTGGTTGATGCTGTGGTTGTGCAGTACTTAAGCATTCTGAGAAGTGCACTGCTTTATACATAGTTTTCAAAATCTAGTGGTAAATAATGTTTATTGTTTTTCTTTTGCTATTCTTGCTATTTGAAATGGCCTGAGATTGAAGACAGAGTTATCAAACTGCAGATGAAAATAAATAGTGCTAGATAAACTGGAAATATTGATACAAGCCAAGAGGAATACTTAGCCAAGAGGAAGCCCGAAGGAAAAGTTTTCCTTTGTTTACATTTTGGTCTTTTGACACATGCATGTTTTGGAGAAAAGAAGCTTTCATGCAGACTGTGAAATTTGAAATGTATCATGTAGTTATTCAGAGCTCGTGTAAATGCAGCTATGCTGCAGCAATCACTGCTAAAGGGTTCTTGTGGAAATTAACATCTGATTCCTAAGCTCTTCACTGAGCTTAAATACACGGTGTTGTTTTTGAAGACCTAGGGACAGAGTTATGATTATGTTACTTCGCTGCCAAGCAGTATAGAGTTTACAATCTGCCATTTAATTCAGTTGAGAAACCGACAGTATTCTCAGAGATAACTCTTGGAGTTTATCCTTGAGATAAACTACCTGTGGACTGTAGTGTTAACCCATATTCATAAAACACCACGATTTAAATCTGAGAAGAGATAAAAACCCTATTGCAGGTTAAATGCTGGTTTAGGAGATTATCAGTCTATCTGTAGGGAAGACAAATCTAGCTTTCTGCTTGAACCTGGACACCGGTGCAGAAAATATATTACTTGGTTGAGACAACCTGCCTGTAGTGGGGAAGACCTGTATGAAGATCAGAATAGGCAGCAGGATTCGTGAACCCAACATATTTCTGCTTTCCAAATGTTACTACATATCCAAAAGACATGCTATGCATGTGGTCCTCATCAGTGATGGCAACCTTCCACTTCTGCCAGATGCACTGATATGCCAGGTAAAAAATATCAGTGTAGTATGTATGGAGACAGTTCAGCACCAGTACGAGTGTCATGTCCACGTCCTGGACATCACATTATGGAGCTTGTTTCATTTTGATGACTTTATTGTGCTGAAAGTACAAAACCAAGCAGGTAAACTCCAGTAAGTTATAGACAGAGACCAGATTGCTTTAAAACAACGTTGATATTGTTAAAGTATAGCACTAAAAACTTAGGCAATGCCAGGATAAATAATGGCATCTCTAATCTTTTGGGATTTTTTCAATACATTTGACATAATTGAATCCTTGGATATCCATTAACAGGGTATTTTCTCTACATGGTCAAAGCTTCCTTTTATTGTATTCTATGAATGGTTCCAGGGAGTGAACACCGTAGTTTATGGAGTTGTAAATGGTAGGACCCCTGCTGTCAATTGTAAATTTAAGGATGATGCAACAAACCTAGGGAAGTGAGGATAAGAAGGGAACTGCAGAATATACTCTGCCTTGGAGGTCATATGTTGTATCATTTGAACCATACTTTTTAAAGTTATAGTTCCCTGGTGACTCACCTTGAGACATCTGGATTATAATCAGAGCAGCAACTGGAATCTAATGAATGGATAAAAATTACAGGTGCTCTGAAGAGAGATGTCAGCAATGTATTTTTGTTCAGTGTCCTGTCTGTAAAAATGTAACACTAATTCAATTGATAGTACTGTGTTTGGAAATCAGTTAACTAACACGGACAAAACACACAGAAGAAGTGCTCTATTGATGGCAGATCTAAATGACAGAGGAGTTATCCTCCTCCTCTTTTGTCTATCCTGAATGATGTGTTTTCCTGGAAAAGTAATATTCCTGCTTTGGTTGAATTGCTTGTTGTCACTTACTGGATCTATGTGGTGATCTCAGAAGAACCCTAACAAAATTAAGGCCCACAGGGCAAAAACAGAACTGGAGCTGTGCTGCAGATTCTAATCTCCCATCCTGGTCTGCCATTCACTAAGTTATATATCTACAATAAGGGAAAAATAAGAGGCAAAGAACTTATTTGTTCATTATTTGTTCTCCATGACATGTGCTGAGTGTTTATACTGGTGCAGCATAAACATGGCTTTTGTGAGATCTCTTTGTAGGTCATTAGCTGTTATGGGAGCCTTCTAAATGAGCTGATGTGCTATTTCTTGTACTTTTGTACAACTAGAAGATGTGCAGGTAGGAAGACAGAACTCTTCACATGTCATTGAGAATCTATCCTTTTCTGACCTCCACTGACATTTTTGTCTTTTGTGTCCTTAATTATTTTACCCAGAAGCTGTTAATATTGGTGACAACATATGGAAACAGATCAATACTACTCTAAATGCAGTTACTGTCCTGAACAGTAGTTTAAGATAAAGTTCTGATAAAAGTGTCTAAATGTTACTGCACTTGAAAAATTATTACCTGGTAAGATAAACATTATACTTCAAAACAGCTGCTTCTTCACAGAAAGCTTGGTTCCATAATCTTATATAAGGTTATGTTTGGCACTGACAATGTATCCATGGAAGTGACTGATGGTGAGGAAAGGACAAGGGATTTTGTATGGATGCAATACAGTATGCTTTGAGATAAGAATTTCTGAGACAATGTCACTGAACTAGCTGGAACTCACACAGAATTCTGAGGGGAGACAGCACCTGTTGCACTTACTGCAAAGATCTGCAATAGGGGCAGAAGGTCGGAAGTAACACAGCCAAAGAAGAGCATCCATTGAATGCGTAGGTAGGAAGTGAGTCTTTCGAGGAAAGATTATTTCAGTTTTCCTTGGATCTTGGAAACTTTGTTCATGAATATATTTTGTGAACTGTCTTAAGTGACTTACAAAGTCGGTAGTTTGTTTATGTAATTTCTTTGACCTGATGGCAGTTTTAGGAAGCCAGTGGTCTGCAAAAAATATTAAAGTGGTGAGTTACACTCGAAAGACAAATTAAGGTGATATCCCAAAATTAAAACTTCATGGAAATTCCCATTGTGTGTAGATGGAAGAACACAAGTGTAAGAACTCCACAGCATTTAACAATTAGCTCTTCAGAATGTTCACTACAGTCTGAGATGCCAAGCAGCTGACTTTGACTGTTCTGTACTGTTCCTATATGGATTTTTGAGGCAAATATGCTTTACTATTCTAGATTGATTTCTAATGTCTCTTGAGGAATACCCAGGTCTAACTTTGTGTTTACGTATACAGTCAATGGGAACAATTTACGTTTGAAAAAAACAAGAGAATGTTTGATACTATAATTGTATACTGTAATGAGATTTTTAACTAACCTCAAATAAAAGCCTCCTACTTTCCTGGTTCTAGCATCTCTCTTATGGCAATGGTAGCTTACATGTTGATGCAGCCTTCCAGCAGACGCTCTGGAGTGTAGCACCAATCAGTTCAGGAAGTGAAGTTGCCCAAGGTAAGACTGACTCAACTTTAAATATTGAAAGAGTGATAGTAAATGAAATACTTTAAAAATCAAATTTTTATGCAAAGTGTGGAAGTGGTTTTCTTCTATGTAAACATTGAATACAGTAAATAAGTATACAATTGATCTTAAAACAGAGGAGAGGTAATACTGAAAGGAACACTGATAGTTTTCTATGTATTTTTGGTGAATGCTGAATGGCTCATTCAAATCTCATTTTGCTAAAGATATGATATCATTTGCAATATGTTATTTGAAATGGCTTTTGATCCTGGTTTAAAATATTATCTCAAATAATTCTGATGTATGCAGTCATAGTTACATGTTTCTGAGACTGAGTGAAAAAATGGGCAAGAGGCTTGGAAGCAGGATGTGAAATCCTGAGGCTGAAGATGGGCAATGGTTTTAAGGGTACCATATGGTTGGAAAGAAAAACAAGAGGAGGGTAAAGACAAAGAGAACAGCTTTCAAGAATTATTTATTTTATTTAGGAATTAGGGAGGAGTTTTAATGTAATTTCTGACATTGAAAGGACAAGAATCCCTGAATTTATGCCATACTGGTTCCAAAGCGAAGGAAAGAACAGTGTTTTTCTGGAGTCTGTCACAATGTAAAGCCTAATGATTTCTACTTTCCTGCAGACTGACTGTTTTGAGTGGGTGTTGTAATAGAATCTAAAGAAGGTTAAAGCTGCAGTTAATTTCATTTTGTGTGATTTTTGGATACTATTTTTTAAAGAGGCAATACTCTGAAATTTCACATCAGTTCTTTTTATCTGGCATTTTTAAAACTCAGTCATAGAACGTTCTTGCAACTTTGCTCATTCAGATTTTAGGGACAGCGTTGTCAACATCTCTTTTTTATATACTCATTTATGCAGTCTTTTTACATATGAGAATCACTCTGCACATACAGATTCTCTGACGTGGTTTATTGTACAAACCATTATTAAAAAATGCTAGGGCATTGCTTGGCAGTGTCCAAAATTTTTTGGAGGAAACCTTTATTTTAATGAGAGGAGAAGACCTTTTCCTTTTGCTCCTTCCTATTAACACCATTCTCCTTGTCCTCCCACTGCTGGCAGCACTGGTGTGTCATTCTTGCTAATAATCCAGGCACGGTTTATGTGCTGAGACCCAGATTTGTGCTGTGCCACATCTCTGCCTGGTGAACCTCACTACTGAGACCTGCCTGTCTCTTTGAGAAGCACAAATCCACAATGACACAGTGTCATATTGTGTACTCATACTCCCAGGAAATAATGTGAAAATGATGTAATAGGGTTTTTGAGCTGTGTGTTTATCTGTGTTGCCTGTTCTTTGTTGCTATGCTTTTCCATTTTCACTTTCTTCAAGTACGGACATTATCTTTGTTAAGCTAAGTATGTTCTCTAGAGAAGATCAGCTGGCTAGTGTCAGAAAGGATTAGAGCAAAGGCCTTATTCTTGAAAAAGAAGCAACAGTTCCTGTAATCAAGGTAGTCCTGTGGTGAAGGGAGAGTGAATATCACACTTAGTGTGTAAGACCTTTTCTCTATGTCCTCATTAAAATGGTAGCCAAGCCAGGGAAAATTATCTCAAAAAGGAAGAAGAAGGAAATAAACCTATTTTTTTAGTTATCTGTAAGATGCTTTGTCATATTCATAAAGTAAAATATTAATATTTAGGAATAATTGCACTACAGTACCCTCTCTTAATCAAAACTTTCCATTACAAATAGATTAATAAATTAAACTATCCAGTTAACTTAAACTATTTTGAAGTGAAAATAATGAATAATTAGTCTGTAAGATGAACTACGATATTGGAAGTAGTTCAAAGAAAATAATCTCTTTTTACATGCATTTCTGTAAAACTGGCTTACGCAGAAGTCAATTTAATGTTCAAATAAAAACAGAGCTTTAGAGTCAAATCAAGTAATTCTGCTAATTCTGTGTGATGAAGGAGATGGGGGTCGCATTAAAAACAAAACCTAAGTTACAGAATTATACTGACATAGGTCCATTTAAAAATTAATGAGTGTAACAACCGTTACCCGGGCATACCGTGCTGTGTCAAAATCAAGGATTTAAAAAATCGGTGCTAAAATTTGCCACATAAATACCAACCTTATACTGATTTTAAAGGTTCAAAAATATATATCCTGAAATATTACCTGATATACTCAGGAAAACAATTTCATGTAGCTTCAAAATAAACTTGTTAAAGGTGTGCAGTGTGACTGAATGATCTTCAACAGAATTTACCTGTACAGATCTGTCTGTCTTCATGGCATTACTTATTAATATGGACATTGCTTCAAAATACAATTTCAGGTATAATTTTAAAAAAATCTTGTTGCTATAACACTAAACCCAAGGAATTATGTTATGGCATCCCACTCAAATGTACAGTTTGATATTATCTGGTTTTAGCAAGAAGGGAAGGTGAGTTTAGGACACAAAGAACTGTTTACAGCTTGTCAGACTGAAGAAATATCATTGAATTGTGCTTAAAACCTGCCAAGTTTTAGTATTCTTCAGTTGCTTGATTTATAATACGATATTTGTAGGATAACATAAAATCATGTTTCTTTTTAATGTCACATCTCTAATGCAAAAAGACTGATGAACAAACATCTATTTTGTTAACATCTTTACTGATTAGAATTATGGCCTTATTTTCAGCTTCTGGCTGCAAAGTCCTGGCACTTCAAATTTTGTGATGCTATGTGTATGGTCTGTGCCTCAGTTTGTGAGCACACGCACCTGTACACTGTAAAGCCAAGTGTTTGGCTGTGAACCTGCCCGTGCAGTGGGGGTGTTTGCAGTATGGGAGTTTCCCTCTGGAGTCCAAATGAATCGAGATTATTGGTTTTGGATTTTCTGTCAAGCAGAGCTTAGAATGGTTCTTCCCAGAAGTTTTTCTCACAGAAAACTTCGAAATACTCCCCAAAGGGCTTTAAAAATAATGAACCAGCTTATTATTAAAAATAATAAATCAGTCTTTTTTTTTGTGAGTGTGTCAACTGGAATTCTTATCTTAAATAAAATGAAAAGTGAGTAGGTAAGATGGAAGAGTTTCTCATTTTTTCTGTAGTAATCTGGGAGAGGAGTACTGGGTTCCTTGTTTAGGTTGGCTCAGTCTTTTTCTGAGTTGTGGTAACTACATAGGATCCCCTCCCGTGGCTCCTCTTTATCCTGACCCATCCTTCCCTACTTGCTGAGTTAGAGCTTTTCTCACTCTGCAGTGTTCAACTGGCTCCCCAGGGTATGAGATATCTTCCCCTTCTTCTGACTCTTTTTTTAAAGTAACATAAAATGCCAACAGAAAAAAACAAAATCAACCTGATAGTATTTATTACAGTTTGAACTATAGTTTTACGTGTTGCTGTGTTTAGAGAAATGCACTCGTTTTTCTCCCTTTATTCAAGGATACCTGATAGGAGGGGATGTTCTGAGGTTATTGCATGGTCACATGGATGAATGTTTGACAGTCCCTTCGGGTGAACATGGAGAAGAACAAAGAAGGTAGGTTTCCAGCCTATAACAGAATAATAGTAATGAATGTTGCTGAATCAGTATTAAGTGCCAGTGATAGCACAATTGTTTGAAAGATGTTGTGATGAGATGTATTGCTCATAAGAATGAATATTGTTGAGATAAACTTTGGACATGAGCCTTTTGTATTTTCTTTTCAGTATTGTTCAAGTCTGATTTCACTTACCAGATGTAAAAGCAATAGTGATTTGTGATAATTTATTGCCATTTTACTGATTTAAAAGCTATGTGAATTAAATGTGTTGGGTTTTATATTGCTGGTTTTTTTCTGTTATTACAAAACGTTCTTTAGGACAGGAATGTAAAAATACTGTCCAATCCTTCAAGGCAACTAATCTGGGAATTGATCTCAGGTCTACCTGTCATGGCAGTCTAGAATTTAATTTATGGTTATTTTCTTGACTCAAGGAATTCTAGAATGGAAGTGGAGAAGTGATGACAATTTGGTATGTGTCTCTCTCTGTTAGCTAAAAATCCCAAATAGTGAGAAGACTGACACCGTAAGTGGTATGTCTCAGTGGAGTGATTGCATCAGTCCTCTTTACTTGCTCTAATAAAATATGCCCTAAGCTTGTTTACGGTAGGGCAGTGTCATATAATTTATTTCTACCTTCAGGCTAAATGTTGCTAAATGTTGCTAAATGTTGCTAAATGGTATTTTGGAATAGTTTGTTTAATGCAGCATATTGGGTAGCCTAATTTCCTTGATAAAGAAAGTGCTATTCATTAACTCACTCATCAAAATGGGTTTTCTTGGTTTGCAAATAGAAATGTGTTTTTTATTTTATTTGTTCTCATTTGTAAAGATAAGGAAAAGACTCTGGAAGCTCTCATAGCAAAATTATTCAATGAATTTTTAAATGTTAATGAGAAAAACCTCAGAGTTTTCTTATACAGCTGGTGACCAACACTTCATACATATTTCTCATTTTCAGACAAAGGAATAGTTTTTGAATGCAGAAGATAGTTCAAAATGCTGATACCTAAAATGTGATCAGTTCAGGTTTTAATTTTAGTCCCCATGTGAGAGTCATTACAGCTTGATCACAGCTATTATAATCCTCAGCCTGGAAGTCATGAAAAATTAAGGTGATAAATAAATAGGATCCTATAGTGTTTGCTCTTACTTCAGTCTAAATCCTGCAAAATTCCTTTTAAAAATGCAGTTGCAGTGTAACTTCAGATTTATAGGGTGCTCAAACACTTCAGTAATGAACTTCATTTAAGTAATGTTCAGTAATGGACTTCAGTTAAGAACACACTAAAAATCTGTCTCTTTTCAATAAGGCTAACATTATATGTAAAACACAATACTGGAATGTGAAGCTGCAAATTAAGAAAAAATTTATTTGACCTACTTGTGCGTTCACGTGATGCATCTTTCTGTCCTATAACATGGGAAGAATATGGTTAATTTCTTAATCTGCAGACCAGTACCTGTAAACAAATTGGATAATTGTATTTCTTTCTGCAGTGTCTGCATTTCTTTCTGCCTTCCCCGTATCTGTCTAAAACCCCCAGAGAAGCAGAGGTAGTAGGCAACAAATAGTATGTTATGTCTTTGTCTTTATTCTTCCTGATAGCAATACTGAGAAACATTGCTTCTTAGTGCTTCATAAAAACAAATTTGATCTTCTGAATGTACTGTTGTTCAGGAACTTTCTTTGATAAACAAGCAAAATAAAAATAAGTTTGTTTGTTTTCCATAATCTCCTTTCTGAAGTTTTTATATTTTTCTGAGATATTTTGAAGGTTTTTTTTACTAATAAACCTAGAATACAATCTATGATTACTTTTAACTGTATGGAGTTATTTATAATCACTCTGTGACCCACGTTTTCTTCTCCTGAATTACTAGTAAATTTAGTGATTGCTTAAAATATCTATACTTCTATCTCTAGTTAGGACTGTTGCCTATTCAAAATAATTTGTGGCTCCTTTCAGTTTTCAATATGTATGCATACATCATTTTGATGGTTGTGATTCAACATCTGGCAGAATTATATTTAAAAATATGCGTAATTTTGGCAGGTAGGAAATGTTAAGAAAAAATTGTCTTTCAGTTCTGTAACTTTTGCACATGAGGCATACTAAGGTGTGATATATTTGAAGTACAATAATTCCATATTATCCTGTCATTGCCTTTTGAAGTAGGTGGGTGATAGATTATTGTGATTTTGTTTGGTTTGCTTTGTTCCAGCTTATACCTGAAGAGCAGCTCTGCTGTGCAGAATGGCAGCATAAAGGAGCACTGAGAAGTACCATGCCTGTTATGACTCACTAATTCCTCTATCTCGTTTTTATTTTTCTGCCGAGGTCTCCTTTTTATGCCTTTTTAAATAAATAAAAGATCAGACGATCCTAAAATAACAGTTTTATTCTGTAATGTCACCTGGTATCTATTTCAGGGAATAAATAAATAGTTTAGATGTGAAGTATCCTCCTAGGCAGTTTCCAAAAATAATCATAGTTTTACTCTATTCTTGGAACATTGATACAGTTACATAAATTTTGAGTATAAAAGTGTTTCAAAGAGTACTAAGAGTTCAAAATAAAACACACATTTTCAAGATGTTTATTCTCGTGTACATATGAGAATTTATACTCTCATTTAGCACAGTGGAGACCTAGGAAGCAGTGACAGTGTCTTCATGATACTGTCTTCATGATTACAGTACCTAAAAAAGCTTCCTCTGAGTCAAGGTCATCCAAATCTACACTGGAAGAGGCCTAGTACAGTGACAGAAATAGTCATACAAAAAGCTTATAAAATTATTTTCTGCATCTCAGTTTTATTCTGAGTCTATGCTGTGTTTCCTTGCTTAATTGTTGAGCTTCTGTGTCCCTCCATGTGGCCCTTATATTGTGGTACTGCGATCCCTAGAAGGTAGGGTGGAATAATTGTATTGTGGAAGAGGGACTTTGCTGTCAAGTCAGAAGCTTAACTTTTCCTTAGGAAGCAGTTTCAAGTAGATCCTCTGTGAAGTTGCTAGATTAAGTTTGCTTTGTAATCAAAAAAGGTTCTAATTGGAAGCAGTGCAAGTGGAAAATTTTGTGGTAATATGTTGGCTTACTTGATACTACAATAGAGGAATATAGTGGTATTATTTTTAAAATGCCACAGGCAGGGTGAAAGATACCTTGGTAACCTTCACTCACTGACCCAGATAAAGAACAAAAAAGGAACAGACAAAAGGTCAAGTATGTGCAATTTCACTGAATTAAATATAATTCACTGCATATTCTAGTTAGGTATGTTGCTAGTTTAAGGCAGCTGGTTTAAGCCTTATGCATAGAAACCTTAAACTGTGTTTTTACTCTTCAAAGTGCTTTAGTTATCTCTAGCAAGCTAGACCTAAATTTGCAGAGTGGCTCTTTAAGTCAAATTTCAGAAGCATTTCCAGGTAGATTAAAAAATAGATACAGGTGTAGACAGACACGAGAAGGCATAGTGTCATCAGTTTGGTCTTCCTATGGTGGTTACTTTGATTTTCATCTGTCTTCAAAGCCAGGGAGAACTTCTGCAGCAGCACAGTAGCTGTGAATCCGTAGTTATCTTGACTTCTTTTCCTTCAGTCTCTGTCCACATGGTCTATGATCTAGATCCCATCATAGGAGCTGATATAAGCAGTTTGTCGGTAGGAATGAGGCAAACCCACCACTGTTTCCTTGATTTATGTATGTTTTTTAATTTAAATAAAGGATTGCATGGTCTTCTTTGCTACCCTTTCCCTCCAGTTTTATACAGGAGAAATTTTTAAATAATTTTTAATACTTTTTTTCTTTTGGGGTGGAGGGCTGTATATGATTATCCAGCAGAAGATTTAAATCACTTTTTGCATTACAGGTACCTTGAAATGGTCTTTAGTTTCCTTTGGCATCTTTTCCTGTTGAAATTGTGACACTTTTTTTTTTTAAACCTGCTCTTTGATAATTATAGTATTTGAGCCTTCACTTTTCAATGTATAATATCAAAGGAATGAATAAATTGATTCTAATTATGATGGGAGTTGGTATTTAGAGCATGTATACTTTAAAGTGCTTCTGTGAAGTTGCTTTCCATTGGTTCACTCTCTGAATTAAAAAAAAAAAGTTCATAACAAGTTTATCACAACTGAATCAGTCAACAGTCCCCCCCTCCCCTTTCTTTTTGCAGTTCAATTCAGTGGAATTGTTTTACGTTATTGACATTACTGTATTATGTTGGTTATTTTTAGTTCCCTGTAGAAATATAGCTGGTTATTAGTACAGGAATGACTGTAGAGTTTTGGATTGCTTTCTTGTGTTGGGGGGATTTGTTTTGTGGTTGAGTTGGGTTATTTTTTGGTTTTGTTTGGGTTTTTCTGTTTCATTGGTTGGTTTTTTGTTTTTGTTTTTTTCTGTGGTCGTTTTTTTTCTTAGAAGTCCCCAAAAAAGCTAATGGCAGATAGCAGTAAAAGTATGTTATCAAAATTACTCGGTGGGTTTTTATTTTTTGATTGGGTTGTGGTGCTTGCTCTTTATTACACCACCATCTTTCATATCCTTTTATCACAGGAGTAGGGCTCTGATATTAATAGTTCCCAGTCTAGAAAAGGTGTTCCTTTCTAGAAAATGAGTGTTCCCATTGCAACTAATTTGCATTTTGATTTGCAATATGTGTTTTAAAGTGATGACTGCAGTGCAATTTGGACCCTTCAGAAATATATCATTATGGAAAGCAATTACCTGTGACAGAGAGAAAGGTGCTCCTGGCTTTTCAAAGTATCATTTGGGCTGGAGCAGACTTCAGTTTCTCAAACCATCCATTCAGAATAAGCCTTCATGAGGGAATGGATAAATGTAGCCTAATTTCAGAAGCAGTTTTACCATTCCTGGCTTTGAGACTTTCTTTGGGTGAAACATATTACGCTAAGGCTTTTGTAAATGACATTGAACACTTAGTGTTAGTCTCAGAGGTAGACAGGCTTTTAAAGTGATGGTCAAAATCAGTATGACTTAGCCAATCCCAGCTCCTTTTTTATTTTCCATGCCATTCTCTGACACCTTTTGTTACAGCATTTTGAACTAATTAGGTCTTTTGTACCTCAGAAAGTTTGGGATCTGGCAGGTGTGGAGCATGATTTATGACTGAAATGTGAGCTCAGAAAGTTTTCAATCAGCATAAGTCAATAACCTTTCCCCTGCACACAAAATAGCCCTTGAGCCTTTAATAGTGATGGCTGTGCTTTTAAAAATTATTTTGAAAACATACGTAGAGCTCTTTAGTGACTCATTTTTCAAACTAAAACCAGCCTTGTCTGTCACTGAGAGGAGTGGAAAAATCTCTTTCACTTGAACTTTGACATCTTATTTGGATTTATTAATTTGTGTGTAATCCAGGTACACTGTTCTTTGTTGCCCTGATTAATTCCAAGCTACTGAGATTTGTTCCATTATTTTTTTGCTGTGGAATTTGGGATTTGCAGGTTCCTCAATCAAGACTACTTCAGCAGTATCGAAACACTGTCATTTAATGTAATTTATTTTAACCTCATTTAACTCCCATTCCTAGTCTGTGAATTTTAGTGAAATTGATTGCCCTCTCTCTGCTGAAGAATACTTTTAACAAGAATATAAATTCAGTAATGGTTCTCCATAGGGATCGACACGTGGTACTCTATTTTAAACCTATGTAATTAATTCATTATTGTAATTCAAAATGATAGATTCAGATATGCAGCTTTCTTTTTGATGTTTACTGTCGCTTTCCCTCTGCATCCGCTCTTGGAAAGCTGGAGGAGAGCATTTTGCTAGTGAGCCGTAGAGAGCAGGACCTGGTCCCGCCGGGGCCGTGGCGCTGTCCGTGGTGCTGCACACACAGCCCAGACGCAGGGAGACAAATGTGCGGTGGCCAGTCCCAGCTCTACTTGGGATTAAGGGGAATTAAATAGATGAACTACATAGTCAGGAAAAGGATGGTGTTTTAAATGTAACTTACTGTCATAGGTCAGACCAAAAAATGACTTCATTACACCAACTAATTAACTAGATGAAGGTTTATAATAAAGATTAACTGAAGAGTCTCAAAGGTTCTGAATTACTTATAGAGATTTCATTTTGAAATAAAAGTGGTTAATATCCTTAATACATAAATGTAGAATATATAGATAAAATAATTTGGAAAAAATAGAAAAAAAAGTCACAAATTAATGTTATGGGTATGGCTTTGAAGATACAAGGTACCCCAAGCTTTGACGAAGACTAACACTCATTCTAGCTTCTTGTCCTCTCTTTTTCTACTGTTGTTTGTATTTTCCTTATACACTTACATTACTTATAATTTCATAATTATATTTTGTAATGTGGAGTTTTCCTCTAGTATTTGGCAAGTAATGTGCATCTCTGCACCTTGCAACTCAATTTTTTTTTCATCCTGTCAAGGTAAATCTGTAGTAACTCTTTGATAGCCAGAGAATTTTTGTGGGTTATTTTGTGTCATTTAAAGCAATTTTTTATTTGCCCTAGCAGTACCAGTACCTGATATGACTTACTAGTGTCAGCTTCAGGAAGGATTCAAACATTATGAATCATCCTTCCTTTTCAGCACTTAACTGTCATCAGAAGTATATAAAAAGTAATGAGGTGCATCCTATCAAATAATGATATATAGAGCAAGTACTAAGGAAGTTGGTTTGAGCAATCTCAGAGCAGTTTACTACATTTATTTTAGTGAAAAGAGATAAAAATGAACTTTCAGTTCCTTAGCATAAAACTTTTGAGATGGTCTGGGTTATGAACTTATTCATCTGCTCTGGGACAATGTTCAGCATGCATGCTGTTATGGTAAATAAAAAGTGATTTGCCCTTCATTGAAGAAATCTTTTATTCAAAGCCATCTTTTCTGTATCATCTTTTCTGTAGTGAAGACAGTATCTAGTTAAAAACACAGGAGCTTACACCCTATTCTAACGCTTTTTGCTAACTTATATTATGTAGCATGTATCTTCTTTCCTATTTGTACAAAGTCGTGCCGCTCCATCCTTTAGGCTGGTCTTCAGGCTTCTCCTTTTGCTTCCCTGTAGGGATCCTTGATCCTTAGCCCTCCAGTCACCAGCTCTCTTTCAGTCTCCTTCTAGATTGCTGTAACTTACTCTTTTGCTGAGGCTTAGCTTCTGCCTTTTTGACTTTTGTCCCTAAAGTTCTATTACTGTCTTTTAGCCTTTGCTCCCTCTGTTGCTGCTGTACCTGGTTATTCATATGGAACTAAGAGACAACCCTAGAATCCTTTTTATTTCCTTTGGTAAACAAGTGATATGTTTTTATTTAGGACTTCTTCTATCTCTTTCCCATTTTCTCATCTTAAATGGCCATTCTAAGAAAGACAGCTCCCCTTTGAAGGAACAGAGAAAGAAAACAATGGATAGACAGTCATGTAAAAGTAAATTGCTTCATCCATGAGAAGCCATTCTTTTAAGTTTAAGATGGAACGTTTTTTATATGTTTAATGTTACACTGACCCAACAGCTATGTGTAATCCAAAACTAGCTTCAAAAGAATAATCGAACTGAGAACCTGGCGACAGCTTTTGGGTTTCCATTGTGAGAAACAGCTTGATTCCTGAAAAATAAAAAGGTACCAACCTAAGAATGAAAAATTCTTATAAATTTAAACCTTTGCTTCAACTTGATTTTTCATATAATTCATGACTTGAAAACTGCTGAATAAAATTTAATATTATATTATGCAATATGCAAGTCGAAGGATTCCAAATGCATTTTTGTGAGTGAGGTTCATACTGAAATAAGCCAGGATGTAATCACAGTGTTTCAGTTTTTCTACATTACATTTGAAATAAACCAACAACCCCCACCCAAGCTGCCCAAACAAACAACCCACACCCTCCCACTCCCAATCCAAACTAGCCAACCAGGGTGACATCTGATCTGTTATTCTTGTTACAACATAAATCCAGTCTCGGTCTGTTAGCTGCAGAAGAAGAATTTGAACAAATACCTGAAGCGCAGAGAGAGTACCTGAAAAGATAAATAGCTGAGTTCAAGGTTGTTTGGCAATTGCATTTTACTGTACTAATAAAAGTAAATTTCAATAAAAAATAAGACTGCCTTTGAATTTCACTTCCTTCCATGAGAGGGGAATGAGACACTTTCAAATACCTGCCAGCTGCTCCTAGCACCACAACCATTGCAACAAATGGCTGAGATGTTACTTGGAGAAAATACTGGATATAAGGTCAAGGGGTGAATATTGTACATATTTATATATCCACCTATAACTTCTTGCTACATGGAACATGTGCCAGAGTTTCTATTTATATCTGGGTCATGAATGTTCAGTGTGACTGATTCTGTAATTATAGTGAGATGTATTTATTTTGTGTTTGGACTAATTTTTTCTCTTGTATGATTAATCTTCTTTCTTTTGCAATGTCTGGGAGTGTTTATTTCCATAATACTTTTTACTGTATTCCAAGATGGATTTATAGTTTCATGTATGCTTAAAAGTACTGAGAAATATATTCTATTTCTTTTGGTTTTGAACTATTTCTTTCAATGCTGGGCTCTCCTCTGTGCCAAGCATTCAGTCCCTCTGTATTTTATCCACAGGAGGACTTTGAAATCTAAGGCCTCGTAAGTAGTATGTACTTGATTCCAAAATTTTAGTCCTCAAAAATTGCTTTTTAGCAAAGAATGGGGAATGCCTACAATTTCATTATTAATATTCCCTAAAGTTATGCTGCTGGCTATTTTTGGCGGTGCCTGATCTTGGCTGAAGTTCGCAACATTTACTCAATCCATCAGCTCTTCCAGGTTCTATAAACTAGGCCACTGTTTGGTAGTGTTCCCTGACATGCTTGATCTGATAAGCATAGTGACAGAACTCCTTCACATAAGTGACTCTTTTATTTATTTTCCCAAAGGAAAGACCCAGGCTTTTAAATTCTGTCAGTGTCATAGGGCAGAAACACAGGCACAGGCAGGACACAATCCAAAGAATGGCTCCTTAAATTTAGAATGGCCATGCTAACTTTCCTTAGTGTTTACTTTGAAGTAAGACAGGGTTATCTGCTCACAGCTTTTGGTGACCATAAATCTTAACCATTTTGTGCATCTGGTATAGATCCCTTACCTGCGTTTAGAAAAATGGAGGAAAAAACTCACTATCTTTTTTAGGCTTAGTTGACTGTTTTCTAGAGATACTTAGATTTCTGGTTATATGCAGGAATTAGAGAGGTCATTACATACAAAAATTTATAAATAGGAAGCTGTTAACATCTGAGATGTGTGAAGACTGTGTCAATGTGGCTGTTGTAATATCTTAGGTGTTATGGTATTAAAATAAAGTGCTAAATAATTACATTTTCAAAATTCAGTGGAATAAGTTGCAGTTATTTTAATAGTATAAGCTCTGAGAAAACACTACCTTTCCTTGGAGATACATGCAGTGATAGCAAATCTTCATCATTGTTTGATATTTGGTTTTTGCTAGAATCTAGAAATGTTGTAATTAGTAATGTATTGATACTCTTTTTTTCCCCTGGACTCTTTATCCTTAAAACACTAAGAAAAATGTCTACGCAAATGCTGTATAAACCTTATTAGTATGAATGTCACAATAACGGATGCTAAGGACAATTAAAACAAAATTTAAATAACTGAGTCTGAAGGTTTAATTGACAAGAGTGGGTTTTGAATCTAATAAACTTTGAATCTGACAAATGCAGTAATTGTTTTGACAATCTTAAAATGAGAGAGATGGTTAAATGAACAAACACATATGATGATGAATTCTCCTGAACATTTAGTCTGTGCCATTGCTTGGTTTTCAGAACTGTCCATTACGAAGGTGGTGCTGTGTCCATTCATGCTCGTTCCCTTTGGCGACTAGAGACTCTAAGAGTTGCGTAAGTAAAATCTATCTCAGAAAAAGAAGGACATTTGACAGGACACTTTTTATATAGTAAGAGTGATCCTATAAAATCAAAATGATAATCATACATCTGGATGAGTAAAACTAAAATAATCCTTAAAAAATGCTTTATATGACTTTCATTAAATATTAAACAAGTTTCTACAGAGAGGGTGTGTGTTTTGATTGTTTTTTGAAGTTGTTGTAGCTGTCAATGAATTCACATTTTTAGCACATAAATGACAAAACCAGAACCTGTTTCCTTAAAAAAATTCACATGTGACACTCCTCCCCCAGCTTGTTTAAGCCACTTGGAAGACTTTAAAATAAAAAATTTATAGAAAAAATTATATCATGCATTATTGTAAGTGTTGGAGTAATAGTAAGGAATTGTGCCTTGTTAAGGCAATTGCAGTGTAAAATTGCATTTAAATCATATTACAGTATGTGCTTGTGATAAAGTTTCTAGTGACGAATAAATGATTGCTTTTTATAGATTAAATCAGAGCAGCTTATGAAAAGGTTACACTGCAATGATGCTGTTTTCTCTGTGTGCATTTTATTAATAGGATGACATTAAATGTCAGTGATAGGGCAGTGAGATTTTTCCTTAGGACTAAAATAGACCTTGAGACAGTGACAACAAAAATGAAACTGTGGAAGGATCTCTGGCTTTTTGTTTTCCCCATGACATTTACTTTCCTAATAAGCAGTACTGGAGCAACATGGGGATCCAAGAAATGACAGGTTTCTGTTATGACCACCATAAATATCACTTTGACAGGCATTGTATACAGACTTTTGAAGGGTAAACATTTGAACATATACAACTGAAAGAAATTGTAAGAACTGTCAAAACAATTATAACAAAGAGAGTGGTAATCTTTCTTTTTAAAAAAGGCATTCTTTTTTTACCAGGAAAAAAAGAACCAAATAAAACCCCAAGAATAACACTCTGTCCTACACGTCCCTCACCAACCTATTTTCCTGTATGGTATTCTAATTGCTATATGCATTCAGTGCTGAATTGCAGTCCATTAAAATTCACACAAATGCTTCAATTTTTAGCTTTGTGCACGCATGCCTGAAGTTCTCATTCAGTTGTAGTCCTTCCCAGAATGACTGCAGATATAATGCTGTGCGAATTTTACATGTTTCTAAAGGAACAATTTTTTTCTCAACTCTGTTCATTAGTGGAGAAGTCTCATAAAAATTGCCTGGGCAGTCTACATGTGCAAATGCCCTTGGGTTGCTTAGCCATGAGGCACCAAATACTATTGCTCAGCATTGCTTTCTTTCCCAAAAGGTGACAGAGTTCATGTTCTCACATTGCAAAAAAATATTTTTAGTAGTCAGAAATAGCTTCACAAGATACTTTCTGCTCAAAAGGCTTTTCTTGTAAGTGCACATGAATTGCGGTTTTTCCTATCCTGCAGGCATGAACTAGGAGCATGGCTCAATTATGCTACTTTTTTTTTTTTGTTATGGTCTGTAGCTATTGGGTCCAAGAGAAAATTGGATCAGACAAGAGAAAAGGCAGCTCCCCAGCATGACCTGTAATATGAAAGGTGCAGAACTGATGTATTTTACCAGACTCGGCAACACAATAGCTGAGATTCATGACCTGACATTTTACTGACTAGAAACAGAAGTTATGCTAGAACACTGGACTCAGATGTCCTTTTTTGGAGTACATGGACTTCGCTGTACAAAAGACAGAAGAAGATAAATGTGTCTAAGATGTAAAGTTTCCATATTTCCTTCTACCCCAAAGCGCCCTCAAGTTAAACAGAAGACACTCTTCAGATTACAAAAGAAAATAGTTGAGGGCAAAAACCTTTTTATTCTTTTGTCCTCTTTAAAACCAATAACTAAAAAGGTTTAGAAGTTTAATCACTGAAGTGTATTAAATCCTGTTACAAAACAGAAGTGTTTTAAAAACTGTGCTATGAAAATGTCTGCCAAATTGGTTTTGTATACTTTGCATCCAGTAGTATGCATTAAGAAGACACATTTAAACAAGTGGGAATTGGTATTGAATAGGTAAGTGCTTTAACTTGCTACATCTGTGTGTCAGGGAAAATGAAAATTACTTAATCTGTGTAAGTGCTGTCTTAAGTGATTTACAGACTTCCACATGAATAAATGTTTTTCCACAAAAACATATACACAAAAACTTGTTGTGTTTTTTACATGCTGTCCCTAGAATTACCTTAAAGGCAAGTGAGAAGGTGCAGTAATACAAAATTCTGATATGGTACTATGTTTATAAGCAGGTTAAATTCATAAGGATTCATTTGTACATTTCATTGATACTATGTGAACATGTCAATAATTTTAAGCTCTCTGAAGCTGCAGTAAGCATAGAGGATTTCTAGTATTTGTGGAAGCACAGCAGAATCTTGGCTGTATATCGTAACTCAATTATGATGGGCATTTCGCAAGCACAGAATAAATACATGATTTCTTCTCCAAAATGCACCATTCACATACATCTGAAGTGCAAACTTTTGAAGACATAAGACTGAAGAAAGTTTTATGAAGACTAGGAAAATATCTTAGTTGTGACAGTTTTCTAATCTGAAAAGCCTTTGTGAAGGACATACTCCTTAGTAACCCCTATACAAATTTATCTTCAGGAATTAAACAGGAAGAACAGCAGGGCTGCATTTTCAGTTTAGGGCAAGAAGCTGGAAACCTCTGACCTGTATTTTAAGTAGAGTAATTTTTGGGGAGCTTAGATAAGCTTTGCCTTTCTTCCTACTATAGAATATGAAGAATCTGGGCCACTTTTGCTTAATAAGTTTTCATATTTATTTTAGGAAGTTTTCTATTTATTTGCCTTTTTAGCCATTTTATTTTTGCACGACAGTTAAAGTGTGCTTAAAATCTGCTGACTGCTAAAAGACGAGGACTCCGAGAGAGTGAAGAATCACAGCTGCTGGTAGATGAAATGTTGGAGAGGGAACTGGCAGATCTAAACTCTTTGTGTACAGCATAAGCCTCCTTTTCTGTAGGCGGTCTGTACCTTCTCTCAAGAGGAACTCAGTCTGAACAAAGGCAGCTTGTGCAAAGGAAGACCTTAAGATTATTTATTAGAATGGTTTTGTAGAGGATAACCACAAAGTAGCCACTTTCTTGCTGATACTCCAACATGTGAATTTTGTATTTTTTAGCAACTAGTTTGCAATATATTTTACTTTAAAATATTTTTGCCAGTAGTTAAAACATTATTATTTTTAATAAATGTTTTTTTATGGACTCTCTTAGGTGGAGTGGCAGCCACATTAGATGGGGACAGCCATTCAGACTAAGACATATAACAACAGGAAAATATTTAAGTCTCCTGGATGACAAGAGTCTTCTTCTCACAGACAAAGAGAAGGCAGATGTAAAATCTACAGCATTCTGTTTTCGGTCTTCCAAGGTATGGAATCAGTGCAGCATTACTATTACTAGTAATAATTCCAATCTCTTTAGAAAGAAAGATTTAGCTGTTTTCTGTTTGTTGTGATTGCATTAATTATTGGAGCCTTCTACTTTTCACTGATAAAAAAATTCCAAAATTCAGTATAATCAATAACTAGAAAGCTTCTTTTATCATACTTTCTCTATGTATTGCTACCTGGCTGTCTGTTTGTGGGTTTTTTTTTGTTTTCCTTGTTAATTTGTTGCTTTTTGTTGTTGTTTCATTGGTTGGGTTGGGGTTCTTTTGTACTGCTTGCCCACTTTTTAGCAGTATAGTCATTTCTAATTTGTTTTTTTGATTAGCTTCTCTGCTCCTTCACTGCTTATATCTGTTGGCTGACATAGGAAAAGTTTATAATACTGCGAGTTACTGAAATGAAATTGGAAATTCAGGATTTCTCTTACCAGTTACTTTACTGTATCGGAAATGACCGGAGTTTGACTTTTCATTTTGACAGCTTCAATAAGCATTTTGAGTTTAAACCAGTATTTTTGTAGTGGGTAAACAGTTAAAAATAATACTATGATAAATTCTTAAATATCTTTATTTTTCATACTTTTCACCTGTAGCATGGTGTCTAAAAATTTTCCAACAATAATTTTGTTGTTGTAAAAAAACTATCTTGTAAAATACAAAGTACCAGTAAACAGAATTACTCAATAAGTTCTCTGTACCATTTAATTTATATATATATTTTAATTATTTGCCTGCTTGGGAAGATAACAAAAGAATAGATACCCAAAGCAGGTATACAGATTTTTGCACCTTGATAACAAAGACTGTAGTTCAGATGATTGTTTTGAGAGCCAGACAGTTGTTCATTCTGAAACCAATTAGAAAAGTCCTAGAAATGCTAAATATTTTAGCACGATTCAGTAAAACCATATTGGGGATATCCTGTTGCAGCTAGTATAGATTTCAACACTTGAAGGCAAGAGGGACAGAACAGTTCACTGACTGATCTTCAAGATGGGTTGTAAGCAGGTATTGCTCCAAAAAGAGTGGAACAATGTACTGTGCTCTACTGTTACATGGTTTATTTAGTCCAAAAAATACTTGAAGGCAAGAATTTTTAGCAATAAAGAATGTCTTTTGTTGATATGGATAAGGTGGTTTGTCTCTATTTTCTACGTAGCATATGCACATGTATTTTGGAGACCAGGTAATGTTGTATTTGAAGTTTCTTCTTTATATTCTTTTTTCCAGCCTGAATTTGGAAGTCTCTTTTGAAATTATTTTGAGGTTTTATATTTGGAAATGGTTTTGTTCTACCACGCTCAAAATGAAAGGTTAACATTTATTTTGTTGATAGTGGCCAAACCTATCCTATCCTGAGCAGAGCAGAGACAAAAGGCTTTGGGGCAGGTAGATACTTGTTATGGTGATCAATTCTTGAAGTAACAACAGAATTTTAAGAGGGGTATATAAGCTAATCAGCATGTGAAAAATATAATCTTACTGATCTTTAAATATGGGCTTTCAAAGAAATTGGATGTAAATATTTGATGTAAATTTTGTGGATATCAACATTAATTTTAATCAATGACATATTTGGAGGGAATTATAGAGATACCACAGGGAGGAGGAGTGTATGGTTTGCTGAGGATGAATTGAGTCTGGATGCAATCCTGTGTCATGTGCTCTAGAATGATCCTGCTTGAGCAGGGAGCTTGGACCAGAAGACCCAGTGTGGTCCCTTCCTACCTGTCCCATTCTGTGATTCAGTCTCCTGCTTTGGACTTCTTATAGGAGTGTCGTGATACAGGCATAAAAAATTTTAGGTGCCTTCTCTCTCTGGGAAATAGTATTAAAATAAAGATTTCAAATTATAGGAGTTCTAGAAGGGCTTCTGTGGAGAAGGTAGGCAGATTTAGGGTCTTTTTTCCTCTGAGTATTCTTGAACAAATCATCCAAACTTTCACTTATGTTATTGCATGTACTTAGCACCCAAAAAATTATTCATGGATAAGAGGGAGCCTCTAATCTTCTTTACTGAGTACAGAGCTAAAGGTTTATGTTTGTTTGTTTGTTTGGCTTGCTTTTTTTTTTTTTTTTTGTGAAAGCTTGAAAATATCCCAAAGTGTTGCCAAACAGCACTCAGAAGATAAGGATTTTTTGAGGAGCTAACAGTTACTTCATTTTCCTTTCTGGTAATTGGCCTTTGTGCTCTGGTTATCATATATTGCCCTAATAATTATCATTAAATGCAAAATATATTAGCCTTTCAAGCAGCTGAAATTCAGAAATTTTTTTTTTCTCTCTGGTAGTTTTGCCTCACTCAGCACAGGATGTCCACAGGTATCTACAATTTATTTCCCAAACATACAGCTCTTTTAATAGACTTGTGTTTGCAGAGATCAAGTTTTTTTGATTTTTTTTTTCTCTTCCATTTGCTCCATATTGATTCTTTTTTGGTAAAAACCATTGTTTTAATATCACTGTTCTACTGAAATAAGGTAATTTTAGCAATTTAGAAATGTTTATACATTCTGTACTTAGTCTGCTTTTCCTATCTGTAGTCTTTTCCACTGGACAGAAATACATCAATTTTAATAAAATTTTATGGTTTGTGTTTTTGTCTTCAGCTTTTTCTTTCTTCTTCTTTCTTCTAAAATTTATAAAAATTATATTAATGTTCCTTAAAAAGCAGCCATAAATTAGCTTCTTGCAGTTGGTGAGGTCTTAAAATATCAGTCCTAAAAGTGTGCCACAGAGAGTATGGGCCAGATGACAAAAGATAAAGTTGAAAGGACAAGCCTTAAGCAAGGGAATTCATTTTGGAATGTTATAAGGAGTTAAATTAGACTGAAATAATGTTTAAGTTGAGGCTTCACAGAATAATTTTTTCAACATTAGAATGAAACCATTTTTAAAAGATTTTGTTCATTTTGCCCACAACAAAACTGGGAAGATTGGCTTGTGTACTTGTAGGCATGGAATAAACACTGTTTATAAAGAGCACATCCCTCTGGAGAAAATCTGGCCTCTTGTTCAATAATCCTGTTCATTTCTGATGCATTCTTGTTTTGCGTTACTGAGATGGTTTACAGACTGTTGCAAAACCCGCTTGTTGCTGTTTGTTCCAGTGTAATAAATGAAGATTTTTGATCCTTGTTTAGACAAGGCTAATCATCTGAGAATGGGTCTAGACTACAAATAAAACTGAAGGTTTTGCTGTAGGAAGAATTAGCAGATGGTTCAGTAATGACAGGTTGCATATGTGCAAATGTGGTAAGAGTGTGACAGTAAAATAGCATCATGTAATTTCTGTGTCAATGTACCATTATTAATTAGTGACATGGTGATTTCTGATATTTTTCAGATTATAATTTTCGTTATTTGATGAACTATTTTACAGTGGACAATGAGATTGATTCATTATACATACTTTCTTAACTACCTGCTGTTTACTGATATGAACCCAGCATTCCATTCAAATCTTCCCCTTTATAAATAATTTGTGGTTCATGTTCACTCCTGCAAAAAGCTCAGCATCTTGAAGCTCCCAAGTGAATGTTGTAATGCCTGCTGCCCCCACACCACCCTCTAGTCTTCTGGTTCTTTCCTATATGTAGTCCACCTTTTACACTGTAGTAGCTTTTGTGGCTACTATATTTATTTTGTAGGACAGAGCTCTCTTTTAACAGGATTGATTTCAATCTGAGCTTTAAAGCTACATGCAGAGCTGTTAGTGTACTTGAATCAGTGAGAACGGAGATCTTGTTTGACAAATATTTGGCACTGCAACTTTTATGCCAAGTAAATTTAATTCTAATTGGAATGAAGATTTCAATATCAAACCCCTTCACTTTCTGTTGCAGCCAGTAGACTTTTAACAAAGAATGCAAAAATACTTTAAATTAATAATCCCTCATGTTATTTACACTGCTTTATGAGAAAACTTGTATGAAAATTCTTGTACTCAAATCTTAAGAAATTAATTGTGAGACCTGAAAAAAAGAAAATCTTACAATGTAGAAGCACAGCGTGTATTCACAGTATCTTCTAGTTATAAAGAGAATTCAAAAAACTGGAGCTTGAAATCAGGATCTAATTTATTTTTTCCTGTATCATCATTTGTTTGCAATGTCATATTGTAAGTAGCTTTTCGATTTCCATCTGTTACTACATTCAGGTTATTTGTGATAGCTTTTGAAAGAATTGAATACAGCATTTAGAGAAATGATATGAGCAAAATAATAGGTTGATAATGAAATAGAGACACACAGTAACTCTGTAATTGGCATCAGATTATTAATAAATCAGTTACTACCATGTATCGATGGACAAAATTTTAATAAGAATTTCAGCTCTTA
Organism: Machaerirhynchus nigripectus; assembly: GCA_013397975.1. NCBI lineage: Eukaryota > Metazoa > Chordata > Aves > Passeriformes > Dicruridae > Machaerirhynchus > Machaerirhynchus nigripectus. The sequence continues at coordinate 424,231 of VZRQ01005066.1, forward strand.
AGAAGTGCTGAAATTGATTTACACAGTAGTTAAATAACATCTGTATCCACAAACAATCAGAAAACAAGCTGAATTGATGAATATATTATATCTGAAAATTTAATGTTATGAAAAGTAATCATAAGAATTTCACCTCAGTACTACTCTACTTTTTTTTTTTTTCAAATGCTTCAAAATGTATTCATGATTGTAGGCTGAAAATCTAGTTACAGGACATTTCCTTTTACTTAAAAAAACCCTTTAATAAGTTAGAGATTGTTGTCTCTTCATGTAAAAACCCCAATCTTTGTCATCTTTTACTGTGAAGCTGTCTTCCCACATTGTCAGGGCATGTGCGTATGAAGTAGTCATTCTTCTACTCTTTCTTGGTTGTAGATGGGTAGAACAAGAAGAAGTTTTTGTCTCAGTATTTGTAACATTACTCTGAGTAGCTGCAGGAAGATGCTTGTCATCTCCTGCCGATCAGGAGAAGCACAGAACGCTGAAGCTGTAGTTGGTTAAGGGGATCATGTTGTATACTGAATGTACAGCCATAGGTATATCAGTCAGTTAAACCATATGTTTCCGGAGGGGTTAAATGGATGATCTGCCATGAAGCAGGATGCATGGGCTGTTTGTCTATACAAGTCTGTTCAGAAGTACGTGCTTAGGAGAGCTAGGTATTGGGGAAACACCTCAAATTAGAGCCAAAACCCCTAGTATTGTTAGGGGTACTACATTTCCTCTCCTGAAACAATTGCTTTCTGTACAGAACACCAGCTGGAATGACATCCTGTCATGCCATTATTAGTTTGTGGGCCAATCATGCAGAAATGGATTGCTTTTTTCAGGAAGTACTGAGCCCATTGTTGGGCAGTGACAGGTTAAAGGCCATCTATCTGTGACTATTGGATGGAGCTTATCTTTTCCAGGCTGGAAAAAAACTCCCAAATGCCCAAGAAAAAGCTTGTGGAGGTTAATGCCTGGTTCAGCTAGGGGAGTCAATGTATCTGGGGTTGTTCTGTAAACTCTTATGTTTCAATAATGACATGTACTGTCAATTATCACCCTAGTTCTTTCCTATGCAGCTGAAATGAATACACATGACTTGTCAAGTGTACCAGGCTACAATGGGATTTCTTTTTGCCTTTAACTAAAAGTTACACTTTCCCATTTTTTTTTCAGTAATATCTTTAAAGAAGGATTTCAAATATTCTTTTATGTTCTATTCTGGACAGTTTCCTAATATTTAATATTTTATGCGAATATTAACACCTTGGTTATTGTTTGTGTATACATTTTTTTCTTCATCAGGAAAAGCTGGACATAGGGACAAGAAAAGAGGTGGATGGAATGGGAGCACCCGAAATAAAGTATGGGGATTCAATATGCTTCATACAACATGTAGATACAGGCTTATGGCTCACGTACCAGTCTGCTGATGCAAAGTCTGTAAGAATGGGTTCTCTGCAGAGAAAGGTAAGACTGTAAACAGGAATGCATTTCATTCACTCACAGTCAGATAGGGTGGGTTGGGCTGGGTGGTGGGAAATGAAGAGAGCTGTGTGAACCAGGTAATTTCTGGTTTTCAAATATTTTAAGCATGCCTTAGCATGCTTGCCAGATGAAAGACTGGGTTTTTTTCAGCCACATGTTGAAAAGTTAAGTGGTGTACTGAATTCTCAAACTGAAGGCCAGACAAAGTGTGTGTAATAACCTGTAGACATTAACTCACAAGCATTGAAATATTAGTAACAACCTATGGCATATCATAAGATTTGTTTCTTCAATGTAGTTTGGATTGAAGAGGCTTTTAGTTCAAAGTATTTATTTCCACTTTTTAAGTGTATTACCTTTTGGGCTGTAATGTTCAAGTCTTGAGTCCTGAGAGATTTCTTTCTTTATAGAATAATCACAGCCAAGCAGAATGCTAGCTCAGCATCCTAAAGTGGGGAAAAGATTCTTTTGCAACTTAACACTGTAGTGTTTTCCATGATGATTTTAGAGACCAGAACTACACAGTTAGAGCAGAGGTTTAAAATATTTATGTGGATTGGATTGAATACCTTCAGAGCCATGATAACTAGACATGAAAAACTGTAAGTTATGGGAAATGACTCAAAGCATAGTTAGAAAAGGCCAGTAACACCCTTAGAAATGAGGACCAGTAAAGAATATCTGTTACGACCTTTTCTGCTTTAGGGATCTGCTCCTCCATAAGGGACATGTTTTTAATGTCGATAAAAACAAAGAACAAACAAAAACCCCTTAGATTTTAATTATTAATTAATTTTTAATTTTTTTAATAAAGCATGTTGTTTACAAAAGCTGTAGCTTTGAGAATATTATGGCACTGAAACTGCTGGCTCAGTACAGGCGTGTCCTTGGACATGAAAAAATAAACCATGGAATTATCTGTTTTTAATAAAATTGTTATTTTTGTATGTGAGTTCATAATTTCCTAGCCTGCCTTCCTATGTGAGTTTTCAGACTTCTTACTTAATGTCTCATTTTGCAGTGACTGCTTCTTGTTTTTGTTTTCAGGCAATAATGCACCATGAAGGGCACATGGATGATGGTTTAACGCTGTCCAGATCTCAGAATGAAGAATCCCGTACAGCACGTGTCATCCGTAGTACAGTCTTCCTTTTCAACCGGTTCATAAGGTGTGCTTTTAAAATAATCTTTTCATCACTTTCCTTTTTGTTTTCCTGTATTTTATTCAAAGTTGGTATTAACACAACAGGGAACAATTTATCCTTCAGAAAAAAATAGATCAATGCTTCTCAAACCGGACGTTATGTCAATTCTTTGTGTTATCAGCAGATAAGCACCTTGAGAGATACTGGTCACTTTCTTTTCTCTGTTTTCTATCATTAATTTATTGTTTAATCTTAATTTAAATGCATAAACATACTGAAAATGCAAACAAACAATAAAAGAGTTTTTTTCCTTGCCAAAATTTGCTTTAAGTCATGTGGTGCATCATTTAGCTTTTTCTTTTCTAAGTATGGTTTTTAAAGATGGTCTTCCTTGAAAAACCTGGGAGAGGGGGATAACTGTAAAACTACAGATCTGTAAAAACCACAAATATACTGAAGAAAGTCATAGTCTCAAGAAGACGCTTTTCTTAAAAATTATACCTTCTTTCTACCCTCACATTACACTTTGCTTATTTGTTCCCTTTTAATGCTGCTTGTTTCTTTAATATTTCAAAATATAAAAAATTTTGTGTTTTATTTTATAGTAATTAGCCATTTAAAAATCCTGTCAGATGTATGCAGTTTGCATTTATCTTCCTATTACTAAATAATGCTGATAAAATGCTAATTCTCAAACGCTTGTGATTTCCGTAATTGATGAAAGGCCCTTTCATCAGTGTAGCTTGCATTGGAAAAAGAACGATACGCAGTAAGATTGTATGGAATGATAAGAATTTCATAAGAACTCATTTGTCACAAGAAAAAACATTGTGGGAGATGGTGACCTGAAGGAACCATGTCCTAAATTAGGGCACAGCCAAAGACACAGACATGTCAATTTCTTGAAACACATATAACAAGGTACTTAAAAAAACATTGACAAAATCACCGGTCAGGAGAATTTTCTACCCTATGACATTTAAAATACAAAAGAAATGTAAGCCCTAGGTCACTTTGTAAATAATACACCTTCATAGAAGCTTTTAAGAATGCCATAAAAGATAAAGACAGAGAAAGGCAATTTAATGATAAGGTTTCACAAATCAAGGTATTGCTAAATTACAGTGGAGATTTTTGTGGAGTGCACAGGGAGTCCAAGGTAGTGTTTAGCAGTTTAGTTTTGGCAGGATGTTACTCCAAAAAGAAAGAGCGGAATTGAAGAGAATGAAAAGTATTCTTTTAAGTGTATGCTCCAGTTCCTTCTCACGAAGTCAATAGAAAAATTGCACTTTGGATAACACGCTCACAATAAAAATTAAGTTTTAAATGTAACTTTTGTAGCTATCCTTTTGAAACTTTGCATTATTTGCAAAGGGATTCAGCTGATAAATGGGCAGGTGCAACATGGATGGGAGGAGTCAGCCCTCTACTTTTAAGAGAGAATGTTCATAGACTTGAGCAAGGCCAAACTTGAACTGGGCATCAGGGAAACAAAAAAGGTAATGAAGTGCTGAGACAGAGTTTGTGGAAGTGCTGCATCTTCCCACACTGAAAAAGGCTTAAGAACAGGTTAGAGGTGTGTTTGAGAGCATCCATGGGCAATCTGGACCCTCCTCAGCACCGCAGGACCAGTCTCTTTAACTTCTGTCCATTCCAGCTTCATGATGCTTTGTACTGGTTTACAATAACTTCTCTTCATCTTTTGCTCTGCCTCTGGAACTACTACATCTGTAGGTAGAATATTAAAATGTGTTTTTTGAATCTGAAAAAAATTTAAGAGAAATAACATTTTTCATGCTTTCGGTTTTTGTTTGGGAAGGGAGGGGTAGATTGTTAAATGGAGAATGGGCAGATATAAAGAATTTTTGACAAGTTGCTGTCAGAAAATGAGCTTTGGCATCTAAACTTTGCTTTTAAATAAATAAAGATTGGAACAATAAAGTAAAATAATTTTACATTCTCAGGAGACTTTGCATCTTCTTGCAGGGGCCTTGATTCTCTCAGCAAGAAAGTGAAGTCTTCCACCATCGACTTGCCTATTGAGTCAGTCAATTTGAGCCTTCAGGACTTGATTGGCTACTTTCACCCCCCTGATGAACATTTGGAGCATGAAAACAAACAAAACAGGCTCCGAGCACTAAAGAATCGCCAGAACCTCTTCCAAGAAGAGGTACTTCTCTCAGTTCTACTCCTGATTTTCCACTATGTTGTCTGCAAGTATTCTTTCACAGTATCTGTAGTGTTGATGTCTAATATGGATTGTGCTTGCAGGGGGTTTTTTTATCCTGTAAGAGTCAAACTATTTGCTACATTCACAATCCCTCTAGATCTGCTGTTTTTCCTGCATATTTGAAGACATACATTTCCGGCCTTACTTCTTTTTCCTTTTCTAATAAAATTAGATGACCTTGTGCCTTGAATTCTAACCATAGTTTTCTCCTTATGTGTTTCTCTGTTTAATCTCTTGATGTAGAAGGATGTTTTGGTTTAATAAGCATTCTTTAAGTATTTTGTTTAATATTATCTGTTATTTCTCTGGTAGTAATAGTTGCTCTACTTTGTCAGATGCCTAAACGTCCTCCAGAATAGAAACTTGCTTACAATTATGTAATGAATACTGTTTATTTTTTTTTTATTTGACCATCCTAAATGGCAGATGTTTATTACCACCATCAAGGAAAATTTTCCATTGGGATTTGCTTGTTTGACTTCGCATATATATTCTTATGTTTTGCATATCCTGTCTTTCAGGTTTTATTTTCTTAGCTTTCTGAAAATCTTCTCTGTGTGTTTGCATCTAAAAATACCTTTTTTTTCCTCTGACGATACGAGCTTTTTCATTTTTAGGGTATGATCAACCTTGTTCTTGAATGTATTGATCGCTTGAATGTATACAGCAGTGCAGCTCACTTTGCAGATGTAGCTGGGAAGGAGGCTGGAGAAGCATGGAAGTCTATTCTGAATTCTTTGTATGAATTACTAGGTAAGACATATTATAGATTACTTGGATAGTTTTAGCGCAAAGTAGTGATGAATAAAGAATAAAGAAGTACATAACTGTTTTAGTACAAAATAATTTCCACTGTGTAGAAATTTAGAACACAAATTAAACAAGATTTTTGCATTTGAAGTTATTTGATGTGTTAACAATCAATTAAAGAAGTTATGTCAGGAATTATAAACATTTAAAAGTATCCAGACTAGGTCCAGAGAGTTAACATCTCCATGAAATCAAATGGTGACCTGTTGGGGTGTAGATGGTAGATGATGGAGTATAAAATTCTGTGGTTTGGTTATTCGTGGGTGTAGGGTAGAGTTGAATTTTTGGTTACAGTTTAGTTTATCTCTTATTACATTAAACACAGTGCAGATTGGAAGAAGTAGTGGCTTGATTTCCAATTGGCAAGGCTAGAAAATTCCTTCTGAAGAGTCTGCTTGTTTTGTACGAAGTATTGCTTCCATGGAATTGTAGTGATGAGAACACACAAGCTTTGTTGACTTCCCAGTCTCTGTGCCCCTCCTGCCCTCTGACGTTACTTCTCTAACTGCATTATCTTCTGGCAGCTAATGCTTAGGAAGCCTGGCTTTGATCTGGCTATGATGAATTTGTACACTGCTCTGTTCTGAATAATGCTGGATCTGTACAGTAATTACATGGATGACAAATGGATATTGCTTGCTGGATATGTCTTGCTTCAGCAAGTACTTTGTTTTTTGAGTCTGTACATAAGTGAAAGTAAATTGTGATGCCAGAATTCATGTCTTTTGTCATGTCATTGACGTTGTGTTTTATTTCACTGTGATGAGAATTAAGGCATTTACAGATGTTGAGACTGGATACTGTCACATATAAAAATAATGTAATCTTAGAATGGTTTGGATCACAAGAAACCTTTAAAGATTACCTAGTCCAGACACCCCGATTGCAGAAAGATCCTTCCTTACATTCAATTTAAGTATACTGTCTTTCAATGTGAAGTAATTGACATATATCTACTAAAACACCTGTCCATTCTCTATTACAAATACATACATTCACGGTGAACTTGTACTAGATCCTTTTACATTACAAAAGAATGTGCAGAAGTATGTGCAGTGATGTGACTTTAATGTCTGACTGATCACATCATGGTTTTTATTTCTTTAAAACTGAATGCTGGTCTTGTTCAGAGTAGTAGGCAATAAGAAAAGCAACTGTAGGAAGTTATTTTTCCTTTTCAGTTTTAAGTGTCTGTTTGCCTCATTTAATGCATGCTTTAACCAATGAATACTAACCTTTCACAAATTTGTGCTGAGCAGCATTTATGAAACCATCTGTGTCTCATTACTGTTAATGAAGTTAAATTTGGTCGTGTGTTAAGCATTGAACTGTTACTGCCTTCATTTTATGCTCCTACCTGAAGCACACAGAGATTGTGTGGCTTGCCTATAACGAATAAAAAAAGTCACTTTCAGGAACAGATGTTCCTTAGTTCTAGTCTGTGTGTTTTAACAAGATGTTCCCCCTCTTATGATTCTCGAGTATTTTCAAGTAACTGTGGTGATGATTAACTAAAAGTGTAAGATTTCAGGGTACATATTCTTTATTATCCAATACAGCAAGAAAAAGGTTTTTGTTTGTTTGTTTTGCTATTAGGCTTTGGTTTTCCCCATCAGAAACTGGTGAGGAAACTGCCAGTTTACAGAACTGTCAGAGCAGTGGCTTGTTTGCTATTAGCTCCAACGTTGCTTTTCCTCTTTGCAGATAGCTTCATGTCATATTTATGTCTTAAGTCTCTAAGTTAAACCTTTTGTAAAAAAAGCAGCATAAAAACATAGTTGCAATATAATACACTGAATTTGTGCAACAACAAAGCATAGATTTTAAGAGGCTGTTGCCTCTTAGCAGGACCAACAGTCTCTGTTGCTGGAAATAATCACAGAAATTTCAGATTGAAATAATTTGTTAGCAGCACTGGAAAACAATCTTACGAAAACTGGTTTGTGATGTTCCACATGCCAAAAGGAAATGTTTGTGCTTCAGTCCTTTTTTTGGGGTAGAGCAGATGCTTCTCTGAGAGCTCATGTGTACGCACATACCTGCAGATGCACGTAATCCAGGACAGGGCATGCTTGTGGGTGCCTGCAGTGTTCACGGAGATTTCAGTTCAGGTCTGCCCACCGAGTCAGTGCATGAATTCAGTGTACTTCAATCTTCAGCTTAAAGCATGAGGTTGAAACAGATTCAAAACAGTTACTTCCTCCCTACGACCTTGTCAAAAGTACAGCAAACAGTTCCTGGACATCTATCTTGTTTTGGTTCCTATTACTCTTGAACAAATGTATTGTATCAGTAGAAAATAATTTGCATTTATCATCTATGTTGTTGGCTTCACACTCTGCTTTTCCAATGCTTTCTGTCATTACAAGAACATTGTTTTACAGCAATTTGTTTCTATAGTAGCAGATGAATTCTGTGGTGTCACTACTGGCTTCTTCATGTAGAGCATTTTGCAGGGATTACTGAGATGATTGTAAAGCCAAAATAATTCAAATTTCCTAAAGGTCAATTTGATATCAAAGGTGTTTCTTATGCTGAATTCTAACTATCAGTTACATTATTTAAATTTATATCTAGAACATCAATACTTAAAGCTAAAGACTCTATTTTACTGCATCCTTTCTGACAAGAGAAGACAGGAATTGTTTAAATTTAAATGCAGTCATAACTATGAATTAATTTCTCTCTCTCTCTCCTTTCCCAATAGCGGCTCTGATTCGAGGAAATCGTAAAAACTGTGCTCAATTTTCTGGATCCCTTGATTGGTTGATCAGCAGATTAGAAAGACTGGAAGCCTCTTCTGGTATGCTTTAAAGTATTTTAACTTCCTTATTTGACCAGTTCCAATTTTTTCAAAATTGGTGACGTACTTTTTTTAGCCTAATTATAATGAAGTTCTTATTATGAGAGAGTAAATTATGTTAATAAAGTGAGATTTATATTTGTATAGTGGTTTCAGTTATACTTCTATAAGTTGTGGCAGTCTTCCCTTTTTCTTGACCAGTTGGATGTAGTGTTACCTTTTAGTTCAGGTAAACAAAGCATTTGATAAAATAGCTGTTCAATAGTGTAAGTCGTATTGATTTGCTTTCTGCTTTTAAAGTCTTCTCTTTTCTTTGTAATTCTGCATGTTTTTCAGAATTTGCATCAAACTAAATATAAGAATAGTCATATGGAATGGATATAATTTGTTCTGTGTAACAGTGTTTACCTACATAATACATATACATTTCCTTTTGAATCACCTCTTTTGCTCCTGAGGTGTAAATTTCTATTTAAAGTTAACAAGAAATGTTTTTCAGTTGCAGTTGAGACTGTTACGTTTTATATATAGAACTTTTTTACTATTTTTTTTGGAAGATGAGAGCCTTTCAAGACTTTTTTTTTATAATACTGCTACAGTAAGTTCAAAGGGCTGGAAGGTTTGTAGTCAGAACAATGGGCAAGATAGCTACAGTAACAGTGTAAACTACCTCTCCTGTTACATATTTGTAATTTATTCCCATCCTCTGCATGGTTTAGTGTCATGTGTTGTTCCATGAACTGGAAGGAACATAATGATTGATTAAAGAGTTGTCCTCAGGAACTAAAGTTGCATTCCCCATACTGTTCTTTCCATTCCTCAGTTATATGTCTGCCACAGATAGATGGTGTGCTCAGAAGTCTTTGAAATATTAAGGCCAGGAAGGAAGGAAGGAAGGAAGTCTGTCACCCATTGCAAAAGGTCTTTGTTTTACTTTAGACTGGTTAACATTTAAAAAAAAATGTCACAGGCATAACACAGCCTTTTACTGTGGCATTAATAAATGGTAAATATCCTGCTATTGCTGAGTATTCCAAGTAGTTACAGGAGTTGTCTCAGTGCAGGTCACTATTTGGCATATATTAATAAATTTCTTGCCTTAGTTGTATTCAGTCATCAGCAGCAGCCGTGAGAACAGATGTGTCCTGTAGTAAACAAGGTGTTTGTGTTCCCCTCACCTTTGTCATTAAACATTCATGGGCGTTTTGTTTATTTGCCATAAATCTGTTCCTGAGATGAACTGACCAACAACATGGGAAAATAGTGTCAACTGTCAGTGGCCAGGAGTGTTCTCCCTCTCAGAGCCACGGGTAAACTTGGCATGGCATTCACAGACGTGTGGTGGTTGATTGCACTTGTAAAGAGCAGTTACACACTGATGCTTCTCCTCTTGCAGGTTTTTCCCTTTGTCAACTCTTGGGGCAAGCAGAGAGTTTGGAAGTCAGTTATTCTTGGGGCTGAGACTGGTATAGAGACTTTGAAGCATTTGCCCATGTGAGCCCCTCCAGACAGCAATGTTTTATAGAAGTACTTTTGCAGAGCTTTTTTTCATGTTTTAGTTGCAGGTCTGTGGCTGTAGGGCAGGGAACCTGTTTTACTGCAGGATTACTTCCTACTACTGGCATGCACCTGATCTGTTTCAGCCTGGTATGTTTATGCTCTGAATGTTTGAGCAGCTCAAGAGATGAGGCAACAGGAACGTAGGAGTCTTTGCCTGTATCACTACTTTAGTTCTCAGCTGGTGACTCAGACAGATGGCTGCTTACAGCACGGGTGTCTAGTTAGAGGTTTGCTGATCATCCTGTGTAGTGGGTTCGATAACCAGGCAGAAACACCAGTTAAGTGTAGTGGTTTTGTTCACATCCATTACTTACTTCTTTTCCTTCTGTGAGATAAGGACTAGGAGAAAGCAAAACAGGCCCAAAAGTTTAAAGAATATAAAGAAAGCTTTATTAACAGAACTAAAAGAAAAAATAGTAAGAGTCAGAAAAAAATATTAAGAGTCAGAGTAAACCTTCAGAACACTTCTCCTCCCCCCACCTCTCCTTTTTTCCCCACTGACAATGTAAAGAGAAAAGACTTGGGATTTTTCAGTCAGTTTACTACCTCTATATTAGTCTTTCTTCAGTTTACTTAGGAAGAGGAGTTTCTCTTGCTCACGCTGTGGAGATTTTCTCCACAAGAAATAGTTCTCTTGTGGCTTCA